>VZSZ01001241.1:173305-218208 GCA_013398815.1 Ibidorhyncha struthersii | reverse complement strand
TGGACTTGATGATCTTAAAGGTCCCTTCCAACCTTAACAATTCTTTGATTCTATGTGATGTACTCTGTCACTGGCAGCAGTGGATCCCCACTGTGTCTTCAGCCCGTGGCACTACCCTTTGGCACGAGGCAAAAACCCAAAACTTTCCTTTAATGGGGCAGATTCCCCCCATCCTCAGGCTGGGGAAATGCCTGGTTTATCACTCAGTTCTTTGTTCCCTCTCCCCTGGACTGGTGGTGAGATTGTTCTCACTGGCTTCCCATCATGCTGCCGTCACCACCACCGTGTCAGCACACCCCCAGGTCCCTGCAGGGAAGGGAGCTCAAAGTTTTAAGGGAGCCTTGTCCTGGGCACACAGCCCTGAGCAAAGGCAGGTTTCCCGACAGCTTTCTGAGGAAGCATGCTCTTGCTGCGCACATCCCCTGGCTACCTCCGCGCCGTCCATCTGCTGTGCGTGGCTTGGTGCCAACCTCCCAAGGGGAAATAAATCCCTAAGGGAGATTATGGAGCTTGATAGTGAAATAGGTGATGTTGCTGAAGGCCCTGTGCCCGTGGCTGTATTACAGAGGTGAGGTTGCCCATGTGGTGAGGGATCTCACTAGCTACATGTGGGCAGATGTCACCCAAGCATCCCTCCTGCCCATGTACCAGTACTGCTGACCTGCCTCTTCCAGACTGCGGAGGAGCCACTGGTGGCTCTTCCCTCCCCCAAACCCCAATGTTTTGTTTCTTGCTGCCTTCTACCTCCCACGTTCGCAACCAGCCAGGGGGAACCGTAATCAGCATCTGCCACCAAGTGTGAAATAAAGCAAAAGTCTTCTGGTCGCCAGGGTGGACCATGGGCAAGGCCAGAAGAGAATGAAAACCTGAAGAAGACAAAGCTCACATCTAAACCGTACCCGTCTGCAGCTTGGGCCTTCTGCTGTGGGACGGACCAGCAGCCCCATTTGCAGCTTCCTTGGGCTCGCCTGAGACATGGCTATGTGTGTTATTATGTGTTATTTACAATGAGGCCATTATTCAGCCAAATAGAGACTAAATGGCCTCAAGGATGAGGTTTGGAGAGGGGAGGGGAAAAAAATATCCCCGATTTTGAGGCTGCAGGTGGCAGCCACGGGGAGGCCAGTGGGACATGTTTCGTGGGCTGGGCACAATTAAGGCATCCAAACAGTTTGTTGATATTAACGAAGCAAACGTTTTCTCATTTTTGCATATATATTCTCTTGTGCTTTCCAAGCTCATTTACTCACACACAGGCATACATGTACATTTGTTTGTTTTCCTGAGGAAGTAAGTAACAAGAATAAGATTCTGAGATTATTAGAAGTTCCCCAAAACAGCAGGTTTATGTTCAAGCAGAACATTTTACATGGGGCTCCGGCACCCACCATGGGTTTGGTTCTCACATTTGTGACTGGGCAAAAAACATTCGTGTTGCTACTGTTTGTAGAAGAAATAAGTCCGATGCTTCCTGCTGCTTCTGTTTCTTCACTTTTCCTCACTGGTTTTTACTTTTGTTACGGTTTTAATTCCTATTCCTTATAAAATAGATGTAACGCTCGAACGTGAATGTGATGTGAGAAATCTACCTGGTGGTAAGTGGAAGCAGCTTTAAAAGGGAAATTGTGCTAAAGCAGAGACAGAAGTGAGTGTTGTATCTCTTACTCATTTTGCACATTTTGTGGCATCTTTTCACCTAGGTAGTAGGGGAAATTCAAGGCAGGCAAACGGTCTGAGAAGGGCCACGTACAGTCTGAGTTAAACACTCACAGGAACTTCAGCCAAGTGAGACACATTCATTATAACCGAACTATCTGAAATTACATGGGAAACAGCTGCCACAATTGGCAGATTATGGTTCAAGTACTTGTAAATTTTTATGATTCTGAAATGTGTATTTTTTTGAAAGTGTAAGAAAAGCATCTTGGTAGGTTTAGAGAACAGTGGCAGCTTAATGAAAAAAAAAAAAACTTCTCAGCTGCGTATAACGCAAACCAGGTAGAAGCAGCTCCGCATCCCCAGTGCGGCACCGCCGGGATGCGGCCGGGCCAGCAGGGCTGCCTGGCTGCTGGTCCCCATCCCCGCAGGGACAGCCCAGAGGGAACGGGTGGGCTGCAAGGGTCCTCCCCCACCTTCGGCAGCAGGATTAGCAAATTGGAGAGTAATCCAAACTCCCTCTAACCTACTGGGATTCATTAGCCGAAGGTTTAGAATTATCTTCCAGGTTAAACAAAAGAATTAAGGGTTTTTGCATACCTCTGTAAAGTAGTAATCCTCCAGAGATTGTAGATTATCTCAGTAATATTTTTTTCCCCTACACATTCCTGTAACAAAAATCTCTGAAAATAATTTCTGGAACGCTTACCAGGGTTACTGAGAATGCCTGTCTTAAATAAGGATATTACACTTAATTAAGCATTATGCCTGTGGGGCCGAGCGTGTAAGGTTCAGCTGAGAAGTCTCAGGTTATATGAATTTATAGTTGAATGAAATGTCTTGCGCGACTTTTAGGATTAGGGCTGTTGGATGATGAGGAAATTTAAGATGTTTTTAGCTTAAAAAAATCCTGATATAACCTAAAGAAAAATTGTGTTGTATTGCTGTGTTATAAGTGCGGTAAGCACGCATGGCTGTTTAGTCATGCTCAGAGGAAATCAGAAGTGTTTCCTTTATCCTCACCGCAATAAGAGGATTATTATTTTAAAACAGTTATTTTTTTCCGCAATTTCAAATTAGGCTTTGATTGCATGGCGATATAAATAGAGAGCCACTTTTCTAAAGCCTGCTATTTATCTTTAAAGAAAAAAAAAAAAAGAAAAAGAAAAAAAATCCCCCAAAGTTTGACTGACACTAATTTCCCGAACAAGATACCCTAGAAACTCCAGTTTATCTCATAAAATCATAACAGACAGGGTTTGTGATGTCCCCTCCGCAAGATTCTTTATTCTGTCAGTTGATAGCATTTGAGATGACGGAGGGAGATGCGCCGCGCTCATATGCCAGCGAGGAGAACAGAAGCTGTCACCAGCAGTGTAATGTGCTGTGTATTATCACTCAGACTGATCCGGGGGCCCGGAGACTGTCATCTTTTTAGACTGTACAAGTCAACACAAATAAAACTGAGGAGGCAAATGATAATGTCTGAGATAGATCCAGGCTCATTCTAGCCATTACTTTTTATTCAAACCTTAGAGATGACATGATGTGAAAAATGAGCCTGTGTCTAGTTCAGTGCCCATTAGTGTGTGAGCACATTATCTTCCACTTTTCACATTGAATCTCCCTGTACATACTATGGCAGTTATAGCTATGCAGCCCGTCAGGTGCAGGGGGCTGCGAGCACCTTCTTTGCCTTAATGTATAGCAAATACTGCCCCGAAAATGATGTATTGCGAGCACTTTGGGATGCACTTTTAGGAATGATGCTTTAAGCACCCCCTTGTATAATATGCTTCCTCCCTAGCTAGAGCCAGTGGAAGTGGGTCTGCACGGCCTCTCCATCATCCCGGGCAGGATCGCCGGGCGGGTTTTCACCGAGTGCCGGATTTGGAGCCGCCCGCCGTGCCGGACCAGCGCTTGGAGACCCTTTCCCTGCTCGGGGGGAGCTGGGGCTGCCTTCCTGGGGGAGGGGGTGCTCTGCCTTCCTCCCCTCAAACTCGTCCATCATCACCCCCAAAACCGCCGTCCTTTCCTCTGCTCCTCCCGGGTGACAGGGCCCTCGCACAGCCATAGAAGAAACATCTCTCTTACCTGCTGATGGGGAGAAATCAATTAATTTCTCTTATCGCTCTTAAAGCATCACGTTGTTTTGGCCAGGGACAGGCAATCGCGCCGGGAAAATGTGCCCCTCAACAGCTCCATCGGATACAGAAGCTGACAGAGCTCAGCCCGAGCCTTCGCTGCCTTTAAAAATAACAGGAGGAAAACTCAGCCGGGAACATGAATCACTTTCCCGAGGAGGTTTTAGCACAGTTGCTAACACTATCAGTACCCAAGTAAAATTCCTATTACTCTCCTGTATAACCTTTAATTACCCCCACCACCCCAAAAATATCCCTCAATTACCTTCCGGGCAGAATTATGCATATTTTTAAAGTTCTCCTAGGGATATAACACTAAACGTTGGGTTGTTATGGTTCAGTGGTTTAAATTACAGTGTACTTAATTAAAACAGCGTAAAAAGCTGTCAGTATTCCATATAATTTGAAAGACTTTGATTAGTGATTTTTTTTTTCTTTTACTGTTAGAGCATAGTTAGCTTTGCCATTACATTGTCATTTACTAGCACCTTGGCGTTGAATGATGCATCGATTCATGGCACTAGAAAAAAAAAGGTAAACAAATGACAGTTCCCAGCAAAAGAAGTGACAAGTGAAGAGCACCCACCCTGCAAGAGAAGGGGAACAAATAGATTGGAAGGTTCGACTTGTGCTAGGAAGCATCAGATCTGGAAGTTAGCCATGTATTCATGTTGGGGCTGCTTCACCAGGAGAAATTAGTTGGCCAAAGTCAACTTGGGGGTGATGGAAGCAATGATCACAAGGAAAAGCGGGAACATCTTGTCTGAGTGCCCTGGTAGGGATGGTGATACCATGCCCTACCCCTTAGGCCAGGGGGATAAAGCAAACGAAATGCCTTGCCTATAAAAAGCGAACTAAGAGATGATCCTGCGTGAACCTGTTGAAAGCAGCATCCTTTTTTGCATTTATAACCCATAAGTGGTGCCATGGGTGTGCTCAGTCAGGGGTACCGGTGGGCAGGAGTCCCTGCGTGGGGAAGGATGGTGTGCTCGTGTTTGGACAAAGCACGCTCGTGACAGTAACATGCAGAAAAGACACCTGAATTTTCGTATATTCCTCTCTCGTGTAGAGATTTTCAAAGCTCTGCCTGCCTCAAGCGAAAGCACTATAGCATTGTGTTGAATTCCACACGATATCTTGCTGGCAGCATTTTGGATGGGACCAGATGCAGGAAGGATGCAGACCCTGGGACAGCCTGTGAGGCTCCGGCAGCCCTGTGGCACCCGGTGCTATGCTGCTTTCAAACACCCTCAAACATGGCACAAGCCCGCAGGTTCTCTTTCATTTCCAGAACTTCTTACTGAGCTTCGGGAAGAACCTTGTTCTCCTGCACAGCCGGTATAGCCGCACCGTTGCTTCAGAGTACACCGATGGCAGCCTGGTTACTGCGGGACACTGCACTGGGAGATTAGTAGTATGCTTAAAGATTTTTTTTTTTAATGTAATCTGTGTTTATTTATAAACTAATGATATGACAGTACTTGCACTGTGAACATCTATATTTTTATCAAGGCTTTTTATTATGGCAAAACATGAAATCATAACTGTGAACAGGAAAATCTTGTTTAGCCACGGGCTAAACATCCAAGCGTTGATATACGGTTAAACTCAAAATCGTGTTTCACTTTTTTAGATTATAGGACTAAAGCAAATATTTCTTAAAATACAGTTCGAGAAAAGCGTATGGTCAGGATTCACAATGTTTTTTTCCAGTTCAGAGAATTTTCAAACCTATTTGCTTGCTGGGAATGTGCAGATGCATTCATGCTTGCTTGAAAAATTATCCCGTTTTTAAGTAATGACTTGCTGGTAATTGTTATCTCCTTCGAACTCAGGCTTAAGCACTTCAACGTGCGCTCATCCACAGATCCTGATCCTTCCAACAAAACTGTGTTTATTTATTTCCTCTTTATGATATTGCAAAAATACTGTATGTTGTAAAAATAACATTCGGTTGTCCTGAGCTGCTAGTATCAGATATGCTTACAGTAGGCAGAATTAGCGACATTGGCTTTGTGTGACTTGCCCTGATTTTGGAGGAGGTGCTGTCATCTGCAGTGGACACTTATGCTGTGGGCTCCAGACCTGCAGTGCTGCCTCCAGCTTGGGGACCTCAGCACAGGAGAGACATGGACCTGGTGGAGCGGGGCCGGAGGAGGCCCCCGAGATGCTGGGAGGGCTGGAGCCCCTCTGCTGGGAGGACAGGCTGGGAGAGTTGGGGGGCTTCAGCCTGGAGAAGAGAAGGCTCCGGGGAGACCTCAGAGCCCCTTCCAGTGCCTAAAGGGGCTCCAGGAGAGCTGGGGAGGGACTCTGGATCAGGGAGGGGAGCCATGGGACGAGGGGGAATGGTTTGACACTGAAAGAGGGGAGATTTAGGTGAGATACTGTGAAGAAATTGTTGCCTGTGCGGGCGGTGAGCCCCTGGTGCAGGTTGCCCCGAGCAGCTGTGGCTGCACCGTCCCTGGAGGTGTTCAAGGCCAGGTTGGACGGGGCTTGGAGCAACCTGGGCTGGGGGGAGGTGTCCCTGCCCAGGGCAGGGGCATGGAATGAGATGGTATTCAAGGTCCCTTCCAACCCAAACCATTCTGTGATTCTATGACATGGGCAGTTTGGGATCTTCTCCCCGTGGCCCAAGGTCCATGCTCAAGGCATGGGGGTGGCCAGCCTGGGGTGCCTGGCCCCCTACTGTGGGGCCAAGCTGTGTGACTGGTGACCCTCCTCTGCCACACCGCCATGAGCACTGGGTGCAGGAGAACCATGAGTGCCACAGGTCAGCGTACAACGGCCAGGGCTTCCACCGCCGTGTTCTTCCCACTCTTTGCTGAAGTTATTTTTCAAAATCCTCTCATTTCCTATTCATTTCACCCCTGCAATCTTTGTTTTCCTGGTGTTTATTCTGAAATCAGGGCTGAAAAACTTTGAGATTCCATTTCCTAACTTAAAACCTGGTGCCTTAGCAAAACAATGCAGGGAGTAGGTATACTGAACTGCTCTGTAACCCCCCTCATGGCTGTGGGATTGACCTGGGAGGTGGCTTACAAGTAAAAGGGAGGTCTGAGAATTAGGCTGGAGGAAAAGGGCAGGTGCCCTGACGGGGTACTGCCAGATCCACGCACCGTGCAGTTTGTCATCACCACGTCGACAAAATCTTTAGGAACAAATCATCTTTGTGAGGTTAAATCTTCCTTAAAAATGTGTTAACAAAAGAGGAAAGCGTGCAGTCCCGTGATCCAAAATCAATGTGCAGATGATGAATCTTGAAAAGATTCTAGTGAAATGAGGCAGCTCATGTAATTATGGTTGTATGTTTACTGACACTTCGAGCACCCTGCATGGCTGGGGATGGGAGAGGCAGTTTTGCCTTCAAAGATTTAATATGTAGGAGGGTGGTCACCTGTTCTAAAAGGTCTAATTGCCTGGGCTGATTCCCCCTTTAAAGTAATTTATATTGCTGAAAGGATGACTCCCTTAGGGGTATATTCTTTGAAATTGTTGCTAACACAGAAAAGATTTTTTTCTGTCGTTGAAGTAGAAAAAATCTGCAAATTCTCAAATTGCAGCTGACCTGCTCTTTTTGGGGCACCTTGCTCCCGCAAAGGAGCGGACCTCCTGTCCTGGGAGCGGCTGTGGAGGATGGTGAGTGGAGCCCCCCCGGCACGCACCACGCCGCACCGGGAAGCTGCTGTGGCACCGACAGCAGACGCTCCGCAGTGAATCTTAATTAGGCATATGCAGATAGCTCAAAATCTGCTCAAGATGGATTATCTGAATGAATACTAGTAAATTATCCTTTTATTATCCTTTTAGTGTCCGCTGGGGAGATTGGATTGGATAGCAGGCATCTGATACTTTTACTCCCATGGACTGAGCACGCTGGTAGGAGAATGGCAGACAGGGGCACCGAAGGGATGAGGACATGGGAGCTGGCTTTGAAATGAGGGGTGGGCTGCACCCTGCCATGGCACCCTGGGGTCTGCGCAGCTGGAGAAACTTCAGGCACAGCTGTGGCTCACGACAAGGTCGGGGGCCAATATTTATCATGGAAAAATACTAAGAGCACACCCACCAGTCCTGAAAATCTTGCTTTGAAAATGATATTCTAGGAGTATCACACTACGGTGATGATTTGAGAGGTATCACATTGCAGTAGTAATAACACCAGTGCCCAGAGAAAGTTTTGGTCTGTTAAGTGGGCACTACATACCTTCAGTACAGCCCTTATTAGTACGCCACACGTGGAGCCATTTAACATTGCTCCAGGAGCCCTGGAGGTGCAACTTGTAGGGTGGCACTGGGAGCCCTCCTGTTGTCAGCTGGGCTGCATGGTAGCTTCTTCCCATCTTAAATCTGGGGAATAATCCCTAGGGCATGCCCACAGGATTTTGCTCAGACACATTTAAATAGGCGACGTACTAAAACTAGAGTAAGATGATGCTGCTGCCACTCTTCTGAAAGCAAGCTCCATATGGTCCTCACGGGAGCCTGCGGAGTCTCGCACGCTGGATGGGAACATCTCACTTGGAAAGGGGCAGGAGTTGAAGTGTAATTGAAGACTTGTGTTGTAGCCTCAACAACCAGGATGGAGAGATTTTCCCAACAGGGAAAAATTAGAAAGGGGGGGGAAGAGCTGAAATACTTGACCTTCTTATTCACCTTATTCATGTAACGACCATGAATGCAGCATCCAGAACATTTCCTGCTGGCAATTTTTGACGCTCTACCCAAAGGCTTGCAAAGTACACTGTGAACATCCTTTAAACTCATTTTGGTTATAGTCTTTACTTTTTCACTTACGTTTCGCGACCAGACTGTACACGTGCTAAGGCAGGAGCCTCCCTCTCCACATGCTGGCCTTGTCTGGCAGCAGTTACGATACTGGGGATACTGGAAACAAGATGCAATTGCAAGGCAGTGCCCAATAACAATATCGTCTTAGGGTCTCTGCACTCTTTTCCCTATTTAATTTTTAATTAACAAGGTGCTGATGGTTCTTTCTAAATGCCTTCTATCACAAGCAAACAAAGAACTGTAGACCACAAGTTTTCACATCCACACCAAAATGGCTATAAGATGGCCTGACTGCTGCTCTGCAGCAGTCCCCGTGTTTTTGCTCTCTGCTCTTCCCTCGGGTCCCAGCATCTAACAGGCCTTTTCATGTACGGCTTGAATTTTGAGTGCATCTCTGAGCCCTTTATTTCATCTGAGTTTATTTGCTCAGCCCCTCGGTGAGCTCGGCGCAGCGGTCAGCACAACTGCTGGAACTCAGCTCCCCAATGTCCAGCCGCGTGAGGCAGGGCGAATTCCTTCACAGACTATTTATCCAGACTGCTAATTCCCTGCACAGATGGTTCTGCATAAGACTGTGTGGGAGAAGAGTGGCTTTTTAAGCCAATTAAATAGAAACCTTGTCCAAGAAGGATTTTCGAAATGCTTATGCATGTGAATTCATGACGTATTGTACTGTGTATTCTGGCAGGGCTGCTTCTCTCAATAGGAAGAGAGGGAGTGATGCGCAGAATTTCCTTGGTTTATTAAGGTCATTTCTGAATTTTTTTTTATTTTATTTTTTTTTAAAAGAAAAACTCCGAAAAGAACTTCCAGTTTGGCAATATTGCAGAGTATTTTAGATATAGGAAGAAACGTCTTTTTGTCATTTCTGTCAATTAATTCTCACTGCCAAGCTCTTCAGCCTGATTCTCAGTATGTAAAGCAAGCTATGATTTGCAGTAAGACAGATGAGAGGAGGGGAGAGAGAGAAAAGGGTATTAAATGACATCCAACGGGGAAAATACTAGCTAATAACAGGAATACTTCTTTATTATTACTGCAGCATTTGGGCTCAGTAATCCAAAAAGCTGCAGTAAAAATCCATCCAGTTCAAGGAGAGAAGTCAACACATCATCACCATCACTGTTCCATGCTTATAACGATGGAAATGTTTAAGGTGAGTGTGGGCAGTAGCAGGCGTGGGAAGCATCGGGAGGCTCAGTGCGTTATACATTGTAAGAACGTGGTTCTCTCTCCATCAAATCGACATCAACAAAAGCAAATCTGACCATTCTAGATGGAATTAATCTTTGGGAAAATACTTTTTAAGATTTAGGGCTCAGGCAGAAACCTCTGCAAGAACATTGGCACTCCTGACAAAATGTGAACAAGAAAAACCACTGCGCGTTCGCTGTTGGGTCCTGGGCTGACCCTGCAGAAGGTTGTCTCCCCCCCAGGGATGACTGTCCCCTGAGGCACTGCAGGAGTGTTGGCTTCAGGAGCGTGGCTATGGACACGTCTGGGGCAGTCTGAGGTCATATGAGACCACAAACACCCCAACGCCCCTAGAGATCCCTATAAAACACTGAGTAGGAACAAGTTAGCAGGCTATGGCTAAACTAGGGGTTGAACTTCCTATTTGTGGATATGTATCTTTTACTGAAGTGGCATAAATTATTGCAAGTGCTTTACTCCACCTGGTCACTCCCCTCTCCCATGCGCATTTGTTGCAGCCAAGTTCTTTCTGTCAGATCTTGTTCAAGCACTGAACCAGACCCTCTCCACATTTACCCCCTCTGCAGTTTCTATATCTCAGGCACTACAGTTAAAAGGTACTACAGGGTTACTGTGTCTCTTGTATGTATCTGAAAGTCGGGGGGTCTTGTGAAATTTTGTGTCTTTTTGTGATGCAGTCACCGGCTAATGCTCACTCCTCTTACTGTTCACATCTCCCTTTCTTTTTTTCGCCATTCCCTCATCCTCTCTGCCTTTTCATTCTGTAACTGTTGTAGTCAAGAGAATGACCTTTCTCTTGAAGACATTGCAGAACCCTGAAATAATAATTGCAATAATAAAATAATAATAATAAGACAACCAATAACTGAGATGGAACTAATTGGACTTATAGACTGGTTTACCAAGAAGACGTATCACACAAAAGATAGCAAAAATCCTTTTATTTGGGTTGAAAGTCTATACTATACATCACTACTGCAGTAGCTGAGACAGATTTGACAGAGTAGGAGACTTAGAATTAATAGCATTTTGGCACAAAATCCATAATCTCAGTTCCTTCTAGTGTGATGCCATCAGAGCTTTGCGTGGAGGAATCCAGCAGACTCCTCCGCAGGTGATCTGAAGCAGATTTAGATCTATGGGAAGCAACTCCCACAGGAACCAATTCCCACAAGAAATGTGTGAACATGAGTCAAGTCAGTGATGCACGCATGTGTTCTGTAAAATAAACGTCTCAGACATTACATACCTTTTATATTTCAAGCCTTGAGAAAAAGTCAGCATTTCACTAGGTGGGTTTATGTGAGTAATCAGAGGGATGAGATGTTCTGCTTTGTGTCTGGATTAATGGATTTTAGGCATCAGAGTGAAGTTAAGGGTTGAGTGGGAGTGGAGATCATCTGCCCCATTTTACTGACTGTGCTGTGTTCCCAGATGTGTTCTGTATGGTCTTTAGCCTATTAACCCGGAGATTTCCTTTTACAAATGGACTGGGGGCATCTATCTTCTCCTTTCTTCATCTCTGTCTTCCCCCTTCCCCTTTTTGTTTTCCCTAGATGTTTACTGTGCAGGTGGTGAGCCCCTGGCGCAGATTGTCCAGAGCAGCTGTGGCTGCCCCATCCCTGGAGGTGTTCAAGGCCAGGTTGGACGGGGCTTGGAGCAACCTGGGCTGGGGGGAGGTGTCCCTGTCCAGGGCAGGGGGGTGGGACTGGATGATCTTCAAGGTCCCTTCCAACCCAAACCATTCTATGATTCTATGTTTTTATGTTTCGAGCCCTGGTGAGGCCGCATCTGGAATACTGCGTCCAGTTCTGGGCTCCCCAGTTCAAGAAGGACAGGGATCTGCTGGAGAGGGTCCAGCAAAGGGCTACAAAGACGATTAGGGGATTGGAACATCTTTCATATGAGGAGAGGCTGAGGGATTTGGGTCTCTTTAGTCTAGAGAAAAGAAGATTGAGGGGGGATCTTGTTAATGCTTTCACATACTTGAAGGGAGGATGCCAGGGGGATGGGAGCAGTCTTTTTTCAGTGGTGCCCATTGGTAGGACAAGGGGTAATGGGCACAAGCTTGAACACAGGAAGTTCCATCTTAACATGAGGAGGAACTTCTTTACTTTGAGGGTGGTGGAGCACTGGCACAGGCTGCCCAGAGAGGTTGTGGAGTCTCCCACTCTGGAGACATTCCAAACCCGCCTGGACGCTGTCCTGTGCAACCTGTTGTAGGTGACCCTGCTCTGGCGGGGGGGTTGGACTAGATGATCTCCAGAGGTCCCTTCCAACCCTGATGATTCTGTGATTCTGTGAGTCTAAAATTTATCATGACTTAAGAATAAAGACTTCTTTCTCTCTTTATCCCTCCTTTCTCTCTTCACCTCTTTCCCAGCTTCTTCCCCTCCATTCTTTTTATCTCTCTATCTCTTTTCTCTCCTTCCTCTTTTTGTTTGTCTTTTCTTCCTGTTCCTCCTCTTCCTGGCTAATGTGCTGGATTTGCGTGATAAATGTCATTCCCTCAGTGGAATGATCGAGATGTAGGATGGAGAAGACAAGGCAGGGCCTTGCTGAACTGATGTTACTTGATCACCTTGATTAGGAAATGATGTCCTCGTAAATTTATTAACAGAGTCACCCAGCTGCTCTCACTTCCTGCCTCTGGGGCTCGTGCTTTGCCCAATGAGCACTTTCTGGGGCTCCTGCGCTCATTGGGATAGGGGGCCCATTGGTTTGTCTGGTTAGGGCTTGGTTAATGAATTGTCCATGTGCGTATCAGCTGCATGTGAAAAGCACGACAAGTGGGAGAGGAAAGCAAGAAGGGGGCAGCAAAGGCTGCTGGTGGAAGCAGGAGTTGTACCTCGGCAGCTCAGTATTCGCCGGCCAACCCTTCCCACCCGCTATTCTCCCTTCCGCCGCGTCCCGCATTACACATGCATGCGCCGCACCATCATTTACAGATGCAATGCGAAGAAACCAGATCAGATGAGTCTTTGGGAACAGGGAAGACATATGACAAACACAAAAATTAAAACACTCGGGAATAAGGCAAATACTGAGAGTAAGAAGTGGGAATGAGACAAATATTGGATTAAGACAAATACTGCTGCAGATTCCAATGTCAATTCTGACAGCGATAGTGAAGTTTGGAGTGTGTTGACAATTGAAGATGAAGGGCTAAGACAGGAGGCAAAAAACCTTCCAGACTTCAGTCCGGTGTCATTGTATTATTTGACTTGGTTGACCTAAATTACAAGGATATAACCAAATAAACTTAAACATGAGCAGTACGCTTAAATACATGACACGCCAGCAAATTAACTTGCATTTTTATAACCAGAACCTCACAGATGTGGTAATCTTTGCCTGTCATCCGGGCGCTTCAGGATTTTCAGTTATAATTCGTTATATTGTAGCAGATTCAAAATAGGCCACAAAAGCTGTCCTTTTTATGCTAACAAGATTAATAATCTATTTACTGGAAAAGATAGTACAGTCGCAGTATGTGGAAAACATATGATAAGAAAAATAGTAAAATCTATTTGTTGAAAGTGTCAAATGCTTAAAAAAATATTTACAAGATTGCTGGGCCCCTTCATATGTGACAGAAGAGAATGACAAAATCTGGCCTTATCCAGTGGTGAACTGGAACTTTTCAAAGCCAATCTCATTCATCTGGAGTATTTTAACTTTTCAAGTACCCTCATTGCAGAAGCATGCTGAATTTGGCCAATCATGGTCTATGAATTTTGTTTAGCTGTAGATCTTATTATAGGAAAGAACTGCAGTTATTGAAGAAAAAGAGTTGGACTTTCTGTGTGGATAGAAAATTGTTGGAAGGACTCTCTCACGCAATTTATGCTTCAGGACAGACGCCTGGCAGTTAAGACTGGATTGTATAAGCGCACTGCAGTTTAATTATTCAAAGGCATGACTGATAATCGGGTTGCTTTGCATCCAGCTGCAACTGGGTTTTTGGACACCCATCCCACTTATCCAAGAACATGTCTGTGCTCCGATTGACTTGAGTTCACACCAAAATAGTGATGATCTTGCCAACGCAGGAAGTCTGTTCTCTGCATGCTACCAGTACGACAGATTTGTAAGAGAGCACACAGGGTTAGAAGAGAGATTTCTTCATGCTTCATCTGTGCCGGGGCTCTCCGCGCTCCCCCAGCCTGTTCAGTGCTGGTTCCTGCACCTCTGCAAAGCTCCAGAGGAACGTGGTGGGGCTTTGTAGGAAGACAATGAGCTACTCTGAAGCAGTGTAACAATCACGGTGCTACAAACCCACCCTCTGGCACAAAGAAAGGTGAAAATCGGGTTCACTACAGATCCAGTCCTTGGCGTTATGAAGGCTGAGGACAGAAAAGAAAAGAATATTATCCTGGTCATTGTTATTCACAGATCATGATATAATTTGAGAAGGTTTTCTAGTTGTTCTGTACTGCCTGTTTTTGTTGTGGGGTTTATTAATTTCTTCATTGTTTTTTGGTTTGGGTTGGTGTATTAGTTTTTTTGTTTGTGGGGTTTTTTAGTTTATTTTTTCATACTGACGTTGAGGATGCTCTGGTTTTCCAGCAGTGTATAGTAGTTTTAAGTGGTCGGTTACTATATTACTCTTTACAGAGTACTTTAGAAGGGAGCGAGGCTTTCTGTCGGTCTTGGCTCAGAGCTCGCATGACACTGGCACAGCCCGGTCCTGGGGACGCAGCTGGCTGGCGCGTTCCCTTTCCCATTACACCCCGCGTCTTGCACCTCCCTTCCCTTCTTCCACGCTGCCTTACCCCGCTGCTACAGCTACTGCTTGGCAGAGCAATATCATTAATTATTACCGTGCATAGTAATGATTTCATCCTATCCCTGCTTAATAATTTCTTATAACTCGTTACTGGAGTAGGATAAGGATATGAGTTTTGCCGTTTGCCCAAAACAAACGAGGGCATATTGTGCGTCGGCATCATTGCCCTGCCCGGTGCTGGGGAGGTGGGGGCTGCGGCCACCCCCTGCCCGCTCCCGTGCTCGCCCAGCGGATTCGCCGCCCCACGCCAAAACCCTCAACGATTGTCCTCAGATGAATGAGTGGATGGGATTAAATGAGATGGGCTTGATGGGCGGATGGGATTACATTTGGGAAATGGGCGAATCCAGAGGGTGCCGTCAGGCTTATGAAGGATTCCCATGGGGATAAGCAATCATTTTTATAAGTCTGATATTTGTACCAGTAGATTAGAAAAAGAAAGGGAGACTAATGTGTTTTTTATCAGGAGATGGGGAGACAAGGCTGAAAAATATTTCCAAACAACAGGATAATAGAGAATAAATGCAATATTCTAGATGAGCTTAATTATTTTAATCAGAGATACCGTCTCTTCCTTTTTTCTTAGAAGTTATTTTCTTATAATCATTTTCAAATAAAGAATAAGTACAGTAGGAATATTCTTGTGCAGGAGTAACACATGAATAAGAAATTTAAATATTCAAGTCTCCCTTATTTTCAATGCAGAAACAGACATATTTTCAATATACAAACTCTTCTGACTTCTTACTCTGGTGTACATTTATTCTTTCTTATTGTCTTCCAGTGGATTTGAAGGGTGTGGGGCCTGTGGGCTGTGTTTCTTTTAAAACAGGGAAGAAGAATCTATTCATGTTGGACTTACGGCGGAGGAAATGTTGAGCTCCTGTGGTCCCTCTGGTCCCTCCCACAAAGAAAAAACAGATTTTCAGCATTGTTATGCCTCTGTTTGCCTTTGCTGTGCTCACGGGATTCAACAGGTCATGAGATTTTGGGTGTCAGCCACAAAAATTACTAATCTGTCAGAGGAAAAAATTCTAAGTAATTGCCAAGATACTCTAGAAAAAGTTAAAATACAATAGTTCTGCTTGAATGCAGATATTTCAGCATAGCTTTTTAAAAAAGCAAAAGATATCATTGGGTTTTACAAGGCACACAGAAGAGTTATCTACTTATCCTGTACAAGGCCACATTCAGAAAATATGCCTGTACTAAATGAAAATGTACCCTGTAACATAGGAAAACACACTGAAAAAAAGCAGATAGTGGGTACGTGAGTTTTGAAAGATTCTGGCAGTTTCAGATTCAGATATAGTCGTGAGTACTCAATATAATTTGTCACATGAAGGAAATATTCAGTGCTTTTTGTGTAGGTGAGTGTGTCGTATAAGTAAAATATATGGTTGTATGGATATTCTCTGACCTTCTTTAGGATTGTCTCACAAATAAACTGTACAATCAATATAAATAATATTAAGAAGCAGTCAAAGAAAATACCGATTCATAAACAGCTACATTAACTACAGGGATTTAAACGAGGACTTGTGTGCCCAACAAGTTGGCTGCTTTTCAGCTGTCTAAATTAGTCTAATAAACTCTATCTCCCCATAAATCTCGTTTCTCTTTAATTAGGACATCACTGAAAAACTAAAGACACGAAAACTTCCAGTGCTCGAGTGTGTTGGGTTCTATGGAAAGCAGAGATGGGCATAAATAGGCATAAAATACTTCCTAGGAACAGCAAAGAATACATTTTTAATAGCTTTGATAAAGGTTTGAGCAACTAAAAATGCAGCAACAATAGTGGGAAACATCTACATGAGGTACTGAAAGTGAATGAGAAATTGATGCTATATTTATTAGACTGCAATCATCTTCCTAATATGCTTGAAGATAAATGGTGAGGCATTCTTTCAGCCAAAAAAGCATAGCAGTGTGTTGCATTTGACATAGTGATTATTGATAGTGATGATAAAGTTCAAAACATCGAACAGTGAAAAACCCAAAAGCAATACTAAAAATGGTGGAGTGGAAGTGGAAAATTATGTGAAATGTTAGGGATGTTTCATTTCAGTACCTCTGCCTCATTATACTATCAGCAAAATGTAAAATACATAGACTAGATAAATGTCTCATTAAGTATTTCACTGCTCATTCTGGGTGCTTGGGAGTGTGCTTGAATAATGAAAAATGTAGAAGTACCTTTATCACACGGCGATGGTGGCAGGAGATAGCACTTTGTCAAAAGGTGTTGTTAATTCACTGTATAGACCAATATCGTATAGAAGTGTACAGTGTGACAAAGTGTTACAGCTACATAAAAACAGGATGATTTAGAAATCTCGGGGGTGTTTCATATGTAGATTTTACAACAGGAAGCTGTGGTCTGTTCCGAGTCCTTGTAAAGCCTGAACTCTTTTGGTCTTTTTGGGCTCTGAGTGCAGAGGGCAGGATCCAGGATCCGGGATGGGGCACGGCTGGTCCCCATATTGGGATGATCCTGAGGCCAGCGTGGATGCAGCCTCTCCCCCGGCCCCACCTGCCCAGACTTAAGATGCTCCCTCAGAAGGAAAAAAAAACCCTTGGTTGCACAAAAGCAGCTCTGATTTAAGAAAAAACGATGGCTCCGTGTAACTTAAAGTTCAGGGAATTGTGTTTGGAGCAGTGAGTAGTCAGGTTTCTGCCTTGCGCAGTAAGCCTGAGCCGGGAGAGTAATTAAATGTATTCTTAACTGTGTCCACTAATTTCATCAGGGTTATTCATGTGCCTAAAATTATACAGAGAGTTGGTAGATGCATAATTTGCATGTTTAGGAAGGGTATATAAAATACAGATAAAATAATATAAACTATATATATCTTTTATATATCTGTGCTTAAATATATAACGTGGAAATCTTTTGTAGGTCAAAGTGGAGCACGCACGGTTTCCAGGAATAATTTCTATCTGATGATCAAAAGTCATTTTCTTTTAACCATTGAGGAAATTCCCAAATACGTTCCTTATAGGTGCCTGCCATGGGACAAACCGGCAGGAGAAGGGGGTGACACAGGGTTGGGGCAGCGTGGGTGTGTGTGTGGCTGGGAGGCTGATACACTTGCGTTTTACCCTTAGCTGGGGAAAAAAACCCACATAAAATCTGTCTTGCAGTGTCTGTGGTGGGGATACTATTATGCTCAAAGACACTGAAAAAAAAAAAAAAAACCAAACTAAAAACCAAACCCCAACCAAAAACCCCACCAAACCCTCTTTCACACTCGGCTGTGGGACTGTGCATAAACATCAATAAATCCAGCGGTGGCCCCAGGGGTGAAAGTCACTCAGCAGAAAGCTGGTGTCAGCTGTGAGAGCTAGCTGGAAGGAGAGGAGCTAGAAAGTGGGAGTGAAAGCAAATACCATGTGTTAGAATTACAGAAAGCACGGAAATAGGTACCCGTTATGTACTTTATGAAGATGCAACATGGTTTATTCTTCAGGGAATGGCATAATAATTAGAATTAATAAGATTTTAATGGTGATAGCCTGAGTGCCAAATCTTCACAGTAGGAGGTTTTAGTGCTGTATGCCACAGGAACATTTTCTACTGTGAACAAGCACTATAGTTAAAATTACCCTATTACTACAAAAATGGAAACAGACACAAGGTTTGACTACTCTCAACTAGTCAAGACCGAACGCACCAGGCTGAGCCATCCAGTGCATCCTGCAAGAATGTCTAGAGTTTATGGCAGAGAGAATTATTTCCTGGAAGCATGCTACTAATAAATATCTTGTAGGTACCCAGCTTTCACAGAATATTTTTTTTTCCTGAGATGTACTTTAATAGAAACTGCATTCAATTTGTGGCACTGCAAGGGACTGAAATAATTCAGGATTTTCAATTTATTTCACTATAAACACTCTTAGTACGGCTAAGCACTTACATGATGCTTTTATAAAAAAGTACTTCACAAAAGAGAGCAAGTATCATTATTCCCCTTTTCTTTTCTATGTCCACATTCATTGTAGGTGGCTTACATCTCATGGGCTTTTGAAAAGTCAAATTTACGTAGCAGAAGCTTTCCTTGCCTGTCACGTATTTCTTCTGGATGCATCCAAAGAATTTTTTTCCTTGAAGCAGCCAATATTTTTAGCTTTCAAAACAGCTAAATGATTTTGAAATGTTTTGATGCTTGAATTGGAAATCCTGAGAATAGCAAAACTTGATTTAAAATTTAAAATTTTCTTTCTTTTGGGACTGAGTTCTAATGATGACCATCCAGGTCAGGGAACATGAGTATTTTTTATCCATCCATGAACCTAAACTTAGACATGTAGAACATTCCTGGAGTATTAGGAATCCCCTCTGGAGCTTTTCAGCACTGGATCTGGGTATACTGGATTCAAAACCCCCTGAGGCTATAGAAAGTTTTATTTACTGGAAAGAGAGCTGAAATTACTAATGTATATACGTATATAACTCCTCTTCCCGTGCCCAGGTGTGTCAGGAGCGGAGGGTGCTTGGCTACCACCTCCTCCTGCTGAGGCTGGCGGTTGGCAAACCTGTGGGCGTGTTTTGAATGAACTTTTTAAGTCTTGGGAAGGCTGGCTGATACAAACATACCTGGCTGCGATGGTGTTAGTAGATTAAACCAGTACAAAAAAAACTTTGCCTTTTTACTAATTTAGAGCAAAACTACTCTGCAACACCACCTAGTGCTGCTGGGACGCACGGCCGGCGCCAAGCAGCAGGGCCTGGGCTGAAGAGCCACTGTCACACATGAGCGTGGGTGGGTTGTCACCCACTCCAACAGCCAACGTGCCTGGGGTTGGGCTTGTGGAGACAATAAAGCCATTAGAAATTGCTTCCAAAATGGACATTCTTCCCTGGGAGCTAATTAGCTGGCAAAATGCAGAAGAGTAGTGGAAAGGTGTAAGAGACTCCCAAGCTTGTTCATGCGTCATCTGGTTTAGGAGAAAACTGTCTTTTCTGTACCTAGGACAGCTGAAGGAGTAATTAATATTCCCTGATAACATCTGTATAGTCCCTATAGAGTCCTTTAAGTGTCAGTTGTGTACGTAGCATCGCCCCCGCTCTGGGAACCTCGGTGGGGTGATGGATCGATTTCTCTTACAGCATTTCCATTTGAAAGTCTTCAAAAATTGGAGATATTTAGATGAAGGTACGTCACTGAAAGGAAATAGTGTAGGAGGTGGTTTCTATAGGTGGCCATTTCTGTAGCTGCCACAGCCAGCCCTGCTGCTGAGAGGCAGACAGCCCCGGGTGGCCACCCTGACCCGGCCACTTCAGCCCCGCACTGAGCCCCCTGCACATTGTATACACAGTAATGCAACCAAGACCCTAAACAAATCCAGTTGTGTTTTGTTTTCCCAACACAGCCAACTACAGAGAGGTGAGTACAGTCATTATTTTCCAGAGAGCAAAAGTTAAGTGTGTATGTATTTTTAAATAACTACAAAAATACCTCTCTTTGTTAAAGTCCTGTGGCTGTGGTCCTGCCTCCGCACTTCACTGAGGTCTCAGGAGCGGTGGGATCAGCTGGGCTTCTCCTCCCACACCGCTGGACCAGATGTTGCTGCAGGACATGGCAGCTGGTTGCAGCGTGCCTGTCCCCTCCTTGGCTGCTCCCAGATCTTCGACACAATCCTCAACCAAATCCTCAAAGCATCTGATGCCCACCGCAGCAATGGCAGCCCCTGCCTCCACAGCCCCCTCCACCCACCTGCACTTGGGTCACAACAAGGCTTCTTGCCACAAAACATCAGACTTTAGCTTGCAAAATGAGCTTGAGGAAAAACACTGCTCATTCCTGTGCATTTCTGCTGCTCCTCAGGACATTAAAATGCATCGTTGGGTATAAAGTGGTTGATGTTCCTGGCAGTCCTGGTGCAAGGTCAGGAAGGGATGGGACGTTGCCCCAGTGCCAGTCTGCGGCATGCCCAAACCACAATGGAGAGGAGAAAGGTCTGTGCTTCCGTCAGCCTGGACTTCAGCGCACAGGCACTTACCGTGGTACAACACAGTTCTTCTTAAGAACTAATGGGAAAAAGTAAACTCATGATGAAACAAAAGAAAGCTTAAAATTGAAAGAGCTGGCCATTCAGGCCAAAGAGAGAATCAAATCTATTCTGCGAAAAATGCTTATGTTTTTGACAAAATCATTCCAACAGTGAAAAAACCCACCACCCCCCATGATTTTGTAGCACTCTCACCTCTTAAAAAGTTGTCAGTTGCCTTTGTGTAATGCTGTCCTTCTCCCTTAAGGCCTTTCTTTTCATCAAGACAATTCAAAGAAAATGCATCATCCATGGAAAGAAAATGTATTTATGCAGCAGAGAAGAGCTTGGTCCCCTATAAAGAAACTGTCCCGATCTGACCAGTCTATTTAGCTTCTTAAACTGATGAAGCACACCACTGGTGATTGATGGTAGAGAGGTTTGACAGGGGTAGTGACATAAACTGCTTGCAAGGATTAGGAGGTTGCTGAGAAGATGGTATTATGGAGTCAGACATTCCTTTCGGAGCACTCTGGGACATGAGCAGTTCTTCGCAGGTCTCTGTCACCTGGCTTTCAGGGTTTGTCCTCCCGGGAATCCAACGCTCGGAGAGGGGCAGGAAGAAAGCAGCCGTGGGGCTCCTTCCTGGGCAGGAGCTGGAATGAGGAGAAAACGTCTTCTGCCGGGAAGCTTTCACATAATTAATGTGAAATTAACCGCTGGAGAGGGTCCAGAAAAGGACTATGGAGATGATTAAGGAACTGGAGCACCTTTCTGATGAGGAAAGGCTGAGGCACTTGGGGCTTTTTAATCTGGAGAAGAGAAGACTGAGGGGGGATCTTATCAATGCTTATCAATACTTAAAGGGAGGGTGCCAGGGCGATGGGGACAGTCTTTTTCCAGTGGTGTCCACTGACAGGACAAGAGGGAATGGGCACAAACTTGAGCACAGGAAGTTCCATCTAAACATGAGGAGGGACTCCTTTGCTGTGCGGGTGTCAGAGCAGTGGCAGAGGCTGCCCAGAGAGGTGGGGGAGTCTCCCCCTCTGGAGCCATTCCAGACCCGCCTGGACGCCGTCCTGTGCCACTGCTGGAGGTGCCCCTGCTCTGGCAGGGGGTGGCACTGGGGGAGCTCCAGAGGGCCCTTCCAACACTGACCAGGCTGGGATTCTGGGATTCTGTAATTAATGCTGTTACATTTCTGGTGCAAGGATTGTTAAAAATTTTTCACCACTGAGATATGTAAAGTTGACACTAGTATCAACACCGATAATATCAATATCACTAGAACAATCCTGGAGGTACAGTATCTAAGTAGTTTCGCAGAGGAGCAATAGAAATTAGATTGTAAAGCAATATTATTGAGTATTGCACTGAGGTACTTGAAGGATGTGTCATCTTGCTTTTCCAAAAAATATGGCACGCTCTGTACTATTTTTCATTTAATGATTCTTTATATTTGAAAAGATGCAGTGAATCCTTCCATTCAACACAGTTTAAATACTATCTTGCTGGTATTTCTTTCCCATGCATTTCATCTGCAATATCTACAATGAAGATAAGGCCCAACTGCAATAAGTCATGGCAAAGAGGAAAATAGGGAGGTCACCTACAGGAACTCTGCTCGGTGAGTTCCCCACAATCCTTTGCATCCAGGGCTGAGCCAGGGTGGTGGCGGGGCGAGTGCCTCCATCTCCATTTTCACCTCCATCTCTGTCTCCATCCCCATCCCCATCCCCATCCCCATCCCCATCCCCATCCCCATCTCCATCTCCATCTATCACCTCTCCCCTGAGCTTGCTTTGAGCACATCCTGAAGTCCCCATGGCTGCATCACTGCTTGAACAATGAGCTAACACCTCCTTGAATCCTCCCTGAAAAAGGTGATGGGAGTATGAGAAGTGGAGTTGGGGATTTTTTTGCCATGTGGCAAGGGGTGCTGGTGGCTGGGTTCCGTGTGCTGCCAATTTGCTTAATTAGAAAACCTGGCTGGGCCTGAGTGAGCAGGATGTCTGCAGGAGCATCCTATGGCAAGGACTGCGTACTTGAAGGAGATTTCCCCTAAAAGGAAGCAGATGACAGAAACTGCAGAGAAATAATTAAGGCTTTTGGAAAAGCAAGTCCCAGCGATGAGTGGGGAAACACAGGAGCAGACGAAAAGCCTCACGCTGAAAGAGCAACATGATCAGTACAGTACTGGTAACCTGCGGGAGTCCATGTTGAAAAGGGAAATAAGCTCCTTGCCAGACCACAGGCACAAAGAAAATGGGAAGTTACAAATCAAAGATGCTCAAAAATCATATTTTAAGGAAAGACGGAAAACCTCTGTAAAACGCATGTGTTCAGTCTTTCGGGTGGCTCTTGTGCTGGACGCTACAGCTTAGGCTAAAAAGTGAAGCAATTCAGAGCCAACGTAATTAAACTGATGAGTATAATTAATCCCCCCCTGTGATTACCCTGAAGGAGAAGCATTAATAGATGTAAATACGATGAATTCAAAATGCAAGTGGATAAAGTAAGAGGCTTGGTCCATTGCAGCAGTATTTTTCTGGTGCGATGAGGAGGTGAGGGTCCCCATGTCGGGCTCCCAGCCCAAAGCCGCGGGAAGGCTGGTGGGACAGTGACAGCCCTGCAGAGCATTCGGGTGAGAGCTGGGCTATGTGTTGGTCTGCATGCTTCTGGGTAAGTGTCTTTTTGCAGTAAGGTTTAAAAACAGCTTAGAGTTCCAGCGTCTTGTGTTCAAATTTAAGACCAAGTATTTACCCAGGAAAAACTCGTCCTTGGCTCTATTAAGTGCGATGCCATGTAGCAATATTCTGCTTCCAGCTATACTATAAGAAGAGTTATGTGACATCAGCATCTCCTATGTTTCAAATTCTAGTCCACAAAGAGAAAAGAAAAAAGAAAGTGTCTTAAGTTCTTCCATATGACCATTGTTATGGGGGAGAACATCCAGTGTACTCAGCAGATTTTCCTTCAGCTTGAGTAGCTGTTTAAATTAATATTACTTTGTAAGTGTTCACAATGCTCTTCTCCGCACTCTCTCATCCGTGAGATATTTGTTTGCATTTTCTGAAGTCAGGGTACTCCTGTGGATAAATCCCCCCAGCATTCCTAGGAGGAGCAGCCCCCAGCCCTCCGGCGGGCACCCAGCCATCCCCAAGGGCCGAGCCAGGGGACCCGCACCCACGGCTGGTGGGGGTGCCCTGTAAGGCAGGGGTCCTCTCCATTGGGATTGAGGAACCTCTCAAACCCTGCCCCGATCTACCTGAGGCAGGGCACCACAGATAATGCGCTGACTCAGTTATTGCAGCGATAAGAGTTTACTTACTTCCATACTGCATGACTCCAGGTGAAAGCAGGACTCGAGAAGTGACCATCCCCCTGTACTTGGCGCCCACCTCAAGTACTGTGTTCAGTTCTGGGCCCCTTGCTACAAGAAAGACATTGAGGTGCTGGAGCGTGTCCAGAGAAGGGCAACGGAGCCGGTGAGGGGTCTGGGGGACAAATCTTATGAGGAACGGCTGAGAGAACTGGGGGTGTTCAGCCTGGAGAAGAGGAGGCTGAGGGGAGACCTTATCACTCTCTACAAGTACCTGAAAGGAGGGGGTAGAGAGATGGGGACTGACCTCTTCTCCCTGGTGACAAGTGAGAGGACGAGAGGAAATGCGTTCAAGTTAAGCCAGGGGAGGTTTAGGTTGGATATTAGGAAAATTTTTTTCACTGAAAGGGTTATCCAGCATTGGAATAGGCTGCCCAGGGAGGTGGTGGAGTCGCCATCCCTGGAGGGGTTTAAAAAAAGGGCAGACGTGGTACTTGGGGATGTGGTTTAGAAGTGGTTTTGTCAGGTTGGGTTAATGGTTGGACTCGATGATCTTAAAGGTCCCCCCCATCCTTAACGATTCTATGATTCTATGAAAGAGAAAAAAAAAGACAATTAAAGGAATTGCACAGAAGCAGCTTATTGACCCCAAGTGTTAGGGCAGAGGCATGTCTGGAGGAGCCAACACTGGGCAAGCCCAGAGTGGACTGGGAAACATCCCCACAAAGAGTTGGTCCCTTCCAGAAATGTTTCTGGTCATGGTCACTGTGGGCAACCTGCTAGGAGAGGGAGGGAGAAAGCGTCTGCTATTCATAATGAAGACGTGTCAATATTAATAAGGTGTGCATGTGTCTCTGTGTGATTTTAAGGTACAATGTATGGAGGAACGCCAGCTGCTTCAACATCAAGTTACGTGGCACGCACAGAACATGCCTCCCCGTCCTCAAATGTAAGATTTGCGAATATCAGATGGCAAAAACCATAAACAAAGGAGCACAAAATATACTGATAGCTAATTTGGCTAGTTATATTCTTTATTATGCTGTCTTTCTTAATGTAATGTGTCTCAGCTGCCATCGGGCAGGAATCCATTGTGAATAAGCTGTCAAGTTTAATTGGGCTATACTGTGAAAATGCATAAATAAATCCTTTAATAAATAAATAAACCCACTTCTCTCTGAGGCAAAAGGCAGTGGAATGTGCACACTCGGAATCCAAGTCTGCTAAAAAGTTTTAAAATGTTTAAAAAAAAAATCTGCCAGAAGCTCTTTTAGAGGAAAAACAAAGAAATGTAGTGCTTTATGTGGATTTATGAAATCCAGTTTGAGATGCAGCCTGGTTTCTGGATTTCTCGTTGCAGACACAGTTATTACGAGGGCTCAGGGACGATTGTCTCTTCCATATGGAAGAGCTGGGTGTTCCCGTAGCCTGTGGTCCATATCTGTACCATTGCTTAGTGCAGAGAGCTGAAGTCTGATTTCATTGACGTTACTCCAGAATCATGAGAAGATCTAGATTTTAAGAATGAAGTTTTCTTTTGAGAGCTGTTACTATTACATCATCAGTTAGAAGCATTAGCCCTGCAAAACACTACCACTCTGCCCCATTTCGCTTTCTGTACAGCAGTGAGAAAATGACGGTCCGTATTCCCTGGTCGGTGCTCAGACTGATGGCAGTAGGAGCGGTGGTGGCCCCATACAGCCGGTGCCTACATGGATGGTCCACTGTCATTGGATCTGCTGCTTTCAATACCCCACCAGGAGGAATTTTTCTGTGGGACAAAATCTAAAGACTACATATTTTGCAGGAAGCGTAAAGATGATCTGGGAGGGGGATTAGAAATTTTTTGTGGCCTGAGAGGTGATGTTCTCAGGCCCAATTCCTCCTCTTCTTTGCTTCCCAGCTGCCCAGCGCCCAGCTTGGATGCGAAGGCTCTGAGTGGGGGCTGCAGTCCAGCACCCACCTTTCCCCCCAGGGTTTGTCTGCCTGCGTCCCCTCCATGCACTGTGTCTGCTCCGGGTGCCAGCGCTGCCACGGAGTACCATGCCCGGTGGCACTCAATATATGCAGGCAAACCTGGATTTTGTTAGATTAAGATTCTGGGGAGGAATAACCCCATGCATCAGTACAGGTCAGGGGCTGACCTGCTGGAGAGCAGCTCTGTGGAAAGGGACCTGGGAGTCCTGGTGGACAACAGGATGCCCATGAGCCAGCAGTGTGCCCTGGCGGCCAAGAGGGCCAATGGCATCCTGGGGGGCAGCAAGAAGAGTGTGGTCAGCAGGTCGAGGGAGGTCATCCTCCCCCTCTGCTCTGCCCTGGGGAGGCCACATCTGGAGCGCTGTGTCCAGCTGTGGGCTCCCCGGTTCAAGAAGGACAGGGAACTGCTGGAGAGGGTCCAGCAAAGGGCTACGGAGATGATGAGAGGACTGGAGCATCTTTCTGATGAGGAAAGGCTGAGGGACTTGGGGCCGTTCAGTCTGGAGAAGAGAAGGCTGAGGGGGGATCTTATCAATGCTTATCAATACTTAAAGGGAGGGTGCCAGGGGGGTGGGAACAGTCTTTTTTTGGTGGTGTCCACTGACAGGACAAGAGGTAAAGGGTACAAACTCGGGCATAGGATGTTTCATCTAAACATGAGGAGGGACTCCTTTGCTGTGCGGGTGTCAGAGCAGTGGCAGAGGCTGCCCAGAGAGGTGGGGGAGTCTCCCACTCTGGAGCCATTCCAGACCCGCCTGGACGCCGTCCTGTGCCACTGCTGGAGGTGCCTCTGCTCTGGCAGGGGGTGGCACTGGGGGAGCTCCAGAGGGCTCTTCCGACCCTCACCACTGTGGGATTCTGTAAGTGCTTTTTACTGGCAACGTGCTCCAAGAAAGCAGCCACCGATGACATGTGTGTGCCACAAGCTGCATCTGCACTGAGGTCCCATTTTGGCAGGGCTCTGCAGGGAACAGCCCAAGGGAAAAGCCCTGCGGGTGCTGCAAAACCACAGGCAACCTATTGCTCTTTTCTGTGTTTTACTTACAGAGTCGATGAGAAGTGGCACCTACCAGAGGGCAACCTTCCTGTGACACGACATGTTTACCCTGGAAAACCTCCAACTACCTGCATCACTCTCCTCAACTGCATCATTTTCAGGAGACAGAAGCCTTGCACCGAAACTTACCATGAATTATCGAAAGGTGCTGAGAAGTACTTTGTGCAGGTAAAAAGCAAAATAAGGGCCATAGAAGTCTTTACGTCTATTAACATACAACTGCAACATAAACAAAGTCTGTGCGGAGGCGTTTTGTACAAAATAATTGTTTCCTCACTTTAACAAGGTCAAATAAAATAGGAAGATATAAACTTTCTGATGCGCTTCAGTTCACATTGTTATGCATTCATCAATAGGCCTGTAAACATGATGCATTCATCAATAGGCCTGTAAATAAACTTTTAATAGCACGCTGAGGGTATCAGGAAGAAAACAGTAGTGACCATAATCAGCATAAACAAGATTTGATGAAGACAGAAGGAGAGATCAAAAGGAAAACTTATAGGCTGATTGGGGTGAAATGGGACTGGAGTCATGTGTTTAAACTGAAGGAAAAAGAAAGGCAGGGAAGGTGAGACTGTGGGTAGCTTTGGAAGAAGAAAAGAGAAGTCTCATTTTCCTGGGCAATATTGAAATCTGCCAGTGAAACCAGCTCCAGGAATGGTGGCTACCACCAGACCATGGTAGCTGATAGCAATAATGTCTGTGCAAAGTAAGAAATTTAGAAGATGAACTCATTAACTATGTGTTTGCAGTCTTTAACAAATTGGAGCAATGACAAAGCTGTAAGCGAGCGACTTCTGAGATATGGTGAGAAGAGGAACTAGGAAAACTGTTTGTGAATGTAAGGATTTGGGCACGGGGATTGCTGAGAAATTAGTAAGTATTGCAGCAGGTGAGATATTGTCTGACATCTGTTTGTTTTCTTCCTTGACCTACTGCATCATCCCTTGGCCCGTACTGTATCTACAGCTTGAAGACCCAAGACACCCTTTTTATGACATGATTGTCTAGAGGACTTTTCAATTTCTTGCTTTGGTGTGTGTGCACGATTTTTTGCATGGAAGTCTAACTTTTTGCTATTGCTTATTTGTGGTTTTGTTTATTTTTCTAATGATCAGTACCACCGACCCAGTATTTATGGACTGCCTCAGTGTCCTTAGGCAATGTGATCTGGTTTAGATCAAAAATCAGTGCGCTTTGCATACCTGCCTCCTCAGTGTTTTCCATTTGACCTTTAACTGAAGATGGATTTTTGTTGATGGTGGAAATCACGTGCACATGTGCACCTTTGTCTAACGTGTTACTGAAACGTGATTCATTTAAGGTTTGACTCTGTTCACTGACGTATTGTCACGGTTTCAGCTGGGAAGGGGTTGACTTTCTTGCCAGCAGCTGGTGTAGTGCTGTGGTTTGGGTTTGGGATGAGAATAGTGTTGACAGAGCACTGGTGGTTTTGGTTGTTGCTGAGCTCTCAAGGTTTTTTCTACTCCTCAACCCACCCCACCAGCGAGCAGGCTGGTGGGGCACAAGGAACTGGGAGGGGCCACAGCTGGGACACTGACCCCAACTGACCAAAGGGTTGTTCCATGCCATATGGCATCGTGCACAGCATATAAACCTGGGGGAAGAAGAAGGGAAGGGGGGATGTTTGGAGTGACGGCGTTTGTCTTCCCAAGTCACAGTTAAGCGTGATGGAGCCCTGTGTTCCCAGGGATGACTGAACAACCTCCTGCCCATGGGGAGCAGGGAACGAATTCCTTGGTTTGCTTTGCTTGTGTGCACAGCTTTAGCTCTACCGATTAAACTACCTTTATCTCAACCCACGAGTTTTTTCTCACTTTTACTCTTCTAATTCTCTCCCCCATCCCAACTAGGGGGTGTGAGCGAGTGACTGCATGGTCCCCATTGCTGGCTGCGGTTAAACCATGACTCATATTAACAGCCTTTTGCAAAACTGAAACAACTGTCATGGTTTTTATCATGTAGACTGGATTTGTGCTCTGTCACCATTTTCTTTTTCTAAGCAAACATGACATTGTGTAACAGAGAGCGAATTGTTGCCTAGACCACTGCAACCAGCGTCCTTGGTGGTGGTAGGCAGCGGAAGAGTCAGAGCTCAGCCTTCCCTCGTGCAGGGCTGGATTAATCACTGGTTACCCAACTCACACACATGGGAAGACAAACACATACAGACTATCTGAAATGCTCCTTCTCCTTCCTCTCAAATAGCCCTGTACTCTTTGAATTCTCTGTGTTGGGGGAAATCAAAGCACAGAACAAACNGACACACAGTCTAAGAAAATTTTACCTCTTAATGAACAGCAGGAACCCCTCCAAGACTGTTTTACAGGACCGAAACTTTCTTGTCCTCTCATGCAGTTACCGGTCTTTAAAGCAAAACTGTCTTTTGAGGCAAATGAGTACCCATTTGGATCAAGATCCCGACAGGAGGAATCTCTGTTTGCTGAAGGTTTGTAACTTGTTTGCCCTTGTATGAAGCTTTCTAGGAAGGCGCTGTGATGCTCAGCTCAGGTGGCAAAACCTGTCTGGGTGCTCTGGGAAGTCCTGCACGAGGGAGGGCATCAGGAACAGCCCAGGGGCTCAGCAGGGTCTTCCTCAGGGGCTGCCACCCAGATAAAAGCTCAGGAAGAACTTTTGGATAGACAGAAAATGTTGCGTCAATGGGGTGGGTAATTGGCTGTCTTTAAACCTAAATGTAGGACCAGGCAGGCAGGTGAGATCTTCATCTCTCAGCTAATTGTGCATCATCTCTGGTACTCAACCTTACCTACCAGTAAGGATTAACAGGTGTTTGTAAAGTAAGTGTGAAAAATGAGCACATCACAGTATTTGAATTTTCAGTGGTAGACACAATACATCGAATAAAAAAAAGAAAAGATCCCTGAGCTGAAATACATTGTCCATCTTGCTGCTATTGGGCTGCCCTTGTCAGAAATATTTTTCTAGACCTTTTGATTGAAAATGCATCATCTTTACGTGGGATGCTGCAATGTGGTTTGCTCCTCCGTAAGGGCACCCCGACTCTTCATAGACCTTTTGACCATCCATGACATCACAGCATTTCTTGGTGGGACAGGCAGAGGCATGGGGGCTGTATCCCTGGGGCTGTCCCACCTCCGGCTCCTGCCAGTGCCCGACAGCGCCGCATATAAGCAAGTCCATTTGCTATTGTAACACAACACACAGGCAGGTTTATAATGATGTTTTGAAATGGAAGCCTTCGTTAAACATCTATACTGCTGTCTACAGCAGCTTCTCGCGTCTCTGATGAGGTGTCAGAGATGTTGCAAATTTCCTCTCTGGTGTATCTCACACTAACAACAGCTGAGGATGATCAAATTTATTTAAGTACCGCCTCAGCTGTATCTTTTTTCTCCATTTAAATCCTGACAATGAAAGTAGTGGCACTGGGGCTTTACTGCTGAGTGCTGTTCCCAGTATGCAAGTTAATTTTGTACTCGCAGTATTTCCTTTTACTTCACCCATCCCCTCAGCTTGTGGACCGAGAGGGATCATACGCTCTTTGAAATGTGCACTGACATTTGGCACTGAGAGCTGTACTCGCTGTTAGAGGGGAAAGCGGGGAGTAAAACTGCAACAGGCAGAACTGAATAATTTTTGGGTTGCCCATCACAGATTTCTGCCTTTCTTCAGCCACCTTCTTCACTACGAATTCTTCCAGTTACGCAGTGGGAAAATCTAACCTTACATTTACAGTCCTGTTAACGCTGGACAAATTTCAGGGAAAATAAATCCAGGTTCAAATTTCTGAATACACAGCAGTTTTGCCAAACATCTTCTGTTGCATAGTACAGATTTTATCTTCTAAGTTTATTGAAATAGCTAGTTTTAAGACTTTCAAAGAAGTAATTGACTTTTAAACTGCATTTTAAACTATAGTTCATACCATCTTAATTAAAGTACTTAAATAGCAATGCATTATTTAAACTGCATAAAACAACCCCAAATCTCCTTCTCTGGTATATTGGCTTTATGCTTTGGTTCCTCACATCATGACGAAATACTCTCAGGATTGGTTGGTTGGTTTGTTTGTAATATATGACAGCAATATGCCGAGCCTGAGATAAGAAACTTCCTTTTTAGTTCTTTAGACAGAAAAAAAGTCCAACAATATTTAAAATCCTTTTGGCTGTTCTAAAATCTAATAAAAATAATTTCCTTAATTTTTTTTCCTTCATTTAAACACTGAACTATCCATCACTAGGGATTTGTCAGATTCAGTTCTGTCCATTCACAAACTATCAATAAAAGTGATCATTCGTCATAATTGTTTGAGTGCTTCACATGACCATACCTGAAGCAGTAGAGGTTGTGCAAACCTTCTTAATGAACATGGCATTGCGTATTTGATCTTTCAAACTATATAATTTTGATTGGTGAAAATGGTTACCTAAGTGACTATGCGCTGACTGTCTTCAATTTTAGAGTTGAGAGACTGGCCCAAGCAGGTCAGGGAGCCTTGTACATCCTGGGGAGAGAGGAAGAACGGAACATGTGTATGGCACAAACTGGAATTTTGGCCACAAAATGAGCACTGGAAATCACTGCAGCAAAGGTATGGTATTCCTTCAAGGAGAAATTATTGGAGTGATTTCAGCGATAACCAACTCCTTCAGGAAATCAGTGTTTTCATGCACTGTGGAAAAAAAAGAATTATATGATGAGAAAGGGCGGAGAGCTCAGGAAAATGAAGGAGACGAAGTCAAAAGTAGAATGGGAAAGAGGAACAAACCTTGAGTAAAATTTAAAAAAACTAAAAATAAATTAAAATAAAATTTAACAGGCTGCCTAGGGAAGTGGTGGAGTCACCATCCCTGGATTTAAAAGACGGGTAGATGTGGCCCTGAGGGACATGGTTTAGTGGTGGGTTTGGCAGTGTTAGGTTGATGGTTGGACTTGATGATCTTAAAGATCCCTTCCAACCATAATGATTCTATGTTTCTATGAAAATTAAGAGCTGTGGATATCTTACCACAGGAGATAAAATTGAAGGGCCTGGAAAAAAAAAAAAAAACAAAACCAGAGAACATCAAAAATAGCTCCAGATCTTCCTATTCACCATGTTCTCTGTTGGAGACAGCAACCGGCGGACCAGAAAAGGAGCTTTTGCAGATATTAATATTTGACATTTCTTTTGCTGTGGCACCCAAACTCCAGTCACACAAATACTCTTTGTTACAAAATATATGAGAAAAATGCAGGTTCTATCTACAAATTTTCACCTCTTCTCCACATATAGGATGGAATGTTGTCACCTCTGCCCACAGAAGTCTGATATTTAATTTGCATCATAATTGCTTCTCCGTAACTGACTTTTCCAAATCCTTGCAAGTGTGAAGAGATTAGCGAGAGAAGCATCAAGTAATGTGGTAAAGCCATTAATACTAAAAAGACATATGCTGACATGTAACATTCCCTAAGCCTGGAGAAGTTGTCCAAAGGCAAAAGTGTCCAGATGAGAAATGAATGGCTGCTGGCGTGGTTGGACATTTTTCTGGACATCTCACCATGGTTAGGTTTCCATCCTCCTTTGGAGGTGTAGAGAAGCTCCCACGTATCAACATTCTTGCAGGAAATCACCTTCCCAAATAAGTTCTCCCAGGGCAGTACTCTGAAGCTGCAGTTTCTGAGGGCTTCAGCTCTTTTTTCTCCTGTTTCAGACACTCCAGCACACATGCAGTTTTGTTTTGCTTTCTCTCTTTTGCTTTTACAATCCTCCTCCTCACAGTCTGGGCATGACAGCTATGTCAAGAGGTAAAAGACAGCTGCCATAATTTAAACTGATGTCTTCTGTTTGATAGTGTAAGCCACTAAAGCAGATGCTGATAATCAAGATAATCAAATCAAGATACTAAGAGCTGAGGGTTTCAGACATGCAGACACATTGAACTGGATGAGCAGCCCTGGCATTTATTTTGCTAACTTCAGGCTGGCTAGATTTTACAGCCTTTTCCAGCCAAATTATTTTTGGGGCTAGGGAAAAAATTGCTGTGAATAGTGAGGCTGATCCTTAACAGGGGTCTAGGCTACCCCTGAGCTGGTTAATCTTCTTTGACGTGGCTCAGTGGAGGCAGAGATTCATTTCAACGTTTTTCCCATAAGAGCTGGGAAAAAAAGATGCTCTTCACAGTGGCTAAAAGTACAAGGTATTACAGGTCCTATGGTGTCCCTGGAGCGTCCTGCGCAGGACACTGCCATCTAAGAGACTTTGTGTTATGAACTGGCAACTTTTGGGAACAACTTTCTTTTTCCCAGAAACTCATCGATGTCTGTCCCACCTGTAGCAGTGGAGCTGCTGAGCAAGAGCTGCAGAGTCTGCTCTCTAGAGGTGAATGCAACATCCCCCAAGTCCCCAGTCACCCACCAGCCAGGAGCTGAACAGGTCTTGGGGCTGCTCACTGCCATCGCTCCCAGCCTTGGGATGCAGAAGCACTGCCTTCGAGAAGCTCAGTGGCACAAGCAGTGCTTGTGAGGCTTAGGACCTTCACTGGGTTTCGGTTCCTACCAAGAGTGAGTTATTTTTTTCCTTGCAGGGTATACGAAATGCAAGCCTCTGAATTTAAAAGTACCAGTGGTCTGTGTAGGATGTGGTGTATGTAGAGCCATGGCTGCTGCTCCGCAGTGCCACGACATACTTTCATGGCATCTGGGAGGGACCTGGTCGCCCTTTCCTGAGCATGAGCACCAAGGAACACAGAACTATTGTATTTCATGCATTGAGAAAATTTCTATTCTCAGTTTTTTATTCAGAGCCTTAAATGTTCCTTGCTTAAATTGTTAGCATGATGCTAAGGAGCTGCTAACCTTGCAAGCATCACAAAGCCCAAAAGCCTTCCACTTTTTCACAGGACTCTTCCTCCAGCCAGGCATGACTTCTCCCAACACACTGTGTGGCAACCTGAAGGAACAAAACACTGGAAGTGTTTTCTGCACTGTCAGAAATGATACATGTTTTGGCCTTATCAGTGAATTACAGCCAGTTCACCAGCTTGATTAGTCCAGCGCTTTGCCCATGTATCCATCAAAAATGTTTCTTTTCACTGATGAAGTTTACCACCGTGGACCTACCGAAGTACAGGGTGGTATGTCTCTGCATCCAAAGTAATACTGCACAGTACACTTTGAGATCAAGATTTCAGCCAAAAAAAATAATATCCTGAGTCCAGCAACCTTCATCCCGTGGTTCCCTTCTCATACATGTGCACACACAACAAGATATGGGAGGAAATGAAATCTTGAGTCAGGCCAAAGTCTTGAGTCACGTCTTCAGGTGAATCTCCAGGACTCGTTTTTCGTCAATTGTGTAAGCTCATGCTTTGTAAACTCTGTATTGAAAACAATGAGCAAGTGAACAAATAGTCTGCCTTGTTTACTTGTTCAGCACACAGGTATCCAGGATATTCCGTACGACTGGGGGAAGAAGAAGGTGTAGCACGTGGGAAATGCGCATCCATGATCACAGCAAATGGGTAAGGATCTGCTTTGTTCACTGATTTGCTAAGAATACTCTGGTATAATTATTTATAGCAGTTCAGCATCTACCAGGAAATGTTCTTGTGTATATTTTGATGAAATAATGAAGTTTTAGTAATATGAGAACTTGCTAGAGGGGTCTGCTATTAGCTCCTTGCTGAGAAGGGACGCAGGCAACTGTGGACTGTGCATCAGCCACGAAAAGCGGAGGACTCACCTTGGCAGACCTCCCTCTGCAGTGGTATTAGGGCAGAAAGGCCAGATGCTTTGCTGACACAGACTAGAGTCATTCCACGGCCTTCAGCAGTTCAACTTAAACCAGACAAACAACTGGCTGCAGGTCTGGTTTACATTTTACCACTTTTACCTTTTATGTGCAAATTCAGAGATATTTCGTGCTCTACCCAGTGGAGTCCCTTCTCCCAACAAGGACTGACAGAGGTATTGTTGTCATCTTAGTTGCGTGACATATCAAACATAGACTGAGTCATTAATTTGGGATCCTAAAGCTTGAAAACAAAACCCCACAATCAAAAGTGGTGTTGCATATGTCCTTCTTATCCCTGTTTTTATTTTTTTGAAAAACTTTATCAGATGGGTTTAGGAGAATTTGTGTTAGATGAACTTTGTGGCTGGACCTATAAAACAAAATTTTGTGTATCTATAAAGAATCACAGCTAATGAGAAATGAAATAAAAACAGTCAATGGTTTTCAGCTGCTGCTCCCCACCCCCAAGAATTTCCCAGTAGGGTGAGCAGATGAGCAATGAGATGCACCTGCCCATTGCTGCTTTGGGGATAGATCAATGCAGGGCGACCAACCAGACCTCTGCTTTGCCATCTGATGGGCTGCCAGGTGCACTATAAATGTTATAGACCCAATATCCTGGGTAGTCAAGGCAAGGGTTGTTCTGGCATTTGTTTTAGTCCTGGATGAAAGGTACTGTATTGGTTTTGTTCTCATGGTGGCTGTGGGTGGCTGGGAATGACCTGACCTTTACCATATGAGCTTTTTAATATCTCCAGATAGGAGGTTTTATGTGAGTTCTGCCCTTGCTGTTTAATAGCGCATTTCTGTGCTGGCTTAAAAGCAGAAAACAGAATTGGGATGGCTTGAAAGCTGTTGTTTCTGAATCTGGGTCTTGCTTTGGAAATATGTTGGCTTTCAGTGGCAGTTGTGTCTTGAGACTTTCCGCTCGAGCGTGAGTCAAAATGGACTAAGAGGTGTTACCGCTGAAGCCTTCAGAGAGTCAGAAGTTTGCTTCTCCTAAATGGCTCCATAATTTTGGTGCAGTCTGTGGTTTTTCTTCCCACAGACCTGATTCCAGATGACGAGCAATGAAAGGCCTGCATAGGAGTAATCTCAGGCATCTTGAATGTAGACAAGTGGTACATAAAAAAAAATTCAACAATTTCCCAGTCTTGGCAAAACCCCAGGATAAACATATGTAATGGTTTTCAGAAGGAATATCTGACACACTAGGCCAAATCAAAGCATGATATTTCAGTTCTTGTGAGTAATGTGCTTCTTTCTCCATATCTCTGATATTATGTACTGTCTGAAGGTAATCAGAACATTTAACTCTTAACTGAGTGAAGTTTATGATTGTTTGTCTCAAAAGCACACACCAAGCGTATGCGTAAAGTTGTACCCTGAAGAGGGACATTGCTGTGTATCGGTGTCTGCCTGGAGCCCCCCTTTGGTGGTCTAGGCTAGGTGTTTCAAGGGGGTGGATGGTATTTGCAATACCTGTTTATTATAGCCTCAGGTAAATCAACAGAGTCAAGGTAACAAAGTAGTGAAAAATTCCATGTCTTTACTAAAGGAAAGAAATAGGAGTTTCACTTGTTTGGTTTTTTTTTTTATTATTATTTTTACAATCTTTCCTTGAATTGTGGTTGAACTTGAAATGATGAACATAAACCTGGAGTAGGTTTCACCAGGCTGCAGGTCAGTTCCAGCTCCTCAGCTGAGATACTGAAGTCAAGCTATGGCTGTTCCTTTTCTCTTTGGTAACTCTAAAATAAAGCTCACAAACCTGGAATAAGAGAGGCTTATTTAAAATAAATAAATAAACCATGTTCTTGCTGGTGGACAGAGTGAACTTTGGCCTGCAGCTTACTGGGTCATAACAGATGTGGGGAAACGATGTGTGCATGGGAGATGATGGGTTCTGCTTTGCAGGACTGTTCTTTGGCCAAAAGACTGAAATTCAATGGGAACAAATCTTATGCAGTGGCTTGGAAAGTCAATAAATACCACTGAATTAGTATTTATTGGTCACCGTTAGCACTGAAGTGCATTAGCTGGACGTTGACCTTCTGTCCATGCAGCCTGTGTGGTGTTGGTATTGATGAGAAAAATGAGCTTGAAGCACTCTTTAGCTCATGAAATCTGCCTAGGAGAGATGTGGGGTTCGGTTGGGACAGCAGACTCCTGTGGCACTTATCACCACATCCCCTCCACCCTCTTCTGAAAATGAGTGGAAGGTGTTGTGTTGAGGCTGGCGTGAAAACCTCTCCTGACTTACCAGGCTTGGAATTCGGAAGGTCTCGTGCTCAGCAGCAAATCTGTAAGCCAAGAAGATCTATAACCATGAAGACTGACAGCCATAAAGGTTGTATATTCAAAACTTGCGAGTTCATAAATATTTACACATTTGCATGATCACTACTGGCAGCAGTTTGCCTTTGCAAGCTTAGAAGAGGCTAAAGCAGCTCAGCTGCTGGGATGTGAGTAGATTAGCACGGCTGCGAGTGAGGAAAATTGCTCTGGCTCTTCACCTAGTCCTTTTCTTGTTAGCTTGGGGTTGCTCTTGCTGCGTTTTACGGAGACTTACGTAGCCTGAGGCAGGTGGATGCATTCAGGAGTGATGCCTGTGGCTATGCTGAGCCCCTGGCAGGGACATGGTTAATCTATTAAATAATAAGAGAAGACTGAAATGTTTTTATTATTTTTTTTTTTTCCTAAGGGGTGAAGAACTAGCTTTCTCATAATTACAGCTCTTTGAGCATCTAGGATCCTCACAAACACATCTACCTAATACCCGTTTTCAAACCTACACATCTGTAAGTTTGAAAATGAGTATTCCACCTGCAGTGCACGTTTCCAGATGTACAGATCTGCTGAGCTGTACCTGCGTGGCTCGTGGTCTTACCCAGGGTAGGTGTCCGGAACTGCATAAAGAAAAGACGGGCTGGAGGATAGAACTAAAGGAAAGGGAGAGGCTAATATTTTAATAAAAGCATCTTTCCAGTGATCCACCTTGAGCAAGGGGGAGGCTTTACTGCTCGCGGTGCTCCCCCAAGGTATTGCAGATCTTCAGTCATCATCCAGAGAGTGCACAGGTTCTGGAAAGCGTTTCAGTATGTAGGAGGAAACCCACATCTTGTTGAAATTTGCATTATGTCACTTTACATGTGGTTATGTCTTGTGCCTAGTGATGCAATGTAACCCAGCGTAACCCCACTTGACTTTACGCAACAGGAGTGTCTCTTGTGCCACTCACCGTGGAGAGAGAGAGGCTGTGGAAGGAGGCATTTGGGGCTGGGGAAAGAATCTTTAATGGGGGATTTCAGAGTAGATACCTGCTATGCTTACTTTTTTTTTTTTTTTTCCAAATTTAAAAAAAAAAACCCACAACATTTTGACTTCTGGCATGCTTTTTTATTTATATACAGGACTCTTAAAGTCTTTTTTTTTTTCTTATTGAGACATTCACTGTGCAGAATAAAGTCAGTAACTATTTTTACTGCTCTATCTCCATATCTAACTTGTGCCTGGTGACAGAAAAAGGGGTCAAATTATCTAACATGAGTGTGCTGATACCATTAAACACTACAGAAAAAAATATCAAATAGTAATAATAAAAAGCCAACAATGAAAGGACTGTCTTTTTATTTTGTAATTTTCAGGTGTCTGGTGCCATTACACTGCCTGATAACAGCAAAATCAGGCAGTGGGGAAGGGAAGCGTGCACTAACCTTGCATTTCCCCCTACCATATGCACGCTTCAAATGCAAAGGAAAATTATGTCACGGCCTCTCATGTGTTACCCTGCCACAGTCCCTACAATGCTGCTGCCACCGTTGATAGTGTGCATTAAAAAAAAAAAAGAGTGGGGAATTTTTGCACAACTGCCTGTTTCGGCTGCGCTGGCTTGGCAGGCTGCTTAGCCACCCCATTCTGCCGGCTGCCAATCTGCCGGGGATCCCGCCGAGTGACAGCTCGAAAGGCTGGGGCCAGCTCCTGCCACTTCTCCTGCCGTGACAGGTGGCCGGGATGGGTGTGAGCACCCCGAGCATCGCCCCTCTACCCCAAGCATTGCCAGCTCCTCTGCACCCTCCCAGGAACAAAGCCCTGGGGACAGGGAGGGGGAGAATCGTTCAGGTGGGCACTGCGTGCTTGGGGGGCCTTTGTCCCCAGGGTTGGTGGTGGTACCCCTTCCCCCCCTCACCGTGGGCTTTCACTGTGACCTTTAAATGCAAAAGGTCGCAGCACCTCAGTGGGAAGCATGCTGGCGCATCACCGGGGCTCGGTGGCGGTTGCAAGCACCAGAGGCACCTATAAATAAATAAATTAAAAATTAGAATAGCTTCTGATTATAAGGGACAACTCCATGTGAATCTTAATTACTGTAATTGGTTCTCAGTTACTATGGTGATTGGTGGGCGCTCCAGAGATGCCTTTGATGGGTGATAGATGTTTACTCGTACATGAGTCGTCACCGTTCGAGTGCAGCAGCCCCATCAGAAAATCAACATTTACCCGTAACTTGTACCTGGTGCTGGGAGAGACACCACGCGTCGACAACTGCTGCAAATACGCAAATATTCAAGCTGCTATTTATTGTTGTAGGCAGAGACACTGCGCTGGCTCCCTCGGTGCAGCCATCCCCTCTCCGAGGGTGGTGGGTGCTCGGGAAAGGGCTGCTGGAGCTGCTGGATGCCGGCGTGGTGGGACTTCTTACGAATCGGCACCAGCTGGTTGAGACAAGATATTTTATTTTGTTTTGCCTGAGGAGCTACCCCCAGTCCCTGCTCCTGGAATAAGGAATTACGGACTGGAGAAGGCTCCCTGGCCCCAGCATGCTGCCAGCCCCAGGGTTTATTTTTGGAGGAGCCTAGCTCAGGTTCTCTTGCTGACAGCAAGCACAGCTGGGAGCTGGTGTGTGGGTGGGGGGAGTTGCAAGCATTTAAAGCTTTCTGTGTTAAAACATCTATTTTTGGGCTGCACAGGGAAGTTATCAAGTGGCAGAACTTCAAATGTTAGTTTTCATAAGTGAGGACTTCTGTGCACAGTCCCTCCTTCCCTTGCTCCATCCCTCTAAGCCACGGTGGACCCATGATATTATTTCTAAGCAGAAATGAAGTTTCTAATGAAAAGCAAACAATTCCTGAGCAGGGCTTTTACAGTTACAGTTAAAATAATTCCCTATGCAGTTCAACAGCAGCTGAGTCTGTATGTGGCTTTTCTTTCTCTGCAGCCCATGACAAATCTTGAAGTAAAAATAAACATCTTCAGAGTGCCTGAACAAAACTTGTGTTACCCTGAGCTAAACAGCAACAAATAAAGTGGCACAGAATGATGGTGCCCCTTTGAACGCGCCGATGAAAACTTTGGTTTGCAGTGTTTAAGGGAGAAAGCGCCATCCGCCTCCGGGAACCGCCACTGGCTTCACGGGTGATATCAGAGCTGATTAATTTGTGCTATGGCCATGAAAAGCCATAAATAAATGATGTGCAGGATCTTCCCCCCCTCACCACCCCTCTCGACTTCCAGAATTAAAGGTGCTGTTCCAGGGGGCTGTTCGCCTGGTCCCTCGGCCAGCCGGAATCCGACCCTTCCCGCACCCTCGGGGCGCCCAGCACTGCTCCCTTTGCTTCCCCCTTGACTTTCATGGTGAGCTGGGAAAGCGAGGCATGTGCCCAGGCTCGCAATAGCCACAGCGGCTGTAATTTCTTTAAAAATATGGCCCTGAGTTTCGGGGAGGCGGTGGAAGGGTTTGTCAGAGCAGGGCGGGCGGGGATGCCGCCTGGCTGTAGGGTTTTGGGAGGGCTGGGGTCACACCGGCCAGAGCGCTCCCGCTCCCAACAAGGTTTTTCATTTTTCTTTTTTTCCTCAAGCTTTTAAGACTGGAAGTGGAGAGCAGAGTGTGGGAGCGAAAAGATGGGGATGATTTTAAAGGCAAGGTTTATTTTTTCTTGCAGGGATAATGACAGCGGTGGTAGAGAATGGGAAAAAGTTCTGACCAGCGGTTTAAATCCCAGGTAACCCTGCCAAAGAGAAAGCAAAAAATCACGGTTCATTGCCAGATCGCAAGCTTTTATGTAAATAGAAATAAAATCAGGTATAGATAGCAGTGAGTTATGGCTAGCAATGCACGTTTTTATTATTCATAGATAACTCCAGGTGAAGCGCCCGGCGCTGGTAGCAGGAACCCACTTCGCTTCTCGTTTTGTTTACAAACCGCCCGGAGGAAGACTGACAATTCACAGCCGTGCGGCCTTCCGTGGTTCTTGCACTGAGTATTAAAAACAAAGCTCAAAAAAGAAGGAATTTAGCAATGCATTACATCTTGAAAGCTCCTTAACCTTGCTGAGCTCTGCAGGGATGTCGGGAGCCGTGTTGGGGCTGCCACAAACCACGTGCTAAAAATCCACCGGGATATGGACCTTTATTTCTTACTGCAATTATTAGAAAAGTGACAAACTCCTTTTTCTTTTGCTTTCTAACAGTGATGATAAATCTTAGCTTTTAGGGTTTGTTTTTTTTTTTTTCTCCTTTCCAGACCCTGACGGGGCTCCGTCGATCCTGCCCGTGGCTCGGCTGGATCCGCTCCCCGTGGCCGGCGCTCGAGGGGAGCCCAGGTCACCCGCGTAGCCCCTCTTTGCCTTAACGAGAAATATCTCTCTCTCCGACACTCACTTCATCATTTAAAAGTTTATTTCCCGGGCTTAACTCTGTAATGCCCCCGGCCCCCCGTCAGGCCCCTGTTCTAGCAGCTGGAGGGAGGGATGGATGCAAAGCGTCTGGCGGGGGAGCAGGGACGGGCTGGCGCAGCCCCCGCTGCGGGACTGCGGGAGCTCATGTCACCGATCGCAAACTGCGACACAAAAGATATTAAATGGGGGGGGGAAGGGGGGGAGGAATAATAAAAAAGCAACCCCAGTAAATGGGCAGCCTGAGGAAAGCCACGGGATGGGCACGGGGGCTGCGCTGCTCCGTGGGGGCCGAAGCGACGTGGTTCCAGAAATCCCGCAAGCCCGCGGGATGGGGCTGGGAGGGAAGTGCCGCTGCTGTCGGTCTCCCTGCCACCTGTGCGTGTTTCTGTACATCACAGGCGTGTGTATACACAGTGTTGTGTGTTTGCCATATGTAGGCACGGTGGAAGGAGGCATTCCTGTTGATATTGCGGAAATTCTGCTTTTAACCAGACGCCGGATTAGAGCGATGCTCACCCACAATTGAAAAGGAATTGTGAAGTCGTTCAAATTTAATTGTGACTTTTGTTTTGTTTTCTCGAATGAAATAATTGAACTTGGTCCCTGATTATTATTATAGGGCAGGAAAATGATGATTATAGAGGCAGCGCCAGAAAACAAAGCTGCCGTTATGTCTTTAATCCACTCGAGGAAAAGGGTTCTCAGACTTCCTGAACTGCTCTTGTTGCTCTTTTAAAAGGACTCGTTTTTATTTTTTTTTAATAGAAATGCCAGTTAATTTGATTTATAATATGGCGCGTTAATGGAAAAGAATCATAAAAACACCCCGCTCCGAGTGCACGCAGTGCGTGCTGTTGCACTGCAGCGTCTTCTCTTTAATTAGCGTAGAACTGCTGGACAATTGTAAGCACTAACAACCTCCCCAAAAAATCAAATGCACTTTGTCCTGCATAGCATTAGCATCTAAATAAAAGTTTTTCTTTAAGATGGTCACAATACACGGAAAGAAAAGAACCCTCTGCTTTTTTTTTTTTTCCTCTTTAATTTTATTTTATTTCCAGAACAACGACTGCCAGAATATAGCAAGCAATGTTTTAAGGGGAAAAAATCCTGGCTGTAAATGTGCACAATATTCCACATTATATACATGTCATTTCTGAGCACTGTTGGAACGATGCAGTGTCAAATCTGTATGACAGATTGAGGTGAAAGCTGGGAAGAGAGAGCCTGTGAAGAAACAGCCCTGACTGAGTCAGGCACCCTATAGAATTTATCCTGCGGGCTATAAGTAACCGGTTTCATCACGTAAAAGGAGGAGTGGAAGAAGGATAATTGTCTACTAATTTGGGTCTGGGCGCGCGCCGGTCTAACAATGCCATCTAGCGCTACGGGACCCCAGGGACCCCCCGGCCGGGACCCCCCGAGCGCTCAGCCTGCGCTGGACTGTGCTCTGCAAGGGCGGCTCTGCCCCGTGCACCCCCAGATGCTCCCCCAAAAAGGACCCCCACCCGGCCCCGCTGCGCTCCTCTGAGCTGGGAAAAAAACCAGCAACCCACCAAAAACTTCTTAAAGAACTGGTTTTTAGGATGAGGTTCCCACTGTGAAGAAGCATATATTAACAGTTCATATTGAAATTTTCTGCCTTTCTGGGTCAGTAGGTACCCCGAGCAATTCTCTCCAATTAGGACTCTCAAAAGAAGGCAAAACAATGGTTTAAGTGCAATTTGTGTGGATGCTCTTACTTCTCCCTGTGTCTGCAGTACTCGTGTGTGAGCGCGACTGATGTTTGTCAGAAGATTTATTTGGGATAAAAGGGAGGAATTACCATCAGGAATAAGGAAAAGGTGGTCAGGAGGCCCCACTGCCAAGGAGCCTAGGAGCTGTGGAGCAGTGTGCAATATTTTTCATTACTAAAAAAAGAAATATTTTAATTTTCTGATTCTCTTCCTCTCCCCCCCCATTTATTTTTTTCTTTGCTCCCACTCAGTAGTAAAAATTTTGAGATAAAACATCCAGGCTTTGCAGACCTGAAAAGCAATGACCTCCCCTGGGAGCTGGAGAAGCTGCTGGCCCCTCCGGTGAGGAGGACCATGAACACTCAGCCCTTTGCGTCCCCTTGGGGTCAGCTCGTACCAGGGGAGCATCAAGAGGAGGGTGCCCGAACCTGGGTGAGATGGGCAGCCAGGGACCTCGGGCAGCCAGAGCTGCCAGGGACAGCGCTGGAGACATCAGTGCGCTGTATGTATTATTCAGGAGGATAAAAAAAAAAAAAAAAAATCTTTGTTAAATCACGACGGTATCCTCATCCCAGATTCTGGTTAATTTGGGCAAAAGCAGGCAGCCACTGGTTCCATTTTTGAATTCTGGGCTTTGCCCGCGGTTGGTGGGGTGGATGGAGGTGCTGCCATCAGTGAGTGGTTTCAGTGTCCGTTCTGGCCCTTCCTCGGCACTATCCTGTCGCGGCCGGGGGATCCCGCAGCACCACTTGGGGTGTTGCAGGCGCCAGGGAGCAGGATTGCACCTCTCCGGGCCCCTCCGCCGGCAGGGATGCTCAGGCGTGACGCAGACTGGAGGGTTGCTGCTCTGTCGAGAATGAGCTCCACAAACCCTTGCTTTTGCCATGAAAATGAAAAAAAAAATAATCTTCCACAGGTGCAAGGAAGCACCGGAGGGCAGGGAGGAGCAGGAGCGAGCAGCGCTCATCCACAACCCAGGGACTTTCCCCATTGTCATTTTTTATAATGCTTTTTTTTTCATAATAAGAACCTATAACTAAGGCTGTCGAACCACAGCGCTGTAGTGTCCCCTCTCACCTAGCGCAGACATACCCACAGCCAGGGATAAGGCTCTCTGGGTACCACGGGCGGCACCACCACCTCCTGCCTCTGGGTCAGATTTTGGGAACCGATCTGTGGCTGCGCTGATCTTCCAGCATGTGGGCTTGGTTGAAAACCTCAGCTTTCGTTCTTTTTTTTTTTCAATTTTATTTTTGGAAAGAAGTTATGATATTGATATGTCTTGAAAATTTGAACAAATTTTTTTTTTTTTTGTGGTGTGGGGTTTTTGTGGTTTGTTTTTGCCTAATTCTGTGGTGCCTGAAGCAACCATGCTGGCAAGGCTGAAATTCATCTCAAGAACCGTTTTTTTACATCCAAACCACTTTTCCACACAGAACAAACAAAGGAAGTTAGTTGTGGGTATTTTTTGGCACCGGGACCCTCTTACAGGACACAGAGCTGCCCGGCATCAGGGGCCACACCACGGCCTCCCGCACGGGCCCTGGGAAAGGGGACTGCGGCCACGGATGCGCCAGTGATGACGGGGCAGAGAAGGGCAGCTCGGGGGGTCCTGGGAAACCCGCCTGGGTTTTGTCAGAAAGAGGCAACAAAACCCAGCAGGTCCCTACAAGATGTTTTGATTCCAGCCAGGTGGCATTTTTCTTTCGGAAAAATGTTCTGTTTGAAAAAAAAAAAAAAAAAGCTCTGATTATTCTGTCAA
>VZSZ01001241.1:127765-162084 GCA_013398815.1 Ibidorhyncha struthersii | reverse complement strand
TGTGCAGGCAGGGCTGTGCAGGCAGGGACGGTGCAGGCAGGGCTGTGCAGGCAGGGGGGGTTGGTGCAGGTAGGGCTGTGCGGGCAGCAGGAGTGGGCTTCTCCTGCCAGCAGGTCAGGCACCCAGAGCCCCAGAGCTGCAGGGGGAGATGGAGCTGGAAGGTACTGGGCCGGCTCCGTGGGCTGGAAACCTGGTTGAGACCTCCTTGGCCCAATAAATATTACTAACAGTCATAGCTGAAGATTAAATTTGTTCTGGTGGAACAATGTAAAAATGGCATGTTCTTTCGTCCAGAGTCTTTTTGCATACTGTAAAAATGTGTTATTTGTTTTACAAGGTCATATTTTATAAAAAGCAAGAAAAGTTTTTGTTCTCTGAGGACCAAATTTTCCTTTCAATTTTCCTTGGCTGCAGCTAGGTTTGGCCAAAGCAAGGACCTGTGTTCTCACCAGGACTGGCCTAAGGGGTAGAAGTCACATTCAAACCATTGCCTTACCCAGGCAATAACTTTCTTTTAGGACTAATTTTTAATCTTACGTTTTAAATTTCCATTTAACGTTTGAAGGCAGTTGTTCTCTCCAGTCTGGAGTGCTTCATCATCAGTCAGCAAAACCAAAACTCAGTGCAGCAAGAGCAGCTGGGTCTGCCTCCCCATTCCCAGAGCACCACATTGCTAGGTCAAAGGGAACGCAGCATGCGCAAAAACCATCATCCTGAACCACAAATTTTCCACTTGAAGTGCTTCGTATCTAAGGATATGGTTTTTCTCTGGAGTACTTGCATTATCCCATGTTAAAGATTGATTTTTATTTAATTAAGTTTGATGGGAATTGCACTGGGCTCTGCAGAAGCCGGAGCTGTCCTTTTGCATCTTCTGCATTTTTTGATAACTCACTTGTGATTAAGCCTTATCTGAAGCACTCGAGAGCAGTTCTCAAAATTATTTGCAGGGCATCACATGCTTCCTTACGGGCTATTTTTGTCGTTGCTATCCGTGTACAAGCAGTTTTCTGCTCCGTGCGCGGTCAGTAGCCAGGGTGGCAGCAGACATGTGGCAGGCAGCCCTGAGGCCACCACAGACCCAGCTGGGGACAGGGACACCGCAGCAGTGCTGAGGGAACGGGGGCTGGGGAATTCCATGTGAAGCCCAGGATGCTCCCAACGGTCTGGCAGGACCGGTGCCAGCTGGGCTGTGACCAGCCGGCACTCACAGCAGGGCTAAGAAAGGAGATTTTATGTCTTCGAGGCTGTTTGTTCCATGCAGGAGCTGAGTCCTGGTGCGGGAATAGCCGCGTGAGAGTGGTGAACCTCTGCCACAGCTTTGCTTTCCCTAAACCTTCATGATCTTCTAAGAGACTTCTGCAAAGCAATTTTACGGTGAATTGGGTCTTTGCCTCTTCTGTCTTGCAGCAGTGCCTCTGCAGATGGTTCTCAGCCCGGCAGAGGGGCTTCTCCGTCTCCTGGGGACCCACAGGGCACGCTGCCGGCAGGATGGCATGGTCCTCCTCGCCCACCCCACTGCACACACTGGCCTCTTCACCCCAGAAATTCCAGGCTTCCCCTTAGACAGCTAGTCTCATCTCAAGGTTATATTAAGGTTGTTCCATTTGTTGAAGACTACTTTTAGTTCAAGTGTTGATCTACAGTAAGAAAAAACCCCTCAGAGAGTGGTTGCCCAGTTCGTTGTACAACTCCAATGGTACAACTCTGTCCAAACTTGCCTACCCAATCGTACGTCCCCATCCCGTCGCAATTCAGAGCAATTCATGGTGGAAAAATGGCAGGAGTCGGCTCCCCAAAGACATTAAGGCATCCACAGCGCTTTGGGAGGTGGAAGCTGGGACAAGCCGATGGACTGTGGCTGCTCAGAGTCCTCTCCCGTTTGGCACAAGGACTTACAGGGACTTCCCTCTGCCAGGGGACACGGAGGGGAGGCAGAGCCAGCAGCTCAGCCCAGGCCTGCCGACCTGCTCTTTTTCACCAAAATGTTGGGATTCAAGTCTATTTTGCAATGCTACAGTTTGCCAAATATAGTTTTTTCTACAGTGAGTAAAATTGCTGAATTTCATCTGACTGTGGTTAAAATAACTTTTCAAATGTGCTAGAGAGAGACTTTTTTTTCACCCAGTTACTAACTAGAGTGGTGGTCTCCCAGGGGGCTGGTGGAAGGACGCTGGAGCTTTCAGACCTGAACCACAACCTCCCCGTTGGTGCCCATGTCGCTGCGCTCGCTGCAGGTGCCGGTGCCCACTGGCCGAGGGTTCCTGGCCCAGGGCTGCGCCCCCATGGCTGTGCCATGGCCATGGTGTTGGGAAAAGCTCTGAAGGGGTTTTGGGCTGAGGTTATCAGCCAGTCCTTCTGGTGGGATGGGCACCGCAGGGTGCAGGAGCTGTGCTTCGCTCGCTGCAGAAAGGCCCTTTAAATAATAAGTTTTCTGGGAAGGACAAAAGGGGCGGCAGCGCTTCATCTATATTTATGGTGCCACAAATGCATGGCAGATGGCACTGCTTTTGTGTCTTCACACTTTCAGTGATGTTTAATTACAGGCCTATAAATAGCCAGGTTTATGACTTATGGTCAGATGCTCTTTCATCATGGTGGGAAAATAAGTAATAACAAGCACATCAAGAGAGCAGCTTTTTTTCCCCCCTTTCCCTTCAGGCAAGTGCTCCTGGAATCGTGACAGAGGATTTTCAGAGATGGGGGTTTCTGCCAGATTTCTGTTGCACTCTGCTCTTCTCCAGCCACCCAAAGGATTTCATTGCAGCCAAAGGTTTGTATGCTAACCAGAGACTTTATTACACAGAAGGATTCTGGGTTTGAAGAGGTGATAGTTGGGTCCATGCACCCTTGGGTCTTACCTGAAAATAGTTCATGTGGCAAAACGAGAACGGGCTGGACATAAATCTAATGCTTCGTTTGTAAAATGTCATTGAAGACTTTACAGGTCCTCCTTCACTCTGTGAAAGAGCAGATATATTCCTTATTGCCCAACCCTGCTAAGTCTCATTCAAATGAAACCAACACGAACAGCTTGCCTTTTCACAAAATCGCAGACTGGTCAGTGTTGGAAGGGCCCTCTGGAGCTCCCCCAGTGCCACCCCCTGCCAGAGCAGGGGCACCTCCAGCAGTTGCACAGGACGGCGTCCAGGCGGGTTTGGAATGGCTCTGGAGCGGGAGACTCCCCCACCTCTCTGGGCAGCCTGTGACACTGCTCTGCCACCCGCACAGCAAAGAAGTCCCTCCTCAGGTTGAGATGTTACTTCCTATGCCCAAGTTTGTGCCCGTTCCCTCTTGTCCTGTCAGTGGGCACCACCAAAAAAAGACTGTTCCCACCCCCCTGGCACCCTCCTGTTAAGTATTGATAAGCGTTGATAAGATCCCCCCTCAGTCTTCTCTTCTCCAGACTGAACAGCCCCACGTCCCTCAGCCTTTCCTCATCAGAAAGATGCTCCAGTCCCCTCATCATCTCCGTAGCCCTTTGCTGGACCCTCTCCAGCAGTTCCCTGTCCTTCTTGAACCGGGGAGCCCACAACTGGACACAGTCCTCCAGATGTGGCCTCCCCAGGGCAGAGCAGAGGGGGAGGACGACCTCCCTCCACCTGCTGGCCACACTCTTCTTGATGCCCCCCAGGATGCCATTGGCCTTCTTGGCCACCAGGGCACAGTGCTGGCTCATAGCTTTTGTACGCAAAAATAGCAGCCTCCTCACTATAATATGATTTTGAAGGAAAATCATAATTGATAGCTTCCACATGCTCACAGCCATGTGGAAAATATGTTCTTTCTCAGAGAAAAAAAAAAAAAACAAATCTTGGGACAGGGAAGAGCAAGAGGGTGGAAGCAGATTTCCAGGCTCAGGAGCAGGCAGAGGGCAATCAGCCCCAGAACATCTCGTGCTTGGCTTTTACTCCTTCTGCCTTAAATGCTCTGCTGTGTGAAGCTCAAATAACTGTAATTAGGGGAAATAACAGTCAAAGCAGCGTCTTCTTCAGAGAGGGCTCAGATTTGTCAAAAATAATACTCGTGCTCCATGGGCAGGCTCATTCCAGCGCCAAACGTGGTGGTGCTAGGGGCAGCGGGGAGGTGATGCCGGAGCGGGGGCTGGCTGCACTGAGCAGTCCTCGCCCAAGGTGCTTCGGGAAGAAAATTAGCTGTCAGAATAAAAGCCATGTAACACTTGTTTCTGGAAAAGTGGGGAGACAGAAACTGAAATTTGAGTTAAATGGGAAGCCAAATATAAAGCTGATATAAACCAAACATTTCAGCTTTTCAAGCTGCATATTTCTCATCATTGTGCAAGTTTTGAACATTGGGCAAAGCACTTGCAAAATCAGCTGTTCTGCTTCAGTAGCTACAGGTCTTACCAAGGACGTCATGCGTTGGAACAGCAAACGTCTGGTGAAAACCAGGATTTGGGGGATCGTCCCAGAGGCGACGCTTTGGCATCACAGGTCCCTTGTTCTCGGCAGGAGAGAGAACTCGCCTGGGGGAGCGCAGCCCCGCGTGTTTCAGGGCAGGGTAACACATTCTGAGAGCAGGAACAGGTAACCACAGAGAGGGAGATTTGCCGTTTAATGAAAATGCCTTCTGAACCGTGAATTGCAACACACAGCTTTTGAGCTTATATGTATAAGTTTGCCTGCGTTTATTAAAGTATCAAAACCTGAAATAAAAATAATGGAATTACAGTTTCTAGGCAAGTTTAATTTTGCTTTCTGTGTTTCGCTGCAGGGAGGCACAGAAAGTTTCCCAATGTGCAAGGAGCAGGAGGCAGGGCACGGCTGATAGAAGCACCTGCCTTTCCGTTGTGCCACACAAAACAAGAAGTTTCCCGTTGAGCTCTAACCTGAAGCTCCGCTTGTCCGCAGGCAAATATTGCCGTGCAGCCTCTTGCGAGCTCCTCTGCTTCGCTATCTGTAAAACTAATGATAACTCAGCTCACAGTGGAGATAAATTCATTAATGCTTGGGAGCACTCAAGTTCTCCATGATGAGTTAGTGGGAGAGACCGGAGGAAAATAAAGAATTCTCTTGCCAGCTTGTGGTGACAGAGAGTAAATAAGGCACAGACCATGAGGAGGATGATGTACCTACAACATGCAATGCCTTGTGATGCACGTGCCGCCCTATATGGTGGATGAGATGTAACAAGGTCTGTAACTACATCGTCTGAAGGACTGCTTTTGCAAACCGGTGGGGCCTTTGTAGGATAAAGTGTGAGATCAGGGATTCTGCTAATAGCTTAGCAAAGCACAATACATTGGCTTAATTTGTTGGTCAGACCTAGCCAATACTTAACTTGTAGATATTGACTGCAGGATAATTATGCTAAATCTTCATCAGAAGCTGGAGGCTGTAATAAGAGGCTGTAATTATAAACCATTGGTAGCTGGGTCCGTCCTCAGGGACCCCCACTCACGCGGGAAGGATGATCTCCTCTTGCCCTGCACGTCTGGTCTCCTTTCTGCTGTGGCCAGTATTGAAGATCCATCTAACCCAGCGTCTTTACCATATTGACTCATTTATATTTCTTTGGATTTCTTTTTTTCATAAATCTCTCAGATTAATTTTGTTTTGGTGCCCCCCCCCCCAGTTCTTCTTTTTTTTACGGTCAATAGTCACCTAGAGCTGGTGCTTAGCTAAATTTGTGACCATAATTTTCTGGGCTTAGATAATTATGTCACTTCTGCTCCAGAAGAGAATCCTCTTCGCTATTGGGCTAGTGCAGAGATGATGTGTTTATTAGCATTTTGTGAGAAATCGTAATAATTACTCCACAGGGAGGAATAGGTAAATATTCAAGTATTATATTTAGTGAAGGTCTGGTCTGGATAGCAGTCTGCTGTATAAAAGTCCTAAATCTGTGCTTGTGAGTATTGTGTCTTTGTGTGATGGACCGAAGCCACCACACGAAGGTGTTGCCTTCGTTTCCATACACACTGCTTCACCAGTACTTATTTAGCCAGTACCTAGCAGCCTTCTATCATGTCCTTGGTTTTTAGTGACCATGCACTAAAAAATAGCCACTGTTGTGCTAAACTAAACCACTTTTAAATGCCGGTGTTCTGCTCCATGCCCCATTTGGGTACCCAGCCTCTATATATAACATAGAAACAATGAGGAAGGAGAGATTTCAACTGTCACCAATTGCAAAGCAGATTTCTTCCATTTAATTTATAGCTGCGCAGCACAACTCATCAGAAAGGTCACGTTTGAGGATGAGCTTCAGCAGAAAACCATGGGTCATGAATAATATTCTCTCTAAGAAGAAACACAAATTGCTGAAAATGCTGGAAAGGCAGGAGAGTGAACATCAATATTTGATTTGTACCTTGATGAAATAGATTTCTTTACAGGAGATTGGTATGCATAAAAACTAACCAGAAGTTCATCTTCTTCCCCAATATTTTGTTTGTTTTTTAAATTAAAAAAAAAAAAGTTATAATGCCTTTTAAACAGTTATACTGCCCACCTTTTAATGCTTGTCTTACTTTATGACAGATCTAGTGTGGTTTGTGACCTCCACTTCCAAGCCTGCTCTTCATACCCTACCAGCACCTGCGCTGCTATTTTAGGTAGCTCAGAGTGACTATTCATCTTGTGGCAGTGTAGGATGGATTGAAAGCAGAGCAACCTTAATGAACGAGTACGTTGGTGCTGATACTCGAGGGAGTGGGTGTTTGTCTGAATCGGCTGCGCAGAACAGCCAAGGGCCGGGAACAAAGCAAAAACTTTAAAAAAAAACCTCTGTAGTGATTAAAGTGACTTTAAAATCTTAAAGCAGTCTCCTATTAATTACAGGAGGCCACTAATTGCATTGGCCTCCAAACCTGTAATTCAGAGAGAGAAAGCACAGCAGGATGTATTCAAGGTGGTACAAACTAGAATATAGCGTTTATAACAAGGAAAGCTGAAATAGAGCAGTAATAAATATCAATATATAATATATACAACTGTGCAATAACCCACAAACAAAGACATAGGGGACATAAGGAACGAATCGCTCCGACAGCCCTGTGTGGTAGCTGGGGCGCGGGTTGGGTGGATGCCCTGTGCGGCCCAGACTCTCCAGGAGGTGGGAACACAGGCTGAGACCCCCAACACACATCCCAAAACAGTAATTCCCGCTCCCCAAAATAGCCATTCCTAACAAAGAAAACTGCAAACTTTCTAAAAAAGGAAAAAAGCTTTGTGAGTAAGGTATGATTGAGTTACTAAAGAGTAAGGACACATGAAAAGATTTTAGGGTACTTTTTGCGTGGCGTTTCCCTGTGCCGCGGTGTCAGTGTGCCGGTCCCCTGGAGTCACGCTGCTCTTACAGACGGCTATATCGGGCACATTTTAGATGCAGCCTTGATAAGTACAACGCTTTGCAAAGCAGAGAGGAGAACAGGGAGGACCTGCCACTCTGAACTTCAGAGGTCAGGAGAACCTCAAGTTCAATGTGATAGAGAGGTTGTTTTTAAAAATGGCAGAGACTGAATGAAAAAGTAAACGACCATTAACAGAATAAATCAATGTTACAAAACGAATTAAAAATCAGTATTAAAAAGAGATCTGTTGTTTTTTCTTTTAACTTGGCATTTTAAGAAGCAGTCTCTGCTGTATCATGGAGGGGAGACAACAAACTTTCCCTACTCTGTACTTCTCTCCAGGTTTTGTTACAGCTTTGCATCACCTTGTAGCATTGAGTACAAAGCAAGTTAGACAAGAAATTGCTGTCTGTTTGACCATATAAATGAGTGCCCCAGCCATTAACCAGCTTGGGAAAAACTTCGATACCAGATTGTACATTGAATTGAACCACAGCATCACAGAATGGTTTAGATTGGAAGAGATCCTGAAGACCATCTTGTTCCACCCCCCCTGCCCTGGGCAGGGACACCTCCCACCAGCCCCGGTTGCTCCAAGCCCCGTCCAACTTGGCCTTGACATACTAAATAAGTATTTAATAAATAATTCCAACAGATAGCTGGTGCTGGTTAATTCCCTAGTATAAATTGTTAATAGCTGGATTATTTGCAAGATAACTGACTGCTGTAACCACGTGCAGTGCGAGGAAAGTCACGGGGCTGTGGTGGCAGAGGGTCGGTAGCGCAGAACAGGCTCCAGAAAAATGAAGGTACCTAAAGCTGGAGGGTTTCTCGTTGGCAATGAAGGTAATCGGGTGAAGGGGGTGGGAGAGGGATGCTGCGTGCACCCAACCCACACTCCACTGCCGTGCCATCAGGCTTCACACTCAATAATGCTGTTGCTCAGCATGTGTGGGGTGCGAGCAGGGCAGAGAAAGGCTGGCTAATGCGTGGCGGCATTGGATAAATCACCACTGGTTTACCCTCGTGTACGACAGCGGGAAGATGGGTTAATTATATTTTGTAGTGCCATCTTGCTATCACCGTGTGTGCCAAGCTGTCCCTGTCATCATCGTCAGGCTCTACCCATCCTCTGCTTTTTGATCTCTTTCTGATGAAAAAGTACTTTAGTCCAATATTATATTTAGCACAGTATATTTAATACAAAGATATTCAATCTAAATATCAAAAAAACTGTTATGCAACACAGCAACCTCTCTTTGATTGGGATTTGATTATTTCTTTTCCTTAGAGAAATTCTATTAATCGCCTAGTTAAATAATTCGGAATGCTAATTGGTAACGTTTTCATATTTTGAAGGCCTAAACCTGTGTCTCTTGCTGTCACTGCCTAGAAACTGATCTTTCTGGCTTGGCAACATTTTCAGGGCCAGGGTGTTTTGGTTAAAGGAAACAGCCTGTATCTTCTTTTCCTAGAAAAAATCAGACTTTTAATTGCTCTCAAAACTAATTACCATGCTGGGTTTACCAGTGTGGCCAGTTGACATTTTAGCTACAGCGCTGGCTCTTTGGCTTTGACATTAATGACATGTCATGAAAATGCTAATGTGTTTGTAAGAGATGATCCTGCTTATTAAATATATTATACGGATTTGCAGAGTATGTTGTTGAAAACATGTATTCCCCCAATCAAAGATAAATGTATTTTATGTGCTTTATATGACTCCACTGCTAATCAAAATTAATCAAGGTCAGAACTTTTGATTAGATTTTTTACTCTTGTGGCTAAAATTAAGGTAAAGAAGACATCTTTAAGGTATGTACATTCATTTTATATAGGCTTTGGGAGGGTTACTTTTAAATATATATGGCTGGATTTTCCACTGCTTATTTTAGCAATGGATTTGATAGATGCAGCACCTAAAAACAGCTAAATGAGAACTGGAAACACGCGACTGACCCACTCGCCGATGACGTGCAGCTGCTTCACAGGTGCTGATGCCTCAGAGGCAGGTTCAGTTCTGGGAATTGCTAGTGTGTCACTAAAGGATTTGGGTTGGATCTGGGAGCAGGAAGTTATTTTATGGGTATTAGGTTACAGGAAAATTTGTAACACACTCAAAAAGGCAAGTGTTGCCACCAGACTTGGAAGGACACAAATCTCAGATGATGGCACCTACCATGTTATATGATATGATGGTAGATACCATCACATCAAATGCAATTACAGAATGGGATGCATTTATTCATTAAACAAATAATACAGCTTCTTTTTTTCCTGTAAAATTGCCAGTTCTCATCAGGAATGAACCACGAAGTGGATTATCCGATGGCAGCTTGTCCAGTTTAACCTTGCCACCCATCCATGACTGGGCTGACAGGAAGGTAGAGCCCGTTGCGCACTGGGCACCGTGGCAGAAGAACGTTTCCCCCGGTGGAGGGTGGGAACACGCGCCAGGTTCAGATGTCCTGGGGTTCCTTAGCCTAGGGGAATCAATTTTTGCTCGGTCATGCAGCGAGGTGAAGGAGACTGTAGTGATTTCCTGTGGTTTAGATGATTCTCTCCTACTGTTTCGTGCTATGGAGGAATTATCGTATTGCGCGCTGGAGCCGGCAAACCTTGCAGCAGAATCATTAAAATTGGAGTTGCTCCAAAAGAATTTGTATCACCTGATCTAATGAAGCAGCCAGGTCACATCTAAAAACTAAATATCTAATTTTTCCAGTGAAATGAAACATAAATCACCACAAAGGTTTGTTTGTTTGATTAGGAATTTTCTGGATTTGGAGTATATTTTGTCCTACAAATTAAATCTATATAGATTCTTATTAAGTATCTGATTTTATTGCTACAAAAACATTCTTTATTTTACTAAAACATGTTCTGATTTTAAAAATAATCAGGGTTTCAGTTTTTTTTTCCTTTCTTCAGCAACTCATCTTGGTGGCCGTTCTGTTTTCTACTAACCACTATGAGAATTTTTTCCTTTCTTCAGCAACTTAGCTTGGTGGCCATTCTGTTTTCTACTAACCACTAACTCCCCTAGCATCATGTATAGAAAATGCAGACAGAAAACGTAAATAGTCCTTCTATATGCATATAAATTATTATATATTTTATATATATATGCACATATCACTTAATATACTCATGTAGAGAGATATCTACTTAGCAAAAGATGATGAAGCAATCTGATCTAGTTGAAAATGTCCTTGCTCATTCAGGGGAGTTGGACTAGATGGCCTTTAAAGGTCCCTTCCAACGCAAACTATTCTATGATTCGGTGGTTCTCTGAGTATCATGGCAGTGTTGTATTATGTGGGACGTGGGAATTACTAACTCCTGGTATCTGGTAGCTCCTGGTAAGCAGCATGGCCATCTGGCAGCTGTCATCCAGAGATGTTGGTGGGACTGACCACTAAATCCTGCTTGGGAGTGAGAACAAAACCTGAAACGGTTTCTCCTCAATTTTTAATTATGTTCTTTCCACAGTTTCTTGAAATGTAAAGAAACGTTTTAAGAGACGGAGTAGAAAAAATGTAAAAGGTCCACAGGAACTGTCTTCCTTCCTCTTGGAAAAGATGTTTGAGGTTTGGAGAAAATGGGGCGAAGGAAAGCCCAAGGACCTGGTATGCCAGGGATTCATTCTCTTTGCGAACCCTGTGCACCCCTCGACCTCTGGAATTAGGGGAACTGTTTCACTGCTGTGGCGGCACATGGACTCGGGGCTGAGGGCTGAGGGCATCTCCTCATGCAGCCTCCTTGGTGAAGCGGTACTCTGGAATTCCCATTTGTGGGAAGCAAACCCAGTGAAGTATCACAAGGTTGCGATGTACTCAGCACCTCCCGGCAGGGTGATGTCCCTCTTCTAACTGCCAGGGAGCTGCGACCCATCAGCGTCATGGATTACAGACTAGCAAGCCTTGGGAAGGTTCAAGGTTATGGGAGAAGTGAAATATGGCATGTATCAAGAGTTTAATTAAACAGGGAGTGATGCAAAGTCCCTCAGATCATTTAAACAGTAACTCAAGGGGGTCTTCTCTTATAATAGGTAATTACCAAAACATTTCCTTTATATATTCCAAAGGAAAAAAAATGAGTGTACTCATTTATCACCTGGTTAATACCAAGGTTTGTAATAAATATGAACAAGGCATTATCAGGGTGAAATATGATTGCTATCTCCTTGACTCTTTAGTTGTAAAAATGAGTCTTTCAAAAATCAATCTAGTCAGGTGTTTCAAAGCAGAAACATTTTAAAATGTTAATTACCTCACACCAGCGTAAAAATATCTGTGCAGTAAAACTGCAGATCAAAAGATGAAAGAACAGCAGAGCACCGCTCAGCCAGCCTTGTTTGTACCAGCTCACATCAGAGGGAGCAAACGTGTTAGGTTTAAAGGGGATAAAACCACATTTTTAAACATAGAGTTAAATTGTACTGCGTGTATTACACAGTGTACTTAGATTTAAATTACACTCGTGTGCGCTGCGCTGCGGTGGAGCTCAGCGCATGTAGCACAGCACTCCGGCAGGCGTGGGCAGAGAGCTCAAACCCCTCATGGGACTCCAAAAAGTCTAATTATAAAGACTTCCAAATATTGATGGCCGCCTTTGGGTTTGGATACGTCGTGGGTAAAGGCAGTGCTGTCACTATTCAAGTTGTTTAATATTTATCCCTATTATCAGTAAGACGGTTCCTCAGGAAAACAGCTGCAGGTCTCTTGTTTAAATGGGTTTATCACTTTATCTAACCTGCACACACATTTGCAAACTATACCCATTAGTTATGTACCTGAAACCTTGTCTGTGCTCTGCTTTGTTTGCTAATGCTGTGTTTACACTGCTGCTTTTTAAGCTGCTGTAACACAGGTTGGCACAGCCCAGAGTGAATTTCACAAATACCGGGGAAACTGAGCATCGATTTCTTCTGGGGATGCTTGCTGCTTTCCTTCTTTATTACCATTATGATTAAATGCTTTAAGAGGTCTATTTTTCCTATTACTCTGTCAACAGAAACCATAAAAATCTCTTTTAAATTATACTATTATCTACGTATTTTACTGTTGTCTGGAGAACAAATACTTTTGTGTCGCAGATGTAAATTAAAAATCTCACTGAGGCTTCCCAAACTCTGGCTGGTTTCTGTTTCCAGCCATGCTGGAGCCTCAAGCGTGTTTAACACACCTCCTCCATGTCGTTATTGCCCAGGGAGGTTCATCTCTGGCATCTGTGTCACAAATCCTCAGAGAAGCTGCTGGAAAAGGAAATCCTAACTGTGTGCACCGTGCCTGCAGCGGCCCCCTTGGCAAAGCCCACCTCCAAGCTGTGCCAGCATCCTTCGCGTTCACCGCTCAGCCACAGCAATGGCCAGATCTCGCCATACTGGCAGAACTGGCAATATTAGCAGCTTTAATCAGCCGAACCTTTCTTTTATGTTCTTTTCCTCCCCGTTTCGGTGCAGAGAAAGCCTAGTAAGTGTTGGCTTCAGCTGTGGCTGGATGGCAGTGGAGATGGGGGCGGGTGCTGCCCAGGGATGCTGACAGAGCCACGGGTGCCCAACCGTCCTCCCCTCTCCCAGCTGGTCCCTCCCTCTCAGCACAGCCATGGGACTGGTTGTCCCCTGCCCCACTGGCCCTCTGGTGACACCAGCCTCAGCAAGACCCGCTGCAATGCCAAGTGGCACACTGGTGTCCTCGCTGGGCACGTACAAGCTTAAAAATGTTCCTTCTAGCATCTGCAAATAGGGAACCCATGCATCATTGGTTTAATCGTACAGCTATTCCCCAAATGACCTTAAAAGAGGTGATATATGACACTTCTGGCTGGCAGAACCAGCATCCAGCATGGGAACAGACAAGCTCCAGTCTGTGGCAGCAGAGCAGGGGGAGTGGGGGTCTCCTGCGGGGAAGCTCTGCGGGGCTTCGCTGGCGGCCCTTCACCCCCCATACACACCACCGCGGCAAAATGTGGCATTAAATCCTGCAGTTGTACCCCTGATGTGGAAGAGGTTTGAGCACGACAGCCGTACCGTAGCCAGGGCTGGTGGAAGGGGCTGGGATGAGGGACTTGGTTTGTCCCTTAACCCTCTGAGATGTTGCTTCACCTCCATCCTACCTGCTGCTTCGGACCAAGGGGTGTCCAGTGCCACCCTCCATGGCACACACCGACTGACTGCCACTGGTGACCCCCATCCCCAGGCAGGGCTGTGCCCCAGCCCGGCACCCAGCCCACGGTGGGAGAGAGCCCAGTGGCCACCAGGCTGGGCTGATGGACCTGAGGTGTCCCCGCTCCTGGAGGAGGTGACGGACGTGGTGGCTCCTGTTCAGAAACCGCTCAGCTTCAGGGGCTGTGCTTTGGGGGTTTGAGTTGGCAGCTCAAGCGTAACAACTGAAACAAGGTTATATTTAGAGCTATGAATAATTCTGCATTATGAATGAAAGAATGTGTCATGTGAGACCCGCACAGAAAGGCACTCTCTATGTGCAAGTACTTTTCTCCACTCGGGTGTTGGGTTTCCTTTGGGAAACGGGACTGTTATTCATTTTTACATGGTTCATCCATATGCATAAAAATCTCTATAAAGGCAACCTCTTATTTGCATACATAGCTAGTAAGCGAAAAAGTTATAAATACCTAATGGTATTTAGATATTTCATACATTCATGGCTTAGCACTTCTTAGGTCTTGCATTTTCTCCTTCCAGTCCCATCTCAGTCTGTTTTCCCTGGAGTATAGGGACTGTACTTGGAAAGCATGAATGTACTTCATTAATAAGCTGTCAGCTAAAAAATGTTGCTCAGGATTGCTAGAGAAGGTTGTTTCACTTGTGTATCAGAACTAAAGAACTGAAATGAGAGGTATGATGACTTAACAGTTAATTCACCCAAAAATATTTTGTGTAACAGAATTAAGTTATGGCCCATCAGGAGAAAGATGCCAGGAAAGATTACAAAACACTTGGCTATCTAAGTTCAAAGTTGTCTGTAATTCATAAACCTGCTTCCCATGATAGAAGATGTATTTCAGGATTTGTCCTAGCTATAAAAATGTAGGAACAGCATCATAAATCAGGCCACAGGTTCCCGGAGTCTGACTCACGGTGATCGGTTCATGCAGGGATAATTTGTTCCAGAAAACACCGGATGCAAATGATGCTCTCATGTTGGCCGTGCAGACCTCATACCCAGCCTCTCCCGAGCCACCGCACACGGGAACCGGTGCTGCTCTGACCTTTCAGCTTTGAAAGGTGGTGTCTGATTGCCCTTAGTAAAAACATAAAGCTTCAAGGAATCTCTCCCCATGTCCCCTTTTTCTGGTTGGCTTCTTTCACGCTCATGGTATTCGCATACGTAGCGTAGACAGGATGGCACCATCCCGGTCCGCGCATCGGGGACCGCCATGGCTGCAGCCACCGGTGTCTCCGGCTGGAGCTGCAGGGCTCTGCTCCTCTGCTGCTGCTGCAGGATGCTCGCACTCACCCCGCCTGGGTCTGGCCCTGCCACACCAACTCGCCAGGGCCAGCTAGGAACACCTTGACACAGCTCCCGCTTCGCCGCCTGTTTTAGATCGGCTCAATCCGTTTTCCATCTGTTTGGATGGACCACGCATGTGCCAGGCTCCCTGCCCTCTGGGTTAAAACAGCACGTCCCGGCTAGGTTGGGTACAGAAGGGAAACAGTGCAAAGAAAACACATCACCAGGTAGTGTGAAAACTGCCCGGGGAGGTAACGTCAGAGCTGCAGCGTCAACCTGGGCTGCATCTGCAGAAGTGTGGCCAGCAGGGCGATGGGGGGGATTCTACCCCTCTGCTGTGCTCTGGGCAGAGTCCACCTGGAGTACTGCATCCACCTCTGGAGTCCCCAACATAGGAAAGACATAGACCTGTTGGAATGGGGCCAGAGGAGGCCCTGGAGATGCCACGAGGGCTGGAGCCCCTCTGCTGGGAGGACAGGCTGGGAGAGTTGGGGGGGGTCAGCCTGGAGAAGAGAAGGCTCCGGGGAGACCTCAGAGCCCCTTCCAGTGCCTAAAGGGGCTCCAGGAGAGCTGGGGAGGGACTCTGGATCAGGGAGGGGAACAATGAGACAAGGGGGAATGGTTTTACACTGAAAGACGGGAGATGTAGATGAGATATTGAGAAGAAATTGTTTCCTGTGAGGGTGGTGAGCCCCTGGGGCAGGTTGCCCAGAGCAGCTGTGGCTGCCCCATCCCTGGAGGTGTTCAAGGCCAGGTTGGACGGGGCTGGGAGCAACCTGGGCTGGGGGGAGGTGTCCCTGCCCAGGGCAGAGGGGGTGGAATGAGATGTACTTCAAGGTTCCTCCCAACCCAAACCATTCTATGATCCTATGACCCTTGCAGGCTTTGGACAATGCCTGCAGCAAGACACCAAAGCCCCAGTTGCCACCTATAATCCCCTGTGAGGCCATGAAAGGGTTACTGCTCCTTAGCTAATTAGCTGAAATGTTAATTGGGAGCACATGCCCCTGCTCAAAATCAGGCCCAGGGTGGGAGTTTCCCTGGAAGGGGCCACCTGAGCTTCATTCAGGCAGAGTCCTCACTGCTGGTGTGGGGAACAGGTAGGTGCGTGGTGCCTGTGGGTCATGGGGAGGTGGCACAGGGGTTTTGGGAAGGGGTTTGGGTGGCTGGAGCTGGGGTCAGTTCTGCTTGGTGTGGCCTTGGAGCTGGGGTGGCAGCTGATGGTGGTCCCCATACAGCTATCCTAGTCCTGTGGGACTCGTGTGCTCCACAAGGCTGGACAAGTCAGGGTCTGCGCTCTCAAAGCTCTCGGTGGGCCTGGCTGGTAATGAAGGTGCTGCGAGGCTTAGATCCATGCACAGAGGTGACCAACATGGTGGGAGAGTGCTATGTGTATGCAGTGCCCTTCTGGATCTGAAGCTCTGCTTCTGTGGCTTTTCTAGCTTGTCTGATGTTTGAGATGAGACCCTTGTGATGGCTTTCTGTTACTAGAAAAAATGTTGTGTGCCTCACTGGTACTTGGAAGTGCTCAGGAAACTGAACCCCACGTGTGAAGTTGTTCAGAGCTGAGACTTGTAGTGGAGCTTTATATGTAACAGCTTTAATGCTGAGTTGGCAGACCTACTTCACAACCCCATCAGATGGTTTTGGTTTGTTTTTTTTTTTTTGTAGTAATTTGTATTGTCTTGGGCATAATCGGAGTTCTGCTGCAAACTGAGTCAACTCCGCTAACGATGCTCTGCAGTTGCGGAGGGGTTGGATGGGCGATGAGGTCTGAGCGACATGGATGGCTGTTTTCTGAGGGTGCAAGATGAGAGCAAATAACTTCTCGAGTTATGGTGACGTCCTGTGGATAGCAGGCAGGGCTGGAGATGGGTGTCCAGTCTGCTCCTGCCTGTGTCACACGCTGGAGCCTTCGTGCTGCCTTTAGCTCAGTGTTTGCTACGAGTGCGAGCAAAGTGCTGGTGGGAGGAAAGCCTGGGAGAGCAGGCGGTGCTGCCAACGTAGTTGACCTGCTTGTGTCAGGAAACGCAAAATCGAACTTCTGAGCTTTGTGAGGGTGCAGGGTTATGGGTTTTTTTCTTTACCTCAAGTTACACCAGTCTTGCAAGAGCTTAAATGTACTTAGCCTCCTTTTCTTCCAAGCCATCTTCAACACTCTGCTCTCCTTAGAAACTCCTAATTTTAAGCCAAGCAGGCTTAAGCGCAGGAGCAGTATGGCTGTGGGCGCAGCTCTGCTTCTGCAGCTTGAGGGACCGGCTGTGGTGCACCAGGTCCCTTGTCCTCTCACAAACAGCCGAATTACCACCGAGACGTTTGAGCAGGCTTACAGGAAGCCCTGCCTTCTTAAAAAGGCTTTGTGACCTTAAAGAAATCTGGAAGAGCTGCGGAACTGCTCCAGAAGGAAGAAATTCGGCTTTGAACCCCAAGCCCGCCCGCTGGCAGTGATGCAACAGGTCTGGGGTGAGGGGGTTGTGGGTTCTGGGGGCCGTAGGTGGAGCGGCTGCTGGAAGGGATGTTGTCCTGGTGGCCTGCCCACCCCACGGGCCCCTCGGCTGTGGGATCTGCGGCTCGTTTAGCTTCGTCAGCTCCTGTCTGGAGTTAAAACTTTCATGTAGGTGCTTCTGTAGAAACCCTGTGGCAGCTTGGCTGGCTTTTCTCCTCTTTTCTGGCCCAGGAGTGTGCACGTGAAGGGGTATGTTTTCAAAATCTTGAGCAGTTGCAACTTCTAGTACTAGATAAACGTGTCTGTTCATATAACTTCCCCAACCTGCACTGAAGAATTGCTTAATATTCACATACACAGCTCCTAAAAAAAGAAAAAAAAATTGAAAAAAAAAAATCATTATTTTGTAGCATATGGAATCATTCCAATCAAAAATAGCTTGTCTAGAATATTTGCCGAAATTTCCAGGTATAAGTGGAAAACATAATTACCAGCTTCATGTAAAAAAATGAAAACACTGTTTAGGCTAGAGGAGATTCAATCTGTTGAAGTACATTTCAATCTCCATCTGATGCTAAATAGCTATCTGCATTGCAGATAAAGCTATATTTGCATGCAGACCTGGATGTTGTCATCTCTCTTTCTGCAATTGTTTTGATTTGAAGTCCCTTGTACAGACTCATTAGCTGCCTAGAATATCTTACTCTGTAAGTATCTCTCTGGAGGCAGTATTCGAGATCTCTTGAGGACCTCTGATTATTTTATACAAGTGTTTTTCCTGCTTTGATGGAGCTTACTGTCTTGGTCACCTTGATTTAATCTAAAATGAATACAGTCAGTGCAGCTCAAGTGGGAGGGGGGAGAAGGGGCTTGGTTGTAGGCTTAATTTATAGGCAGTACAAATACAGTTGAATATACCCTGGGATCCTGAATAAAAGTTCTTTGGACAGTTTACAGGCTTTAAAAACAAATAGATGGACCCTCTTCCTTCATCTCTATGGAAAACCATACGCTTTCTACCCTGTGTACTTCATTATTTATTATTTCTAAATAATAATTTAGAGTCCAGAACCTACTTGGACTGTCATTACTTTAGCCCAGAAGGACTTTAACCCTTTACCATAAAGGCAGGCTACTTATGAAACAGCAATATATGCATATAAGGATTTTTCTGAATACTAAAATGGGAATTATGGAGTGATTATTTTTTTTTCTATTTCTGTAAAAGTATTTGATCTCCGGTCCCTTGATGTTAAGATACACCTACAAGAACAGAGATTTTTTTTTTTTTTTGGTTTGGATAAACCTCTGCTTCTAAAATGAACGACCAAAGCCTATTCCCCATAATTCATGGCCGGTTTATTCTGCTTTCCCCACTATTTGGATGTACGTGTTGACAGGTCTTCAAAAAAAGACAGCCATGCCTGTAGACCACAGGCCTAGCAATTATAGGAGGCTTCTGGGTTTGTGGGTTTGGTTAACATGACTGTTGGGAAAATAAATGAAACAGTTAAGTGTCTAAAATAGTAGCTAATAGTTAAAATAATTAACAGTGTTCAGTGATTCTCATGCTTTCATGTTTATCAATTTACCTTATTTACGTGGTGTAGGCAACTCACAATCACAGAATCGTCAGGGTTGGAAGGGACCTCTGGAGATCATCTAGTCCAACACCCCGCCAGAGCAGGGTCACCTACAAGTACCTCAGAGTAACGAAATGGGCAGATCATTAATTTAGCCACTGCTGAGGTTTGTTAGCAACAGCGGGTAAACTATACTTGGACATCTCTTGGGTCTTAAAATGGTCTGCAGACTACTGGGTTCCGGAATGAGAATTTTCCCCTTGTCTTCCCCAGTGATTAACTCCAGACAATGACTGTTCCTTACAAATGCTCAGAGCCCCAGCTGGGCTCCTGGATTTTGTACTGAAGGATGGCACATTGCGAACCATTAACGAAGGAAGGCAGCACGTGTACACAACTGTTGCTGCGGAACATTAGTAATCAGATTAGCCTGGAAAATGCAGAGAGGGGCCCTGTTCATTAGCATGTAGTCCTTCAGCTGAGTAATTAGAGTTTGTTTGTGAGAATGGCCCTTTGATTCAGAGAGTGAAGATTCCTGGTGAACATCTCCTCTACAAATGGGAGCGGTGCTGGAGCAAACAGGATAGCTCGTTAGTGCCAGAAGGGATTAAAGCAAGTGTTGGGGTTAATTGCAGTGAAAGGCTTTTATGGTGAGCTCCACCGCTAGCGAGAGCACAGGGGGACTGAGGATTCCCAGTGAGCTCTGGGGCTGATTTTGAGGGAGCTGCCTCTGTAACCCAAACCTGAAATTAGCCGTGCCCATAATCTCCCTTTTCAATACTCGGGATGAAACACGGATTGATGTCTAGTCACTTAAACATGCATGAAATGCCTCTTATACTAATGGATTTTCTGGTTTATTATGTGTGTATTCATGTGAAAAATATTGTTTTATGATGTTTTGGCATGCGCGGGTCTGGGTGGGAGCTGCAGCTCTCGAGTTTATTCTAGTCTGGTGCAGGTGAATGATTTTGCTGGTAAAAAATAGCTCATTAACTGTTTAAAAAAAAAAAAAAAAGCCTTTGAATCACCCATTTGGGGGAGGAACCCTGGGATGGTTGGTCTGACCTCTCCCTTGAGACCAGGCTGCTCAGTACCTTCTTCCCTCTCTAAGGATAGAGACTTTGCACCCTCTGTCCTGGCTTTTGTCCCCCAATCTCTTTTTGGCAAGAGAGCTGTTTTTTTTTTCCCCCCCCCTTAATATCTAATCAGTCTCCCATGCCCAGGTTTTCCTGCTGTCCTTTGTTCCCTCGCTGTGCACCTCAGGAGGGGTCTGGTGCCATGTTCCCCTGCCATCCCCTCCAGCAGAGGAGGACATGGTGAGCTACTACAGCTGCTCTCGGACCACAAACCCATCATGGTGGGGATGGGTTGCTGAAGAAATGCAGCTGGATGTTGGAGCAGACTTCTTGAATACAGTCTACAAATGTACATGTAGACATTGATCCCCCCCATCTTCATGTCTTTGGAAACCTCTTGCCTGCACCCCCTTTAATTAAAAAAAAAAATCATCATCAACAAACCTGAAATAGTTGTTCCAAAGGTGTAGTATAATTTCACCCTTGGAAAGGTTGCACTAATGGAAGGTGGTTTATTTCTTTATTTTAAACTTGGTAAAAAAACCTTTCTGTGATCGATGCCCCATCCCTGGAGGTGTTCAAGGCCAGGTTGGACGGGGCTTGGAGCAACCTGAGCTGGTGGGAGATGTCCCTGCCCAGGGCAGGGGAGTGGAACTGGATGGCCTTTAATGGTCCCTTCAACCCAAACCATTCTATGACCCTATCATCTGCGCGAAGGTGTGAGGTGTTTTTCTTTGTTGACCTTCTTTAATCTGGATTCACTTTCACTTCCAGCTGAATAGTTTTGTACTCCTGAGAACGATTCACAACATCTCTTCCCCTGTGGTAGATTTCTCTGCTTCTGCAGACACAATCCTTACCTGGAAGGTGAAATGGGAGGATGCACGATGTCCTCTTGTACGGTGTCCCTGGATGTTGGCAGCAATCAGTGTGCAGTACTGGGGCTCCTTCCAGCCCCAGAGCTGTGGGTGTGTAAGAGCGTCAGGGAACCTCGGAGCCCGAGGCCACTCCATGCAGCTAAAAATCCTGCTGTAAATGCTATATACTGCAAGTGAAGCAAATACAGCGCACAGCACGTACTAAAGCAATGTTCTCAATTTCCCCTTTCCTCCCCTTCTGTCCCCATCTTGATGCTATATTTTCCATGCGTGGTCAAAGGTGACATCCCAGCTCTGCACCGCTTCTGTCTTGTACTGAGCATAGAGAGTTAGGTACAAAAGCAGCGAGCATGGGAAGCTCGGAACAACTTGGCACACCTCTTCAGAATGACTTGGTTAAAATTCTGAGAAACTTGATGTAATCTGCTATTATTTACTCTGTTTGTAGCCAGTTTGCCACCTACAAAATGAAGGTAATAGGCTAGTAGTTATTGGCTGAAGCTAATAAACCTTATAAAGGAAATTGTAATTTTTGCTGGATGTAAGGGGCTATTATCCTTTAGATTAAGACCAGCTAGTTGCAACTAATGAACTATATCCCACATAATGTGCAAGATGAACTCTTACTACCGCTATATAGAGAGCTTTGGTTAATCTTCTAATTATTAAACGAATAAAATGATGCCTAATAGCATGTAATTTTGTGGTCAAGCAGATAATTACCTTTCTTGCATAAAACAGTAAAAATCTTCTTTGGTGTAGATCAGCATGTGCAGTTATTGACTTCAAGTCTAGATTGAAACTTGTTTGGCTCTGTCCTTGCTTAACCCTGAACCAAAGCTCAATGGCTCAAGGAATTGGGCTTCTCCATGGCTGCTGGTGTGTGTGACTGACCAACCCCTCTTCTTCCTCCTTTTATTCTTCTCTATGCAGCCATCTTCTCCTAGACACAAATTCTTAAATATATAAAATAATTTGTCTTCAATATAAACTTCCCTTACAAACCCGATCTGCAGAAGTTCCTCATCATAAGAGCTCTGACACTTAGATACCAGTGAACCATGCTTAGATGCCTAAAGCCTCCAGGTGTTAAGGAGAAGCTCTAAGTACATAAATGTACCACTGAAATACAGAATAAATTTTGGATTATTCTGAGGAGGAGGTGGGGCGGGGAAGTGATGGACTGAAGAAACTAAAACCAGTAGCAAGTTTTGAGACCAAGAACCAAACAAGTGCCAAGTGGGAGGATGTCTGTGGCAAGATGGACATAGTAACCATCATGGTACGTGGGACGTGGACATCTGGAAAAATGCTGTAGCTTCACAACTTTGTTTGGGCTAGACACTCGCTTTAGTGAACTGGCGATGGGTTGGTTTTGGTAAAGGGAACCCAGGGCTGAACCTGAAACAGCTGAAATGCAGTACCTGGGGTACTTTGCTTCTTGCTGCATCCAAATTGTGGAGTTGGTTGATGACAGCTGTGTATGTGCCTTGCATGGGATGTGTATGTGCTTCCCACCTGTGTATGGGGCAGGGGAGGAGGGTGGAGGCGCTGTTCTGGGCCTTGGTTTAGGGCATGTAGCAGAAGGCTGCTGGTTTGGGAGTGAGCATGGAGCAGGAGCTGCTGGATGAGTTCACCCTAATTTGCAAAGCAAGAGGTCACCTGCTGCCCTGGCAGTGGGGGATGCTCCCAGAGCTGCCTTTTGTTTCATCAAGGATTTTGGCTTCAGTGCACCTTTGAGTGTCAGGTCAGGACTTGAGAAGCCAGACTGCCTTTCACAAACACAACCCCCGCCAGTGACACACAAAGCCAAGTTCTCTTTCTGCATTCTGTACTAACTCAATGTACAGGAGAAAAAGGCAAATGGCTGATTTGGGGTGCTCTTTCCAGCTGAGAGAAGGTCTCTCTGGGTGCAACCGCTGTGCCTGGTGAGGACCTGCGAGCATCCCCCAGCTGATGCCCAACCCATGCTGCAGAGCCGGGGAAAGCAAGGTAAGCCCCCCTTTACAGGAGGTGGCTGGAGGAGAGAAACACCATTTGGCTCAAAATTGAGCCATCCCCTGAACAAATGGTGGTCTCCAAGCTGGACTACCCAAAATAAGCAGTAGGGCTCCAGCCTAGCTCTCACAGCGGATAGACCTCCCACCACCACCACTTCTGAGGCTCTCTGAAGCTTTGCCAACTCCTGATTTCAAGCTATCTTTAAGAGCTCTTGGTGTTCAGGAGATGCTGAAGATGTGCTTCCCTGTGCGGTTTGGTCTTGTTTGACCTAATCCATTTAGTTTTAGTTAGGCATCTGATGACTTCATCCCTACTAAAATTTCATATTGCTTATTTATAAGAAATGAGTTTCTAATAATAGCCACTTTCTCTGCTTAATTAAGGTATTTTCATTTAACGACTGCTGAGTGTTTTTCTGCTTCCTGCTTTGTTTTTTAACACCTTGTCTTAATGGTTATATATTTTGAGGGATTACGCTCAGGAGGAGGAGGAACTTTCTTGTAGCAATTAGAGAGTCTCCTGAGACGATGCCATGAGTGGTGACACATTAGGTGTTACTGAGGGCTCTTCCTGTTAATGAGTTGCAGATGCATCCAATGAGCTATTCAGGGATCATGCTGGATAAAGTAGGTGAGAAAATAAAGGCAGATGATTACAGTAAATATGACTTCTCTAGGACAGCTCCCCTTTCCTCAGCAAACAGCCTGGCAAAGGACAGAGCTGCTGCTTTTATGAATAAATCAAAGGGAGGGAGAACCACAGAAGGAAAACTAGCTCCTTAAACTAAGGAACTTTATAAGTGAAACACAGTAGAGTACTGCCTAATGTCTTTTAACAGCCCTTCTCATGAATAACAGGGACACAATCGCATGTGTCTGCCATGTTTTTTTTTATTTAATTCCCTTTAAAACAATTGTTTTAAAAATACAGCTGCTTTAGAAATAGACATAACTTTAAGGTGATGCTTTTGTAAATATGTCAACATCAGCACTCTAGAAAAAAATGGCATGATTTAAAAAATATAACAATAATACTTACAATAAAACCTGTGCGTGAAGCAGGATTTTTTTTCCCATGGCTAGAAGTGGCACAGCGACTTCCCACAGACCCTGCTGTGGTGGTGGTTCATTTGAGGAATGTCAGCTCAGGTCTCCCTGTGTGGGGGTGTAACGATGTCCCAGCAAGATGCAAGAGCAGAGCAGGCTTGGTCCAGGGGGGTGACCAGGCGCCTGGCCACCATGGCCTCTGCCACCAGAGGAGCTGCGCTTGCACCTCAGCCTTGGCACTGAAAGCAATGGTGGCATCTCTCCCTTCGTGAGTGCCAGTGAGGGTAGCCAGGAGCATCCATGTGAATGGAAGGTCCCCTGCTCTGTGCTCAGCTTCATCTTGTGCAGGAATTCAAAATCTTAAGAGGTGATGCTTGGACAATAGGATCCAGAGCTGGAAAGTCTTCTCCCAGCTGGAAAGAAGAAAACTTGCATTTTCAAAAAAATACCGAACTATAGATCTCCACAATAGACTTGCGAACTATTTACAGGCAGGTTCAGCCTCCTAGTAGAATACTTTATCGCCTTCGTTAATTATACTATTATTTCTACAAACAATCTGTGTTCCCACTAGAGAAACATTGTGAAGACTTTGAATACCATTGTCTAATCTTCCTATTTCCAAAAATCTTATTATGCTATTAACTTGACCTCAAATAATCTCTGGTTAGTTTGTTAAGTGTATACTGGGAAAACTATTATAAAATGTCTAATGAGAAAGATTATTTGCCCACTTCTCTCTCCCTAAATTAATAAAATCATAAATTGATTGTTTAATTGCTGTGGTGCACAGCCAGGTCACAGCCCGTGTGCTGTGGATGGAGTCTGCTGTTCAAAACTGCTCTTTTTGGAGTGAATGTAACACTTGTAAAGCAAACGGTGAGGTTGGTGAGCCAGAGCCAGGCTCCTGCGCCACACCAGCTCCCTGCAGCTTGGGGTTCGGCCGCCTCTGGTGTCCATCCCAGCGGATGCTGCCAGGGCTCCACACGGGCGAGCTGGAAAAGGTTCATAGGGAACATGTTTGGTCTCCCTGTGCTTATGGTAACGCAGCCTCGGTTCCTCCCCTTCATTAGGAAAGGGTGTCTAGCTGTGGAAATGTATGAACACACAAAAATTTGAAGTTACAATAAACTTCAGCAGGTTGACACTTCTGGAATAAACATTCAGTCTATTTCTTGGCACTTTTCAATACGCTTTTATAAAGGTTTATCTTCCATAAGAACTTTTTTGTGGACTGCACTCTGCACATGCACATACATGAGCAAACTCAGAATCATCAAATAGTTGGGGTTGGATGGGACCTCCGAAGGCCACCTGGTCCAGCCCCCTGCCACGGGCAGGGACATCTCCAGCCTGCTCAAGTTGTATACGAACAAACCCGTGTACACATACAGTCCTGGGTTTGGGTATAGGCTTCTGCAAAATGCTTCAGTCTTTGCAAACAAGAACGGAGGTTTCTGTAACTCTGCTCTTTCCTACTCTCCTCACTTTTCAGGAAACTTTTGCTCATAGCAGAATAAAACCCAAGAAAAGCTACTTCAAAGATCTCAGCCAGTCTTCAGTTTTGAAGTAGGAGTTGTTAAAGGCATTATTGCTCCTCTCAGGATGTTTTTTAGGAAATCTATTGCACCTTGTATTCCCTCTGCACCACTCGGGTGGCAGACCCTTGAGCTAAGACTTAAGGCTGATTTTTACAACTTTTTACTAACCACAGTCTTTCCTCATGGTGTTGGCAGCCAAGTCCATATGGTGATAACCTCTGGAGCTGTTCATTAAAAGGCAGCAGAGAAGAAGTTTTTTCTCTGCCTAGAGGGATTTTTTTTCATAAAAATAATAAAAAAAATCAACAAATAAATTAAAAAATCCAGTATTTTTAACTGAGAAATAGCCACAGGAGGTCACCAACTCACAAATTCCACAGCAGTTTTCCCTTAGCAGAATAACTCCTGTACTTTGAAGCAACAGAGCTTCAGCAGCACTTGCTGCTATGTTGCATTTTGAATAAGGTAATACTTGATCATATTAAAGTAATTTAGTGTATAATGTGGAATTGCACCTAGCATTGTAGGTTGGGGGAAAAAACGTTTCCCATGGAAAAAAAGCAATTCTACCATTTCCCATAAGAGTTCAGGGCTTCAGATGGTTTGAAGGAAACATAAACACACTCAGTGCCTTGCTTTTCTGCCTTTCAAATGCAAAATTGTTCGTTAAACCCAAATTCTGCCTAAAGTAATTCTCGGGAGGCTTTAACCCATGGACAGCTCGTGAATTCTGTCCCCCCCCTTAATCTCTGCACATCCCTAATGCTGACAGTGTTCCTAAGGTGGTTTGGGGGTTTGGGGTTGTTTTTTGGGGTTTGTTTTTTTTTTTTTTTTTTCATAAATGTGAATTATTTTTTCTGGTCTGTTGTGGAGGGCCACCTGCCCGAAGCCAGCCTAGATGGGGTGTCTGCGCCTTTGTCACTTCTTCCCCCATAGATTTCAGCTGGAGTGAATGTTGCCTCATGCTGGCAAACAACCATTTTTAACCCAGGTGAATTTGAAGGCAAAAAAATAATTCAGGGCCTGGGGATGCCCCGCAGGTCCGTTGCCGCAGAGGGGCGGCTGCCGTGGCGGTGGCTGCAGCCACTGTGTCCCCTGAGCTGCCCCTTAATGCGGAGGTTTCACCTCGGATGTTTCACCCATGATGGAAAGAGCTATTCCCGTCTGCCAACAATAGTCCTAATGCCAAACTTGACATTTTGCCTGACAAAGCCTGGTGATTAGGGGACTTGTTTGGGAGAGCGGGCCCCTTTCGGATGTCTCTAATTGCACTGGGAAAGCAATTGTAATGACCAAAATATCTCCCCCATCCCAAGAATACTGCTGGGCGGTTGCTCTCCGAAGGAGAAGTGACTCATCTCTGCCCTATAGAATAGCTTTTTGATGGTTTTCTATTTTTAGTTGCCAACACTGATGTAACTTTTATAGAAATGTGTTATTAAGAATTACCAAGCGTAAGGATTTTTTCCCCAGAAAATACAAATACCTGAGTCCTTCCTGTAGGGAAGAGGATCATCTACTAAAAACCTTCCTTTGGCCTTCGCACTGACTGGAGAGAGTGCTTAAGCTTGTGTGCGTTCCGCTCTTAAACTTATTTTCGAACTCTTAAAAGTTTACCGAGTTATTTGCATTATATTATTTCCTATATAAAAAGAATACTGCAGATAACGAAGATGGGTGTGAGGGAGCCCAGCCCCGTATAACATGCGATGCTACAGCACTTCCCCCCTCCTCCAAGTGATGGGGAAACAGACCCCTGCAGGTCAATGGTCGTTTTTATTCCTTTCTTTTATTTTTTTATTCCCCCACACCCCCTGCTTTGCGGTGAGCAACTTTGCTAACAACAGGCTGTTAATTAAACGTTGCAACATTAAAAAGGCGACAGGGGATGAGCAGAGCCACCCACCTGCTTCAGAGGCATGTTTGCAAATGGGGGAGTAATGTGGAATATAGAGCGAGCGTGCCACGTTCCCCGCCGATAGCACTGCGCTGCGCAGACGGATGCTGCTGGAAGCTATTCCAGTGTTTTGAGACTTTTGACGTTATTTAATGGTGTGTTCCTGAATGGGTTTGGGTGCGTTGGCTTTATTTGGTCCTGGTTCTTCAGGATTTGCATCTGGCTCCAGCTGCAGAAAGTCCCGTGGGACCAAACAGTCCCCCAGACCTGAGCCGTGAGCTTGTCATGGCACTGCCGTGTGTACTCACCTATGGGAAGCAGAGCCTGGACCACACTTCAGTTTCTATTCCTTTCTTTCTATGGGGTTGTGCTTAGTGCTTTTGGGGAATTATCCCATAGATTCGAGTGAGTTATTTGCTGCTGAGTGCAAATATAGGGGTTTTGTTTGTTTGTCTTAGAGAACATATCATCAGCAATTTTACTTCCTTATTGCAAAAGTTTAACCAAATGATTATGCTGAATGAGACTGGGAATCCTGAAACCTGGTACAGATAGGGAATCCTTGCATGTAAAAAGGAGGTAAGGTTTAGCTGTAGTACTTGGCTAACAAAGTCTGCACAGCCGAAGCGATCACGTGGCTGCTGGCAGTGAGACTTGGAGCCGTTTTTCAGAGTTCGAAGGTTTTTCTCAAGTATTCCTCAACACACCTGAGCCCTCCCCCCCAGACCTCGCACGCTTCCAGGGACTATACCTCCACCCCGTAAACTATTGTTTACTGACTGCTGCATTCATTTTTCACCTTCTGAGTATTTGCTTCTGTAGGATTATGAAGTGTTTATATTCTCACAGGAGGGATGTTGCCCACCCGCTGCTGATCCTGAATGTGATGCAGAAATACCCTTATGCAAAACAAAGCCCCCAGGAAAATGAAGTAGCAATTCTCGGACTTCTTCAAATTGATGTAATTTAGCGTGTAGTTCAGGAGCAGTGCTACTAAAGGAAAACAAATATTATAATTAAAGGGTAAGGATTGCATATATTGGTTTTGAAAATATAATAATTACAATAATTATGTAAATAATAAAATGAATTAAGAAATTGCTCCCAGCCCCGAGGTCCTCAGAAATTCAGCTCTAGGACACGGCACTGCGGCAGGTGCTGTTTGATGTTTGCAGGTAACTCCAGCTAAGCCTGGCAAAGCTCGCTTTCCACCTACGTCAATTCATTTTTCGAGGCACAGCACGTCGCCATCTCACCTGTGCCGTACCTTGCAATGCAATGCCCCGGGCACCACAGGCGTCTGCGTAACGAGGGCGGCTCCTCTCCCTTCCCCAAATGGAAGGGAACGGGCAGGGGGGAAGGGACAGAGTGTCACTGCAGCCCTTTCATTTCTTAAGATAAATAAGTTTTTATAAAATAAAAGCCACCACAGCTCCGCCTGTGCCATTGGAAATGGTGTGCTGGGCCCATCTGCACTGGGAGGCTGTGCCTGGTCCCCACTGAAGTGATGTACTGGTACAGTGAGTCAAACTGGTGGGGAAAGCCCTATCAGGGCTGTAGGAAATGCATAGTGACAGATCCCAAAGCTGTGTTACACTTGCATGTAGCGAGTAAACACAATTTCATCTTTATTCATATATTTTTTTTCTGTTGTTTTTTTTTTTCTTTCTACAGACAATATGCAGGAGTATTTTTAGTAGAAACATCAGTAGGGAGATGTGAGGGCTTGGTGGCTGCATTCAGCCCTTTGAGTGTTCTGCTCCCAGGCTCCAGACCAGTAGAAAAGAGATATTTCCAGCAGCCTTGGAAGCTGTACTGGTTTGGTACAGGCTGAACGCAGGGTTCCTGTGCTGCCCCCAGGAGCTCTGTGCTGGAGGGGGACAGGACAGTAAGTCAAAAGAGCAGTAGAGTACCTCTTTGTTCTTTCTCTTCTTAATAGGTAAACCGAAGGTGTATATATATTTTTTGGTGTGGATTTTTGTCTTTTTTTTTTTTATTATTATTATGACACCCCTTTCCCTTATCCAGGGTGATAATTGCTGTCAGTTTTCACTCATTTGTTAGAGTATGGAGTGATTTCTACTGGGAAAAGTAAGAAGACTGTGCTGCTTCGGTTGAGAAAATGACAGAAAAGGCACCTGAAACGAGTGAGCAGGATGTATAAAATAGCCAGTGTCACAGAGGAAGCGATAATAGGAGAAACAGGAGACACAGAATTCACATGAAGCCCAAGGGAAGATGCGGAGGAAGAATAGGTTCTTTCAACCTCTGTAATGAAGTTGTGAGACTCATTGCCCCAGCAAATTTGTTTGAAAGCCAAATATTATAAATTATTTAAAATAAATAAAAAGCAAACAAACTGAGGTTGCTCAGCCTCAGTATTTGAGCTCCCGGTGAAGCTCTTGGGACAGCAGTAGGAAAGCAACAGGGTGAATATTTGGGAAGGGCTAATGGAAAGCAAACCTTTAGCTGTCTTTATGTACAGATGGGAACAAAACCTGTGTCGTTTGGTTTGATTTTAGGTTTTCATTTGTTTTCTCAAAGGCCAGACATGGGTAGAAATATGTTCCACAGTGTTGGAACAGCTGTCAGCAAAGGCACATAACTAACCCGTAAATAGAGCGTGGATAATCCCCCGGGGATGACACGGTGGGTTTGGTGCCACCGGCACTGATGTTGGAGCCCTCTGCAATGGTGGGGGACAGAACGGGAGGGAAGGAACGGGCAGGTATTGAGATGTCCTTGAAGAACCTAGGCAAGGAGCTCACTTCACGGTTTATAGGTGTCCCGGGTATTCCCTTCAGGCTTGGGACCTTCCTTTTGGGAAGGCCCTGCTGATATTACCTGCTAGTCATAATTAAAAAAAAAAAAAGCTAATCATATTTTTGGGAAAAACACTCGTTTCTGTTGAAGCTGTAATTGACAGCAGTATTGACTACTACTTTAACTCCTATTTTCACTGGTGCTAACAGAGTAATAAGAATTTTTCTTCTTTATTTCCTGGGCTTATGATTACTCATTAAGCAAATTCTAATTGTTGACAAATAAAGATCAGAATTTTGCATTGATACATACATGGCCCAGCAGAAAACGCAAAACATGGACGTTGAAGGAGTCTGAGGAGATACACTGAGCTATCTGTGCAAGATCTCTGGGATACAGAATTATCCATGGATCTCTTAATTTACCAGCAAGCCTGAGTGCACGGCCTTGCATCTTGAATAAGAGGTATCATTGCTGATAACTCTGGTATTTTTAGAGTTGTTCTTTCTTTCTCCTGCCCTGGCGCTGTGTATTTTCATGCCTGTGGTCTCTCCACACCTGTCGCCCCAAAGTTGGAGTGGTGGTGGTGGTGGTCCCCAGACCCCAGGACTGCCCGCTGTGATGCCCTGGGAGCTGCTGTCTGGCTGCAGAAGGCTGAGGAGCACTTTGCTTTTTTTCGCTAAATATTTTGACTATGGAAACTTGATCACTTATTTCTGTAACGCTGTCCCAGCCCTGCCTTGTTTTCATCCCTAGCGCTCAGGTCTGCTGCAGTGATGGACCAGAGGGAGCAGAAATCCCTGCCGTATAAATGTCATTGCAGGCAGGCTCCCTGGCTGGCGTTCGAGCTAGGTCCTGTGAAAAACAGCTTTCCAAGCAGTCATCTGGAATCCAGTGAAGTGCACAAATACAGGAATTGCATCACACGCAAAATATGCCCCTGTCTAAATGAGCGCAATTCACTGCGGTGCTTCACATTAATGGCACATTAAACACTGTCCTTTTTATACAAGGTTGTTTCTATGGCAACTGGACACAATTGCTGGGACCCGGCGTGTCTCCACTCCATGCACCGATGGTGGGGATTCTGTTCTGATCATGTCCCCATTTAAATAGGCAGCGTGTTGCGGTCAGTGCGAGGGATGGGGATGAACTCGGTGCTCCAAACCTTTCCTCTTACACGCAGTCTGACACTGATGCCCGCCTGCCGCCCGTTTGCTCGTGAGAGAATTGTGCAATTTTTGGAGGGGAGTGAGATGTAAAACCTTGCAGTCCCATCGCGGGCCAATGGGTAGTCTGTGTTTGGAGTCTCTTTGCACCGTGCCATGATCCACCTGTTCCTCCAGGGCCAGAAAGCCCTGGTCCCTCCAGCTGGATGCCTCAACCCCTCTGGCCATGGCTGCCCGTGTTAGCCTTCAAAAAGCCCTAAGCTCATTTAAACAAAGCAAAGCCAAAATGCTTGCGATATCCCCTTGTGTTCCCCTCTGTTTGCCACGTGGTTTTGCTTTTGTTTCCAAGATGGGTTCAAAATAGCTTGAAAATGTCTGTAGACTGCAGGTGACATCGCCGGACTTGGAGCTGGTTGTCCTCATTCAAAAGGGAAAAGTAGAAATGCTTATTAAATGGCATAAAAGATCCTGATGATTAGACTGAACTAATTAATGAGTGCAGTATCCATGATGTGCAGTAAGTACAAAACTGTATCATTTTATTGTCTGTTACAGAAAGGGTATTTAAAGAGGTTTTGGGGGTGTAACACTGCCACAATGACACCAACTGCTGTTCCAAGTGCCTTGTGCCTCTTCATCGCTTTTTTTTTTAACAATAATGACATGGAACATTTATACAACAATTCTTCCTTTTAAAAACTTGGCAATAGAAAAAAATCCTTCCTACTTTCTGTAGCTTTTGAAATATACTTTAATCAGGATTACCGAAGTACTGCGTATAAAATACAGCACATCCGTAACAAGAAATTATAGATGTGGAGCGATGCTTTGATAAATCACTGCTCCCCTCTCTCAAAGGGCTGAAGAATATGCATGGTGTGTAACTATAACCGGTTTTCCCTATGGTGGATACTTTATGGTCTTGAAATGGAATGTGAATTATCTGCAAATATCTAATGAGCCTCAGCCCATGACCTGAATAAAACAGGGCAAATAAATCCTTCCCAAATAGCAGGATTTAAGCGCCTGCTGGAGTACGGAGCTTTCATGCAGTAGGCAAAGTGCAAAGTGTGTTCGTATATACCTCAGCTGTTTTTAACTCAAATTATTCATGCTAACTGCAGTGTGGCCTGGGTGCCAAAGGTGGAGCTTGTCTTCGGGTGGCTTTTTTCTCTCTAATGCCAGATGTAAAGGTGTTTTGGGTATTTTAATTTTTGGGGGTAAATGCATTTCCATTAGCGGTCACAGTCAGTGCTACTCTCCAGTTAAATTAAACCTACTCCATCCCTTGGCTGTAGTAACAGTGAATCTGGTCCTCCATCACCGTGGGGGACAAGAGGAGCAGCAGGAGGGAGACGGTGCCCTGCTCTGCCCGGAGAGGTGGGAGTCCACTGGCAAAGCCAGTAGGTTACGCAGCCTATTGACAAAAAGTTAGTCACTAATTAGACTCATCTGCAAGCCCATAATCTCAGCGGATTACAATTATANTTACAAATCTTTCACTGAGTCAAGACAGACCTGTCTCTATAGAAACAGATTCTGCGGTTTTCTGCAGTCATTTCTTAAGTGTTTCATTTAATAAATGTTCTGAAATTTAAAGGTAGGGGGAAGATATAATGAGGAATAGGGAATGATTGGTTATGAAGATCTCCAATCTATGTATTAAGGGAATATTTGACCCTAATGAACCAGGGAAAGGGGAAGAAAAATTACCGTGGGTTATATATATTTCATCAACATCTTAATACACATGAAAGAATGGAAGTATTTAAATGACTTTTCAACCAACAGTGGCCATCTCAAATAACTAAAGTTTAATGGAAAATAAATACAAATTTAAAAGAATATCAGTCCCTGACAGATTTATCTCCCTGCTCTCAGTGTTTTCGCCTCTCTGAAGACAATAGTGTTTCTTCGGTCAAATCCTCTACATTGTTGATTATGCTTTGTGTTGTTTGGAGTACTATCAGTTACAGCTTTCCTGCTCAATTCCCAGCGGGTGCTGTGATTCATTTCCATATAGATTTCACTTTCACCATGGCGGGAGTGCATCCCAAACACTTATTTTCCTTGGGAAACTGAGTTAAAACAACCTGGCAGTTAGGCGAGCCTTGGAGCATCACCCCTCTCTCCAGAGGGAGGCTGGAGGGGAGGATCCAGGAGGGCTGGGGATCAGGGGGGCTCCATCCTCTGTGGGGCTGTCCCCACAGTCCCACCCTCCCCAGCACCGCAGCAGCTGGGATTCCACCGAGCAATTCTATCTCTTTGGAAAATAGTACCTCATTTATTCTTCCTCCGTGAGCAGATGCCGTATGAATATACATGTATTTGGTTTAAATTCCTAGGAAATTATTCAAAAGGGCGAGTTGACTACACTTTAGTTTAGATTAATCTTTTTTTAGTGCATACTTTTAGCAAGTGATAGAAATTCTAATAAATGCTTGTACAGTCTATACTTTCAAAATACCCTGGAAAAATAAATTAATGCATTATTCTAGCTATGACATTAGCAGGTGCTGTGTGGGCAGTTGTTTTACAGAAACAGGAGCGATCTCTTTAATAGCATGATGAAAAGTGAAATAAAAAATATGACGCTTTTACTGCCGCAAATGACTAATTTTAAAAAGTCTTTATATGCTGCATTGTCTTCTGCAGAAAGCAAGGTCTTCTCATCAGAAGAATTTATGTTATTGGTGATAATGCCTAAAATAAACCAGGTGGTAAATATTTAAAGCATTCATATAAAGTTCACTCTTGAAAGTAATTTTGCCTTAAAGTTATGCCGTGTGGTCTGTTTTATTTGGTGCAATGCAAGTGCTTTGCTCTCGCTGGGGTCTTCGGTCAGAAGCAGGTCCCACCCAAAATACTTTGTGGGAGCAGAAACACCTCATCTTTCCTGGAGTAAGAAATAAAGCAGCCATTTGTCTTTAGTTTTGGCTCTACCGGACTCTGTGAGGAGCTGGGGCTGCCTTTCACCCTCGAGTGACCGTGCCAGCCCATGTCCCTGTCTGCCTTGTCCTGATGTCCCACTTTCTCAAAACGCTTCTGGGGAGGTGAAATGAAAATCCCTGTATTTATTGAGAAGAGTAAAAGGGGGGGGAAAAAAATCCAATTAGAAAAGGGGGG
>VZSZ01001241.1:114723-127734 GCA_013398815.1 Ibidorhyncha struthersii | reverse complement strand
GGGGGGATCCCAAATCCGTGATTCCTCTCTGAATAAGTAAGCTCATGAGAATATACTTTAAGTTTTGACATGAAATATCTTCTTTAGAAAATGTATGCATCTATCAGAATAATTTTCCAAGAGAAAATTACCTTTGCTATCAAACTTTTACCTGTATTTCAATCTTGAAATTACCTAGCTCGTAGCCATTGCGTCGCCTTGTTCTTGTCTGAAGAACTGTAGAGCCATTCTCCTCCCGTGAGCTCTTTGCCTTCCCTTGGATGAAATCTGGGAGGTTTTCACAACAAAGCGGGTTTATCTAAGCTTAGAAATCATTCTGGTAGCTTCCTTCTGGCACCCCTTTAGATGCATCATCTTTTGCGATAAGCCAAAAAACCTGCAGATGGTTTCACTTCAAAAATCTGATCTTGTTCTCTATTAATGAGTGCTAAAATCCTGCTTTTCTTTGTAACCTTTCTGAGACTTCCTTAGACTTTGTGGTGCAAACCTGCTGAGGCGTAGTCTGTAATTGCTTCTGTCTGGTTTTGAACAGTCTGGGGTTTTTTAACTTTATATACTTTGGGTTTGTATTTTAATCTAAACATAGTTGCTAATAGTTAATGCTCCCAGTCTTTCTCTCTGATTCACTGGCAAGCTCCGGCGGATGAGGCTCACCACCAGCCCCACAGTGAGATTTCTGCGGTGCCAGGGTTGAGCTGGTCTAATTTCCACAACATCAGCTCAGTAACAAGTCCTCAGTATAAAAGCCTCTTCCTTCTTGAATGGCTGAACATTTGTGCAACAGGAGGAGGTTTTATTCATAGATAATGAATAAACAAATAACGATAGATAAGGAAAGACATGGACCTATTGGAGGGGATCCAGAGGAGGGCCACAAAGATGATCAGTGGGCTGGAGGACCTCTGCTGGGAGGACAGGCTGGGAGAGTTGGGGGGGTTCAGCCTGGAGAAGAGAAGGCTCCGGGGAGACCTCAGAGCCCCTTCCAGTGCCTAAAGGGGCTCCAGGAGAGTGGGGAGGGACTCTGGATCAGCGAGGGGAGTGTTGGGATGAGGCGTGATGGTTTTAAACTGAGAGAGGGGAGACTGAGATGAGATATGAGGAAGAAATTGTTGCCTGTGAGGGCGGTGAGCCCCTGGGGCAGGTTGCCCAGAGCAGCTGTGGCTGCCCCATCCCTGGAGGTGTTCAAGGCCAGGTTGGACGGGGCTGGGAGCACCCTGGGCTGGGGGGAGGTGTCCCTGCTCAGGGCAGGGGGGTGGACTAGATGATCTTCAAGTTCCCTTCCAACCTAAACCATTCTATGATAATGGTGCTGTCAGCATACTAGCTTGTCACTGCACATGATGGGATTGCCATCGGTCAAGAAACACTCCTTCCCAAGAGAACTCTTGGTGTCCAGAGGCTCTCGCATCCCATTTGGACACCCTTAGGCTGGGCAACCTCCACCTCTGAAATGCATGTTGAGAGCTGCCCAGGTGTTGTCTCCTACCCTGTCTGGTATTTGTGGAAATCTCCAGGATTGACTTCTATGCTGATTAGCTAATGGCTGGCCAGAAATCCATGTCCACGTGAATACAGTATTAACTGTGTAGGTTATTAGGGAGCTCCAATTTATTGTACTGCATGGTACTGAATGTTTGGGGTTTTTTTACCATTAAAAAAACCCAAACATTTCCATAATAAACTGTTTTCCATTTAGCCAACTATTTTCTTGGCTGTCATAAAAACATTAATACCTCTTTAGATTATTTTTTTTTTTTAATTGTCCAGAGGATACCTTGTTCCTCGCATTTTTGTAATGGGCTTTGTGCACTTAATTACATGTGCTGGGATTTTGTTCACAGGCCCTATAAAATTTCTTTAGGGATGGTGGTGATGATAGTATAATTCAAGGACTATATAATATAGTTTGTTAAACTGTCTTCAGTTTGCTATGAGATGAAGAGATGGAGTTTTTCAAAGTAACTTCCAAAAGACCAGTCCCTGTACTAAAGTTCTGCTCTGGACTTTCATGATGTGGCGTGTCCTTCAAATTGTGGCAGTTCCAGCCTGAAATGGCTCTGGGCAGGTGCTTCTGTCTTTGTAAGCTGAGACAGCAGGACCTAGGTGTTTTTCTTCCCCTTAAATACCTCAGTGCATTGCTGTCTTCAGGGAGTTAAAGATATGTTGTTTCTGACATCCCAGTCTATTTTGGGGAAGATGCTGCTCTTCAGTTGCCACCTCCCTTATGTGCTCAGATTTTAAAAAATAACCCAACACTTAAAGTTACCCCTATAAAGACTATACAGAAGGGAGGTCTCTTCCCTGCATTTAAAGCGCATCTAAACGCGGGTTATCATATGCAAAATGGCATGAACTCTACCTTAGAGCATATCCCTAAATAGCCTTAACTTCAAGCTGGGGTCTTAATTGTGAGGGTGTAATTGTGGTGGCTCAGAAGCCGTACACCAGCTGCCAGAGGGTGCTCTCTGGCTGCAAAGGTAATCAAGGGAAGTACCAGGAGAGTTGCAGGCAGTTAGTTTTATACTCTGATTACTGTCCTCTCTGCTGGTTTTCCCCGTAATCCTTGTGATGTCTGTTGTTTCCATGGACTGTGCATCTGGCAGATTTTTCTGTATCCTCTATTTCAAGCAGAACTTCAACAGAAGCTTCCGAGACTGCCGTAGCCAGAGCTACACTAGCCTCTCCTCTTCTGATAAGATTACCCTAACAATAAAAATGTGGTCAACTTATTGTAGTAAAAGAAAGAATCTTTCTTTTAAAAGTAAAGCTTTTTCAAAGTGTGCAGTCCGTACAGAAAACGAGGATGTTCATGGGAATTCTTTTGCATCCATCTCCAATGGTGGAGAGACTCTCTTCTATCCAAGTAATTTCACCTGTTCCTCACATCTAGAAATCAATGGTAATTTAAGATGTGAAGTTCTCTCTACATCTCTCATGGAAGTCAGAGCTTTCCTTTCTAAATTAAATGTTCAAATATGCATTTTAAAAGGAAGCGCTCAGTTTTTGTTTTGCACTTACAGGCTCCATTATAATTTGCAAACTAAGGTTGCCTTCTCTGAATGAAACAAATTTTGTTTGTATGTTTCTCACAGAGCTTGAAATGACAAGTAAATAGGCTTTGGGCTCATATACATTAGCACCTTTTAATATTCCAGACATTACCGCATAATAGCTTCATAAAATTCTTTCAATTAGATATAATTTGTGTGACTGGAGCAGGCAGAGTTGATGCAAATGACCAATAAACAAGAAGATTTAAGAACATCCTTTGTAATGATGGATCTCATGGAGCTGAGTTCTTCACCAATCCATTATTGTAGAAGGAAAATGATGAGTGGTAATATCAGCTTTACTCCTCATGGCTCCTTAGAGAAAAGGAAATAGGTAAGGGAAAAAAATAAAGTTAAGCAAGTCTTCTAATAGGCTGTTCTAGTCATTATTACTTCTACCAAAACATATAGACCCTCCCTGAAAACTTGGATTCTGTTGTATCCCATAAATAAAAATAGGGGATAATATATATTAATGTGCCCTGTAAATAGGGGGAAATAAAATTCACAAAAGAGATCTTTGTAGCGGGTAGTGGGAATTTCAAAATGTACATCACAGTTTAAATATTTATTGCGGCTGTGAGCCAGGGCACCGGCAATGGCAGATATCCCACCAAGTTCCTCCTCCCAAAGGAGGCTGTGACGGGTCGCATGCAGGAAACTCCAGCTCATAAAGTACCTACGACAAAATCTTAAGTCTTAAACTTTCTAGGTAACAGACCTACTTTTAGCAATAAAAAGCCTTTAAATTTGTTTTTACTGAGGAATTGTGCTCAAGTTCCCTTGTGAAACTCGGCCGTGCCGGGGTCAGCAATGAGCCCTGTTCTGCCCTGAGAGCTGAAATAATTCAGACGTCCTGGGGAAAGGGTAGAGAGAAACCTTTTAACTAGGAAAAGTAGACATATTTTTTAACAAATATGTTCTATTCCAGCCAACAGGGTCAATTCCCAGTTATACCTCCACACTCCAAATACAACTCACATAAATACCACAATTAACTCCTCACTCTGCTCAGCCCTTGTGTTCCTGCCCCGGGTCAAAAGCTGTTAAACAGAGAAGGAAATCTCTAATGGAAATGCCTGATGGAAGCCCCCAAGAAGTGGTAAAGGAGAGGGAGTGCCTGCTAGGTTTGTAACGCCTCCCCAGAGGCCAAGCCGCTGCTTCTGGTGGGTAGGAAACAAACCCTTGAGAAGCTTTGCTGAACTCAAATTTTTGAGAATAATCTCTGTGGCTCTCCATCTCCAGCGGGTCTGTTGCGCTGGCTGCCTGCTGTGCCCGAGCTCTGGCTGCGGGACGGGGGCCGGAGGCAGGGAAGGGGCTCAGGCGGTAGTGTAGAAACCAGGGGTGCTGAGCGCCTGAGATGAGGTCACCATCGAGGAGCGTTCCTCCACATCTGCCATCACAATTCACCCAGGAGTTACTGAGGTGACCTCTGGGATGACCGCCCAATGGCCAACAGGCAGGTCCATGTGGGGCTGTTCCTGTCCCATCACCCAAATCATCCGCTGTGGCTAAGCTTGCTCTGATGGCTCACTGGTAATACCAAAAACTCTTTGTTTCCCATGCGTTTACAGCCTTATTGAAAACTAATGTGCACACTAGTGGGTAGGTGCTGTTTTGTCAGCTGGATGTCTCGTTCTGCTCCTTGCTGGAGCGTGTCCAGAGAAGGGCAACAGAGCTGGTGAGGGGTCTGGAGCACAAGTCCTGTGAGGAGCGGCTGAGGGAGCTGGGGGTGTTCAGCCTGGAGAAGAGGAGGCTGAGGGAAGACCTTCTTGCTCTCTACAGCACCCTGAAAGGAGGGGGTAGCGAGGGGGGGTCGGTCTCTGCTCCCAAGGGACAGGCAATAGGACAAGAGGAAACGGCCTCAAGTTGTGCCAGGGGAGGTTTAGGATGGATATTAGAAAAAATTTCTTCATCCAAATGGTTGTCAGTCACTGGAACAGGCTGTCCAGGGAAGTGGTGGAGTCACCATCTCTGGAGGTATTTAACAGCTGGGCAGGCGTGGTGCTGAGGGACATGGGTTGGTTAGTGGTGGCAGTTGGTGGTTGGACTCAATGATGTTAAAGGCCCCTTCCAACCTAGACGATTCCATGATTCTAAAGCCCGCTGGTGGTGTGGCAAGCTGGAGTGACAAAACATAAAACAGCAGTTTAGGCTTATTTCAGGTGTGGTTTTATCATACTTTTACTGGCCAAAATGTTTTGGATGGGTTTGCATGGGGCTGGCTTTGGAGGCCTGTCAAGGACTAAGTGCAGCTGCAAGTGTCTGACCTGGCGCTGCCGCCTGGTGAGCGCGGTCATAGACCGTGGAGTGGAGGAAAAGCAGCTACCAAGATGGGGCACGAGCTGCTGGGGGTGCTTTCTCAGGCATGGCATGTCATTATGCTCATAAACATTTACCCCGGGTGAGGTTTGAGGTTTCCCCCAGCAGCACCACCAGTGCAGCCCAGAGCCCCGTCTCCCACTGGTACCTGCCCACAAAAAACATTTTTAGGGTTTATTGAGGAGTTTTCTTTCCCTAATCCACAAATACAGGTTTTGAGGCTCCTCTGGAGCCTAGAAATTTCAGTATGAAACTTGCTGCAAAGAATATTGTCTTGTACCTGTACTGGTTTGCACATGGGAACTTTACATTATTTTTTCCTCCGTTACAGTAAGAGCACAATGAACAGCTGCTTTAAAGCTATGACACAACTAAAAGGAACTTAAAGACCCAAGTATTTTAATTCTTCAGCCCTAAGTGGCCATATTTCAGAAAATCCGCGAGTGTTGCATGGTTGTAGTTTGATATAGCGAAGTGGAATTTTATACTTTTAAATGCACCAGCGCTGGTTAATGCACTATGGCGTTTCTTCTGTGAAAACAAGGTGTCCTTTAAAAACTCTGACTGAAGTGACTCATATTCTTAAGCACAGTGAAAGCTATTATGTGACACTAATTGTGAAACGTTTTGATCACTTGCAAACACATGCGTTATATTGGAAGTGCATTACATCACATAACAAAAGGGCAAAAGAGGAATGTCCCAGAGGGGTCTCCTCCTGCCGAGAGCACCTAATCCCTTTGTGTTTGCTATTAGAGTAAAAGCAATGCCCCATGCAAAGTTAAAATTCACACCTGCATGTGATTTTACACTTCCCCGGGTTGGCAGCTGTGTATGGATGTGGGATTTAGGGCTCGGCTCTGCCCGGGTGTCCGCAGCCCCTCCGGAGCTGCTCCAGGGGGAGGTGCAGAAGGCTCCAGCTGCAAAAGGAGCCCGTCAGCCTGTCCAGAGGGGAAAGGCTGTAAAGGCAGTCAGGTCCTTTCTTAAGCTGAATGGATTTGCAGAAGCAGATGTCTGAATTGTGTATGTCATGATAATGGGGGGGAAAAAAAAAAGTCTCTTCAGCAGAAATATGGCTTCTTCCTCCCTGTGCTCACCATTGGGTGCAATTAGTACCTGTTCTGATCAATGCTGGATATGCCTTTGTATATTCAGAGATTTAGGTTAAATTGCTTGTATTGTCGCTGGACCACATATTTCATCTCCTTAGGTGGCACCAGGGAACCTTTACCAGGACATGCTTTGTCCCGCTCTGTTCGTACACGCAGCTATACACGATTCCCTGTCACGCAGGACTGTGTCCCAGCCTGGCTGCCGAGGAATGGACTTGTGTCCTTCTGAGCCCCGCAGAGTAAATAAAGCAGCAAACTCAAGGTTTCCCTACTTAACTGACACACAAAATGGAGTCACAGTCTCATTATAGCCGGTGGCCGGCGCGTTCCAGCCTTACCCTTTTCCCTAACCGTAGTTCTTGCAGTTGATTTTGAGGAGCAGAGTGAGTGCTGGTGTGCGATGGGCTGCTGGGGAAGATGCCCTCCTGGTCATCGTGTTCCAGCACTTCAGACCCGTCTGCATGTGTTTAGCACCAGATATAATCCAATTAAGCAGTACGAGGCATTTATCACTCAGCTCAATTAAGAGGTGAACCTCCAAAGAATCCAATTAAAATCCGGGGATGTATTAAGCAGCCCATGTGTATTGCCTGGTGTGGTATCTGCCTCTCCGTGAAGAAGCAGCATCCGTCGGCTCGTGCTGAGTGCCGCAGTGTCCGGCTGTCCCACCGCACTGGCCACATTCTCTATAGCGATGCCATCTTCCCCACAGGACCACAGGCTGGCCACTATTTGGGATGGTCACTGGTGTTTGGAGGGAATGGGATGGAGAATGATGAAAAAGTGGTTCAAAGCTAAGAACAACCCCAGTTACTGCCCTCCGTGCTCTCAGTTCTCTCCTCAGCTGCACCTGTGCCCCTCAAGGACCTGTGCCCACGTGCTTTCTTCACACCAGCCGTGGTCTCTATGTCAGACCATCTATTCTTGTTCCTCCAGACCATCCATCCTCACCGTACAACCTCCTCGGGAGAAGCCTGAGCTAACATCTCTGCTTTTTCCACCACTTTCATTCCTAATTGACTGGCGTGAATTTTTAAAGAGAGGGTTTTTTTCCATCTCCTGCTGCCTGAGCCGCATCTGTGCTGGCACGGACGGTCCCACCCGGCTCCTCGGCCCCACTCTGGTCCTTTCAAGTTGTGGCAAAACTTCTAAGGAGTTTATGGTGACCACCTTTGTAATGAATTTTGGGAGGTCAGAGGGGACCTGAGGAACAGGGCTGCACCGGCTTTGCCTCCCACCCCGCTCCCCTTCCCCACTGCCATCTCCCTCCCCAGCGCTGTGTTTTGGGGACCAGGAAAGAAGATTTCTAATGTCAGCATTTTGCTTGCACGCTTCCAGAATTCCAGTCCTCGTTAAAACAGAGGTTATCTACTCAGAGGGAAAGTAGTCATCAAAATTTCCTTTAATATGGTAAGAATGATTATAAATTAGTAACAGTAACTCAGCTGTTTTGGGGGAATTTGGGGATGGTCTTTGATTCTTATCATGAAGTTGTTTTTTTTTTTTAAAAAAAAGTGTCATAACAATAACAAATGAAAGGTTTGCTATACAGAACAGCGTAATTTTTACTTTTCCTTAAAATAGTCTGAATGTTGGCTGCCTTTACTGCCCCAGTGATGGGGGAAATGGATGTGCTGCCGCAGCTTTGGTCCCACTGGCTGGGAATGGGCTGAGGTTGGGGCTATTTCTCTGAGCCCTGCGGCTCTGCTGTGGTCAGAGCCTCATGTTTCCCGGTGGTATATTTCATAGGGGAATTAATTACTTTAAAAATTACTTTTTAAAAAAAAAGAAAAAACAAAGCAGTCTCCCATGTACTTCTTAACTGTCAGCATGAAGAATAATTCTTTACAGGGAGACATCCAACATGGAGTTGGTGCAAACTGAGCACAGTCTGGTTGGGGGGCTGGTAGGGGTGTCTGTGTCCCCCAAACCTGGTGAGGTTTAGTCTGGGGAGAGCGAGAGTCGGGGTTTGCATGTCAGGACCAGGGGGATAACTCTGCCGCTGGTCGGAGCACAACGCGCATGGCCAGGGCTTAGGGTTTTCTGGGATATCTGTTATTTGAATCAAAAAGGACCACTGGGAAGGTGTCACCTCCCCAGGGTGGCCGAGATCTGGGACAGCTCAAGCCTGGGGTGGGGAGCACTTGTGGGGTTGCGAGTCCCTGCACAGCCCCTGCTCCAGCCCTCCTCGCAAGGGTGGTCAGTGACCCCCTCCTGTACCTGTGCCATGAGATTTCATTGGAAATAAATGTAAATTATCCCAGTGCAGTGTTAGCCCTGAGCTATGCTTGTAAAACAGGTTTAGTCTCTTTTTTTCTTAAATCCCTGTGCAATGACAATGATGGAAAAGTGCTTCAGACTGCTCAAAAAATCAAATCTGACCAATGCGGTAAATGGACTGTAATTTTATGTGGCCTCTAGTTTGTTCTCTTCCCCCTGCACTAAGAGCTCTTAGTGTTCTGGTTTGCTAATGAGTTCTACCGAGAGGACAGCCACGGCGGGTTGACCAGTCCATCTCCCTGTATCCCACCCTCTCCTAATGCAGTCTTCTGAAGCCGCTGGAACGGTGAAGCTTTTTGTGCGAGAGAGAGAGCTTGAGCCACAAAGGAGAAAACTCCCATGAAAATTTTATATTTCAGGAGTGGCTTTATCATTTTTGACCTTTATATTGATAAATTCAGGGGGAGGAGGAAAACAAAAAAAATAAAATTCTATGTGTTTTGAATTCTTGATTATGCTGTTTCAGGAGGAAGGACTCTTTGTAGGAGCAGGCTGTTGGAAATGGTGCAATCAAAAAAGGAAAATATAGTGTGAGAGAGACAGCTATTGCCACTACCTTACTGTAAGACGTGGGATATAAGGGCTGCGGTGTGCTTCGGGGGAATTTGAAGGCACGTGTTGAATGGAAATCAGGAGATTAATTGAAAATTATAGTTCTTTGTTCTTGCCTATTTGACAAATACGAATAACGCAATCTTCAGCGTGCTTTTTGTGAAAGACTAAATATGTTCTTGGGTGAAGGAAAGGGAGAGACCGTGAACATACGCGTGCACAGCCACCAGCACGCAGGCACAGAGATTGCCCCAGGTCACCTCTTGCCAGTCCCGCGCTCCCCGACCAGCGGCACCGGGGCTTTTATGGCTTCCTCAGAGGAAAAAAAAAAGAAGTGTTTTGTGTATACATGCCCCCGCCTCATTCATGCAGCTCATTACCCTGAGCAGGGCGCTACAATTGCAGGAGTCCACTTTCCCGGGATTTAATGAGAAATCACACGGAGGCCAGTCCCTCGCTTTCATCTTGAATGCTTTGATCTGGGTCAGATAGAGCGCTACAATTTAATGAGTTTCAGTATATGCCATGTCCCTATTTGTTTCATTAAATAATATATTTTGGAGCGTACATAACCAGAATTCTTACCTGCAGATGTAAGACCCATTCCGTGGCCTTCACTCACACAAGTTTCTTTAAGGTAATGTGAATTTTTTGTCCAAGTGAGGGCTTCAGATTTCATCTGCAAAACATCAGGCACCAACTTTTGTTCATTTCCCAAATAATGACATTCTTTGGCAACACCAAACAGGAGCCATCTGTGCCCTGTGAAGACTGCATTGCAACAAGCTGACAAAGCAATGTATGTTTTTAAAAATATTAGTAACTTTTCTCGTTACCCGGTGGCATCGCCTGTGCTGTGTGTTGCGGGTTGTGAGGAGCCGGCTGTGGTGAGGTATGGGCAGGGACGCCTTTTGAGTCCAGTGCCAGATAAGCCTGGATTGGTTGTGACACACTGAGGAAGTACATTATATATTTTTTTAATCTGTAAATGCAGTTTAGGATGCTGAGGGTCAGGGCAACGATACTGCTAGGGAGAAAAAGGAAAGAAAAGAAAGAAAACCCGACCCCAGAGCAGATCTGCTCTGGGCAGCGCAGGGGAGGGCTCCCGCAGCGCTGTGGGAATATAATTTTTAAAGGAAACATCATCTGTGCTCCTGTGTTTTTACGTGACTAGGTGCTTGCAGATGCTGGATGGTACGGCTGCCTTCAACACAACGTTTGTATGTTGAACAAATGCAATAAAGGTTTATTTAAAATACTGCAACGCCGCTTCTGTCCAAACAGATCAATTTAATGGTTATTTAGTAGAAATAAATTCAGTCTGGCACAACGGAAACAGCAGCAGGAGAATCTAAATATAGCAGTGGCAGCAGGCCCTGGTGGATCATTTTTTTCCAACTGCCATACTGGTTTTTAACAGGGCAAGAGCCCCTGTCAGTGCTGGAGGAGCTGGGTTGCTCCCCCAGCACAGCACCCGGGCTGTGCAGACAGCTGAAGGTGAACAGACCTGGTAAGAAAAGGGTAAAAAATGGCCGTTTTACAGAGCTGACATGTCCCGGAGGAACCGACAAACCTAAACATATAGAAGGGATGTAGGAAGCAGCCTAGATGTATATAGGAGATAAAGGAAACCTGCATAAAATGGAATGATCAAATAGTTGAATGAAAGATAGAAAGACATTCTTAAATGCTAGAGGTCTTTTTCAGTATTTATAGTTTACTTGCTAAACTCATTATTAATTTTAATTACTTTAGGTAAGCAAAGCAAATTACCGTATTAATCAAGAGGGCTGTGTGAGGAGCTCGTGCCTGTGGCTGGTGGATGCTGGTACCTGGTGGCAGTGGAAGTGCGCATACCTGGACTTTCCCAGCGCCAGTGTCTGGCAGCACCCCAGCTCTGCTCCCACCACCTGGGCGCTGGGTGGCTTTTCACGTCAGACACATCTGCAGCTCTGGAACAGATGTTTTCTCATAGAATCATAGAATGGATTAGGATGGAAGGGAGCTTGAAGACCATCCAGTCCCACCCCCCTGCCCTGGGCAGGGACACCTCCCCCCGGCCCAGGTTGCTCCCAGCCCCGTCCAACCTGGCCTTGAACACCTCCAGGGATGGGGCAGCCACAGCTGCTCTGGGCAGCCTGGGACACTGCCTCACCACCCGCACAGGAAAGAACTTCTTCCTTATATCTCATATAAATCTCCCCTCTTCCAGTTTGAAGCCATTTCCCCTCATCCTGTCACTCCATGCCCTTGTATAAAGTCCCTCCCCAGCTCTCCTGGAGCCCCTTTAGGCACTGGAAGGGGCTCTAAGGTCTCCCCGGAGCCTTCTCTTCTCCAGGCTGAACACCCTCAACTCTCAGCCTGTTTTCTAGCTTTTCTCCTTGACAAGGGATCTTCTGCGAGTGCAGAACAGGCAGCAGGTGGGTGCCAGGAGGGCTGTGCCATCTCCTCGGTTTCTGCACATGAAGGTGTTTCTGTGACATGTTCAAACGACCCCTAAAGCTCCAACCCGCTGCAGGATGTGGCCAGGAGCAAACCACCTCTGCATGCCCTCCAGGCTGTCTGGCGAGGGTGTGATGAGGGATGTGGCATTTTCCTCCACGGTTCGGGCAATTGTATTGATCAGATTTCTCCCTGTCAGAGAGCACAACCCCTCCCTGCTCCTGCATCTGCCCCAGAGCCGCTGGCAGCCCGAGTTGGTACGGGCAAGAGCTGCAAGAGTAAAAAGCAAAATTTCTTTCCTTCTGAGAGCCCCCAGCCTCCACACGGACGCACCCATCCCACCCCCAAAGCACTCGGTCTGCAGGTCTGGTAGAGCCCCTAAAAGGTGGCAGTTCCAGGCCATTAAGCTAAATTAATTTTGAATTATCATTACCAAGTTACCTGTTGGAAGAAGAATTCTCCCTTCTTTGTGAAGGACAGATTTTATTTCTGCCAAAACATTTGCAGCTCAATGAACAGAATTAATCTATAATTTGGCAGTTAATGTGTCCACAAGCTCTCATGAAAGAAAAAAAACTTATTAAACTTAATCAGGTTTTAGGTTTTCATTATTTCTGCTCTAATAAACACAGGAAACTGTAGTGCAGGAATGCAAAGGCTGAGCATGCTTTGGCGGGGAGGCTCCAGCCCCTGGAATGAGGGGTAATCCCTGCATGGCCGGGACGGCTTCCCCTCAACCGCTTCTGGATGCTGAACTAATGGAGTCAGCTCAGTATCACAGAATCCCAGCCTGGTGAGGGTGGGAAGGGCCCTCTGGAGCTCCCCCAGTGCCACCCCCCGCCAGAGCAGGGGCACCTCCAGCAGTGGCACAGGACGGCGTCCAGGCGGGTTTGGAATGGCTCCGGAGTGGGAGACTCCCCCACCTCTCTGGGCAGCCTCTGCCACTGCTCTGCCACCCGCACAGCAAAGAAGTCCCTCCTCAGGTTGAGATGGAACCTCCTACGGTCAAGTTTGTGCCCGTTCCCTCTTGTCCTGTCAGTGGGCACCACTGAGAAAAGACTGTTCCCACCCCCCCGGCACCCTCCCTTTAAGGACTAATAAGTATTGATCAGATCCCCCCTCAGTCTTCTCTTCTCCAGACTGAACAGCCCCACGTCACTCAGCCTTTCCTCATCAGAAAGATGCTCCAGTCCCCTCACCATCTCCGTAGCCCTTTGCTGGACCCTCTCCAGCAGTTCCCTGTCCTTCTTGAA
>VZSZ01001241.1:97567-114502 GCA_013398815.1 Ibidorhyncha struthersii | reverse complement strand
GCCCACCCCTCCAGCCTGTCCAGGTCACGCTGAACAGTGGCACGGACTTCCAGCGTGTCGGCCACCCCTCCCAGTTTTGTGTCATCAGCAACCTTGCTGATGGTACACTCTATCCTTTCATCGACAACCCCTTCCTCTTTCTTCTGTGCACATACACACAGACAAACATATATATATCTTTTTATATGTATAAAAAATATACTTGATGTCATTATGCTAGTAAGCAGAATGTGTTTTATATACATTATATATAACTATAATGTTAATGATATATATATAAAAAAATGCTGATGCTGTTTACCAACATTCTCCTTTCCCAAGTAGCTGTTGGTATTCAGGACCTTGTTAATTAGCTTCACAGTCAGAGCTGAAAGTAATGACGCAGAGTCAGATATTTTAAATTCTCTCTCTTTCTCTGTTTTTTCTTCCCCCAGGCATCTGACATGTTGCTCTAAGGGGAGATATTTGGGACTGTGCCAGGGCTCTGCCGCACAGCACAAGGGCAACTCTTGGTGGGGTGATTTTTTTCCTTCTCTACTTCCTCTAGTATAAAATCTTATTGTGCCAATATATTAATTTAGAGTCACGTCTCAAACTGGCCTCCTGGAGCATGGACAGAACGTTGTTATCTTTGTGATAGCTGTGATTTATAGGTCTTGGGCACCTGCGCAGAGTTGCAGGGTAGGGATGATGGGGGTCTCACGCTCTCTAGGTATTTTCTCCCCCTCCTGCGCTGATGTGCTTTCACACCTGGGGTCTTTCCTTGTGGAGGAAATTGTCAGCGAACATCTTGTTCCAGATTATTCCTCTTTTTGTGCAGCTCGTATCCCTTTGAAAAGAGATGAACCAACAACAAAAGGCCGCTTTTGTGTCATGCATGAAATCATTATTTAAATGCCAAAAAAGAATTCTTAAAGAATTTGGCTTGTACATACGAAATACTGTTGGAAAATGCATGTAATTAAACGTTTTTAGAAACTCATGTGGGAATTTGAAACGAGGCTCTGCAGACTATAAATAATAGCAAAGCTACCAGGATGCTGAGGGAAACCAAAGATGATGGGAACGTGTGAACGTATTTAATTATAGCAAAAAGTTACAATTACACTTAAAAACTACTTTTCATACTTAAATGCTTTTGGAAAAGCTTTGGTTTCTTAAGTGCTTTGGTTTCTTAAGTTCAGGACATCAGGCTGGAATGCTTGAATCATCATGGTTAGCGTGCTCTTAGCATTGCCCGTGTTCCAAGCATCTTGTGCAACACCAGCCCCAGGTATTGTGAATATATTGACCACGATGGTCTCCAATTCTTATTAGTATGGGTGGGAGGTGCGCTGTGCCACGTCACCAACACCAGGGCCATTTGAGGAAGCTGGGTAATGCAGTGGCTGTTGGTATCTGGTGTTACTCAGCCAGGTACTTTTAACAGTAGTGGGTGAATATGGGCTGGAAAAAGATAATAGAGATATGTTCTGGGGTTTATTATGAAAATAATCCTCAACTTGTCATGTGGCTGCAATCTAGTGAAGAAAACTCTACTTTGTGTGTGTCATAGCTGGGCTGCATTCTCTGGGTGGCTGCTGCTGCATCGCTAGAGAGGTTTCTGGAGGAAATGTTTTGGATGTTCTCATGTAAAGAAAGGTTTGGAGTCAGATAAAACTTTAAAAAAGAAAAAAAAAAAGAAAAAAACAGTGATTATTCCTTGAATCACTGTTCAATGACATCAGCCTCCCAAGTTGTAGATCAGGGTGTCCAAGCAGAGGTGGGGCTGGGGACATGAGTGCCAGGGGCTGGAGCCAGAGCATCCTTTGGAGGAGAAGGGAATGCTCTGGAGGTCGCTATCATCACAGGCAACGCTCCTCCTGGTGGGGCTCTGGCAGGGAAAATCATAGAATCATAGAATGGATTAGGATGGAAGGGACCTTGAAGACCATTTGGTTCCACCCCCCTGCCCTGGGCAGGGACACCTCCCCCCAGCCCAGGGTGCTCCCAGCCCCGTCCAACCTGGCCTTGAACCCCTCCAGGGATGGGGCAGCCACAGCTGCTCGGGGCAACCTGCCCCAGGGGCTCACCGCCCGCACAGGAAAGAAATTCATCCTTATATCTAGTCTAAATCTCCCCTCTTTCAGTGTAAAACCGTTCCCCCTCGTCCTGTGGCTCCCCTCCCTGATCCAGAGTCCCTCCCCAGCTCTCCTGGAGCCCCTTTAGGCACTGGAAGGGGCTCTGAGGTCTCCCCGGAGCCTTCTCTTCTCCAGGCTGAACCCCCCCAACTCTCCCAGCCTGTCCTCCCAGCAGAGGGGCTCCAGCCCTCCCAGCATCTCCAGGGTCCTAACGCAGGCTTAGGCTGAAGAAACCCTCCTCAGGCACTGAACATCATAAAATGATTATAAAATATCTACACGTAACACCACATTGAATCTATGGAACTGTGTAGCTATGGTATATGTAGATATAAATACCATCATATATGTATGTATACATAGGCACATGCATACAGTTATTAAAAGCCATACATTGCCTTTGAATAAATTTTTCATTGATCTTCCTCCTGTATAAAGAAATCAGAGAAGTATGAGATTTTCTAGGTATCTTTAGCTAATAAAAAGTTATTGCTTGCGTGATGTGCTGCTCAAAGAGGAACATATTACTAAGCATTATAATGAGAAGGGAGGTTCTTTCTGGGGGGAGCGGTGCAAGCACCCAGCCCGGCCTGCAGCTCCTGCAAAACGGGGTTTTCACAAAACTAAGTGTTTCTATTTGCCTGCAAAAAATGCCGCTGTGCTGCTTCGCCGCTTCGTTCAGCTCTGTGCTGCAGAGCTCACTCCTGCATCCTGCCGGAGCTGCCACGGGGACACCCACGGGTGTAAGCGCTGTTGGGAGCCACCAAATATCGCTTTCTGGTTCATGTCTTGCAGCCCTTCTCAGTGTGATTGTACGCGAGAAAAGGTGGCCTCAGCTTTCCCTCTATCAACCCTTGGGGTTAAGAGTTTTATAACGAGTTGCCTTTATGTTTTATTGCAAACCCGATGGGCGAGTGGGAGCAATCTGCTGAGAATCTCCTTCAGCATCGCGCTACAGACCACCCATGGTCGGGCTTGGGTGCCAAATCCAGCAGCGTATTTACCAGCTGTTTTAATTTCTACACTTGTGCCAAACATTTCCTCACTGAATCACTTTCCTATTAACAAAAGGCACAGGGAATATGCATTACCCTCCTGCTTTTTGGAGATAATTCACCGAGGGAGGTCAGGCGGCTGCCGATGGTATTAACGGCTCCCTCTGACAGAGAAATGAAATTGTTCATGTACAGTGATAGCGAAGGATTGTGGGAATTGTAATAGGTTTGTGATACTCCTGCAATTTTCCTGAAACACTTTTTTTTATCAGGCACTGCTCTGAAATTACTGTGTATTTGAAAAAAAAAAAAAAGATTAACAAACATCTTTTTGTTTTTTTGTTCAGTCACGCCTTCACAGCTAAAACACACCTTCCAGGTGAGGGGTAAGAAATCAGCCTTGCAGGACTTGAGACGCCCTTGCCCCGCAGGCTGGGATGCTCCAGCAACAACGGAGAAAAGTCAATTTTATTTCTCTAGGTAGTCACCCTACGGGAAAAGTGGGCAAACCCGGGTAAATGCAAAGATTAACCCCCCCCGCGGGGGTGCAGAGCACACGGCATCCCTCCCTGCCACCCCCCTGATTCCTACAATGCCTCTGTGGTTATTTGGGGTGCTGAATCCCGGGATGCCCCCGCACCCCCTGCCACCCCCCGGGGCAGTGACACGTATGGGGGGGAGGTACCAGTGCCTGCAGGTGTGGGGGGGTGTGTGTGCATGCGTGTGTTGTTCTGCACGTCACTGGGTATGTGCCCAAACTGTCCCACGCATCCTCAGCAGAAACTGTACGCAGCAGTGTTGGTTAAGAAAAAAACCAAGGAGTGCCACAAGGTTTCCCTAAATTGGAAAACAGAAGCTGATTTTTTTATTGTGGTTTGCAAAGAGGTCCGTTCTGCACACCGGTCCGGTACCGGCGAGACTCTGCCTGGCTCTCCTCTGCGCTGTTCAGTGGGAATTCTGTGTACACAAGGAAAGTCAGTTCAGCCGCTGCATGCTGCTTTATTGAAAACATATTTCTGTGAATGTTTTTAGCTAAAAGGAAAAGAAATAGGTTGAATTAAGACTTTTATTTTATTTTTTTAGAAATAGCCTTTACAATGCGATACTAAAGCTGAGAATTTTGCTAAAATGGTTTGTTCTCCTGGGAGTTTTAATCAGGTAAAATGTGTACAGAAACGGTGAAATATGGTTCTGAGGAAAAGCTTTTTGTGCAGAGGAATGTCTGAGAGCTGCCTTTACACCGCATGCCCGAAGCTTGCGAGCCCTCCTCGGAGCTCCTCTGTAACCATCCAGCAGCACCGTCTCCCACGGGAGACACCGACTTCACAACTGAACCCTTCAGAAAAACAAGACCTGAAAACCGCTCCAAAAAGCACAGTAGTCGAAGTGATGCCCACCATATTCTTTGTGTACGTTTCAGACAGTTATACAGCTTTTCCCTTATGTTGGCGGGGTATAAAATGGCTCTGTAGTTACTGTGAGCTCCGGCCAAACGCTGGAGACCGCACTGGTCTGGGTGCAACGTGGCCCCCAGAGTCCCCCAAAATGCCGGGGGATGCTGCAGCTTGGCTTTGCCCGCCTCCCTCCGATTCAGTCTCCACTGTTAATTTTTTGTTAATTATCTTTTTCTTGTGCTATTTATGGTATTTGCCTATCAGATTTACCCAGAAAAATTATCATCTATATCAGCTCAAGAGTTATACATATATATTTATATATTTTTAAATAAACATGGGGAAAAGCACCGGGTCCTGGCTGCGACCTGTCCCCCAGCCCGTCAGCGGGACCGGGCTGCGCACTGTTACTGCACTGCGAGGGCAGGCAGATCGCTTATCAGCCTTTGAACAAATGGAGTATTAGAGAAATAATTCTGTTGACGGGTGTTTGCGCAGGGTAAATGCGGTGCTGAGAGACCAGTCTGCCTTGGCTCACTGCTCAGCAGAGAGGGAGAAACTACTCCAGAGGTAGAAAACCAAATTATGTGCCCTGGGTCTGTGTCTGTTGCACTCTTCCCTCCCCATCGCCCGCGGCTGCAGTGGGACCCTGAGGAAATTACACACTTTTTTTTTTTTTTTTTTTTTTTTTTTTTTTTAATCTCTCTCTGTATTTGTCCAGATATTCTGTTCTTTTAGTTTATTCTGTCTGCCGAATGTGACAACTTTCTCATATTTCACAAACCTTTTTTAAGGGTGAAATATGTTCAGCAATACCACCATGCTTTTTGTTTGCTTTGTATTTAGTTTGACTTTGACTTTAATTTTCAGATTTTTTTTTTTTAAATAATTGCTGGCAAGTAACCATAAAATTAATAGAGGCAGGCATCAGCCAGGGGGAGAAGCAAGGAGTGAGAATATCCTGGCCAACACTTACGGAAGGGGCCAGGAATTCCGAGTGCTGCCATGCCAGGAGCATCTTCAGTTCTCTTAAAGCTGGAGGCGGGGAAGAAAAAAATCACCAGTGGGCAAAAGCCTGCATGGGCAGGTTCGGCTCCTCTCCTTCCTCAAAGAGGCATGGAGTTTTTCTGCTATTTATAACCCAAATTAACACCAAGCAGTGGGAATTTTTGGTTCTGCCTCTTCCCACTCCCTCTGCCCATCACCTCCTGTGGTTTGTGTCTCCCCATGGTGGAGTTAATTCCTGGGGCTGGAGGGACAAAGCATTGCCAGGGAACTGCTGAGAAACTGGACCCGTCCACCTTGTACCTGTGACGTTTTGCTCTCCCAGCTAATTAAAAAAAGGTGTTTTCATTTCGCTGGTGGCATATGGGTGATCGTGGCACATAGACCGTCAGAACTCATCTGAGTCTTCTTTTTTTTTTTTTGCTAAGCAACTGTTGTATGACCTTCTGAAAAGGAAAAGATTTTCCCCTAAAAAGTCAACAATCAGAGGGGTTTCATTGAGAGTAAGTTGTTTAGAGAAATCAGTGTCTTCCCTTGGATGCCCTACGCCCCTGGCAGTGCCACCATGGGGCTTTCTGTTCTCCAGGACCAGAGCAGGGGTTGGATCCCCGGCCCAGCGCACTGTTTGAATGTCTCACATCCCCTCCCACACTGGAGCCTACCTCTTCTCCCACCTTCTGTTGCTCCTTTCCTGAAATTATCTTCATTTTCCCCAAGCCACTTGGCTGTGTGCGAACCCCCTGGCGCCACAGGACGCAGCAGGGCTGGGGAAGGGGCCACAGCAGGACGAGCACCTTGTGTTCACTGCAGCCTGGGGGTTGTTTCCATTACATTGGCCCCAAAATAGTGTCCCAGTGTCAATTTTCCCAAGCATTAGGAATGGAGCTGGAGCTCTGGAGCCCCCAACATAGGAAAGACATGGATCTGTTGGAGTGGGGCCAGAAGAGGCCCCGGAGATGCTGGGAGGGCTGGAGCCCCTCTGCTGGGAGGACAGGCTGGGAGAGTTGGGGGGGTTCAGCCTGGAGAAGAGAAGGCTCCGGGGAGACCTCAGAGCCCCTTCCAGTGCCTAAAGGGGCTCCAGGAGAGCTGGGGAGGGACTTTTTACAAGGGCATGGAGCTATAGGACGAGGGGGGATGGCTTCGGACTGGAAGAGTGGAGACTTATATGAGATATTAGGAAGAAATTGTCGCCTGTGAGGGTGGTGAGCCCCTGGCGCAGGTTGCCCCGAGCAGCTGTGGCTGCCCCATCCCTGGAGGTGTTCAAGGCCAGGTTGGACGGGGCTTGGAGCAACCTGGGCTGGGGGTAGGTGTCCCTGCCCAGGGCAGAGGGGGTGGAACGAGGTGGTCTTGAAGGTCCCTTCAACCCAAACCATCCTATGATTCTGTGATTAGAAGAGACCTTACAGAAAAGTAAAATTACTGAAAGAGAAATTAATCCCGTGCAGCTCAAAGCAGGACATGTTGGAAAGCCACAGGAGCTTGTTGCCTTCCTCAGCCTGAACTGACAGTGCCACACCTGCAGCAGATACGTAGCTCTTGATGCAGTTTTGGAATATAACACTGGAGGTGCTGCTTCTTTATAAAATCCCATAGGAATTACTGTGATGCCTAAAAAACCATTTTGCTTGCTGTTCTTGATTACCTAATCTTTCTGGAACATAACATTTGCCTGTCATAAACATACTGATTTCTAAACTGGCGACAAAAGGAGAATTTCATAGATTATGGTCTTGATCAGTGATTGACCCTGGTGGGCTTCAGACAGAATTCTTTCTCCTTTTTTTTTTTATTGCTCAGTGTCTGAATTTTCCTTTGGCTGCAGTGAACAGAACATCACCCAAAGCAAACACAGGCGTATGCCACACCCCCCGCTGCTGGAGCTTGACACAGCAGAAAGATGGATGACTCTAGCACCAAAACCTTGGCTTCTGCGGTCAACTTAAGTCCACTGATACTCTTTTTTTAAAAAATTTTCAGCTATTCCATTATTAACCCTGAGCCCTCGAAGGCAGGCAGCAGGCCGTGGCCTGGGCTGTACTATGTCCTTGTCTTTGCCCTGATGTCACTGCATGCACATCTGCATGACGGAGCAGAAACCGGTGGGGCCACTGACACCAATACTGAAATACAATCCGGTCCCAAGGAAACCAAGGATGACGTTCTTCCAATTAACATTTAAAATTCAGAGTCATGAATAAAGCTTTAGAAACCATTTTTTTCAGTGCTTCTATCTCCATCCTTATTTTACATAGCAAAGTGTAACAGTCAGAATGATTATTCTCGACCTGGGAAGATAATTACTGATTTTTTCCCTCTACGCCATAGGAAAGGAAAACTTCCGTACCATGCGTAGGACTGCTCTTTGGCTGAGTCAGTGTGAATGTAGTCTCCGAGAGGCTATATATAATTCATTCCTCTGCTAAACTTCTCACTCCGAGGGATGGGAATATTTAAAATGGAGCAATAACAGAGGCTGCTGCTTTGTGGGGCATTAGCCCATCTCTGCCCGCCCTTCCCAGCCTGGTGGGTAGCGTGGGGGTCCCACGGCCATCATGCCTGGGGACAGTGTGGGGGTCCCACGGTGGGGCGCAGGTCCACCAACCGACCCACAGCATCACTTCCGCCTGCCCTGCAAGACCGGGGGGTTGCCCTTTTCTAAAGGATTCCTTTGGTTGTTTCTCTAAGGTCAGTTGTAACGCAAAACCTACCAGGAAGAGTTTTTTCTTAAATATCATTCTGGATGTACAGAATATATGTTTTTTAAAGTAGCAATATTAATGTGGTTTTGTTCCCTTTCTACGCACGTACACTTAAATATAGATTGATATGTACACAGGTGCCCACTCAGTATGTGCAGATAAAATAGAAAGATATGTAAATACATTTCAGAACTTCTGTGGTTCCTCCTAAGCAAATGTAACCCACCTTTAAGATGTAGAGCTTTGCGGTCTTCAAATTTATGTAGTTGCTTTTTTGTTATTTTGATTAATAGAGTAGAAGGTAAGGTGATTAATAATGCCAAAGTAAAATAGTCTTCGATCAACACAGAGTATTTTGTGTGTGCTATCTTTAAAACCTTAAAAAATGCATCTTACAAAACAATTAACATTGTTTTCATGTTTTATTACAATTATGCAAACTTTCCCTAATTGCATAATGCACGTTTCTTGATAGGATTCACAGCCAGGGGTTGTAAGAGTAGGGGTCCCTAAAACATCCAGTGTGTCATTTATGAATCTAGAAGAAGTCCTCGCTCCTAGGGTGAGTTTGCACCATGGTAAACTACATTACTCTCTGTCAAACCAAGCTTTGTTGTTTCCTTTTCTCCTTCAATTCACCAAAGCTTTGCCTCAGAGTTTCTGGTCCGATATGCAATCAGGTGCAATAATACACATTGGGACTGGCATTGTCTGCACGCCGAGGCTGGGTGTGAGAGGGCAACACGCATGGTGGGACGGGCAGAGCAACTGGTGGGTTTCCCCCGAGTGCTGTCCTGGCCCTGGGCCATCCACGGTGCTGTGGGGGGTGTTCCTTGCCTGTCCCTGCTCTTTGTGGTCTGCCAGGAGCAGGCTTGATCCTGCTGGAAGTCCTCCGGGAGGGCTGGGGGACTGGAGAGCTGGGGAAACATGTGTTGATGTATCCCTGCACCGGTCCTCTCACTGCTGCAGGGGAAAAGCAGAGATCTTGGGGCAGAATGGCAGCTTTATCTGTTGCATTTAAGAGTAGGGAAAAAATTCTCAACCACAAAGGTAGCCTCGAAACCAGCTCCCTTAGAATCAGAGAACGGTTTGGGTTGGAAGGGACCTTGAAGACCATCTCGTTCCACTCCCCTGCCCTGGGCAGGGACACCTCCCCCCAGCCCAGGGTGCTCCAAGCCCCGTCCAACCTGGCCTTGAACACCTCCAGGGATGGGGCAGCCACAGCTTCTCGGGGCAACCTGCCCCAGGGGCTCACCGCCCGCACAGCCAAGGATTTCTTCCTGATATCTAATCTGAATCTCCCCTCTTCCAGCCAGCTTGCACCAGCTAAGAGCAAAGACTTCAATTCAGTTCTGGTTTATGCAACTAATTACAAAACTAAATTACAAAATAACTAGCACATTATTCCCCCACGGAAAGTCAAAGCCTTCGAGGCTCAAGTGTTTGTCCAGTGCCATCAGGATAGTGTCCCTCTGCTCCGCTTCCCCACAGGGAGTGCCAGCTCCCTTCCAAGAGCTGCTCGTGGGGCCGAAGTCTAAAAAGGGAAAACCCCAGTGGTAATTCAGTTGTCTAGTGGTAAAAGAACTGAGGTGTGACCTTTTTCTTATTCATGGAATACTCCAAAGGCTCAAGATCCTTACTTCTGAGGGGCTGGGGAGGATGGCATCCCCCAGGGGCTGCCCAGGGCTTCCTCCCCGCCTGAGCACACTCAGCTTACTCTTACAGGAATTTCACATCCAAAATGTTTGCTAAAGCAGCCATTACTTAGAAATCATATATTTAGCCAGAAAGAAGCCATTTTAAGCAAAACATTTCTCAGAAATACTTTCAAATGCTTATCAAATCAGTTCCAAACATATCAGTGGACTGGGAAAATATTAAGATTTTGGTAAAAGGAGAATATCGGTTCGTGGTTCTGGCAATAGTTTTGACAGACATGTCAGTAGAAACACAAAACGAGTACTGCAGAATCAGTCAAGTCCAAAAGTTATAAAATAGCAACCTGGCTGAAGCTTTCCAGTCATTTAAAAAATAAAATTAAAATATCAGTGGAGGACTCTGCCGGCTGCTGAGCCGCTGGACCAGAGGCCACAGTCCCCCCCACCCAGAGACTGTGAGTCCCCTGAGGATGCCCCTGGGGACAAGGCTGCTGGGGGGTTGCTGCCACCTCTCCAATCTCTGCCCCCCCGAGGGCGCAAGCCCTGACTTTGAGCCACTGGTGGCATTTTGGCACCTCCAGCAGCATTCTGGCACTGCCGGCAGCATTCCGGCACCGCCGGCTGAGCCTGCCCCTTGAAGCCTCTGTTGGCTGCCAAATCCCATGAGTCGCAGGGAGGGTATTAGGATTTCTGCTTCTTTCGGTCCTCCACAGTAAGTCTATTAAGGACTGCATACACTTTTTATAAAGCCTATGTTTTATACAAGTTCATCTTTTGATACTTCTCAAAAGTATGTAGTATAGCTATAGTAGATACACTATATACACTATATATAGTGTATATTGTACAGCCCAAATTGTTTTGGTAAATAAATTTGAAGTGCCTTTCACGTTGCCATCCCTTAACACATTTTTTAAAAGGCTAACCTGCCATTTTCAAGGCTGGGTTATGGAATGGAAAAATAAGAAAATAAAGAAAAGCCACAAAGAAAAAACTCCTCACCCCACACCTCCCACCAAACCGATGCTTAATGCTGTTTGCACATCCAAAAATTCAAGCGGGGGCTGTGCCGGCCCGGCGGGCTCAGCAGCGATGGGGAGGATTTCCAATGACGACCATGCAAAAGAACGAACCCCCCAGCGCGAGGGTGAGGTGCGCGTCAGAGCCGCGGCGATGCTGCTCGTGCTGCAGCAGGGTTGCTCCAGGCAGCGCGGGGAGCCGGGAAGCGCATCCCTGAGAGAGCCCGGCCACGGTCCAGAGAAAGCAAAGGCAGTGTGATGGGTTTTATTTTTTTTTTTACAGCTACAGCAAATCCTTAATAAAAAATGTGGGGTGTTATAAAAATCACTGGGTTCACAGGGAAACGGGGATGATTGCCATGCTCAGGGTTGCACCCCCAACTGCTGTTTTGGATGACTGGTTACAGCAAAACCATTCCCTACTCCTGCTCTCCCCTAGAAGCCCCGGGAAGCCCTTTCTTCCCGGATACCTGCGGGACCGGGGCGGGTAATCTCTTTTTTTGTTCCCGCTCTACGCTGAATAATTAATTTCAAAACGCAAAACGGAAAACACCGGGGGATGCAAAGGGGAGCGGTTGCCATGGCACCGCAGGCCGGGCTGGCTCCATCCTTTCCCACCCACGCCGCGGCTCCTCTCGGCGGCGGCTCAAGGCCAGGAGGCAGCGCAGGGTTCCCGGTGGCCAAGGACCAGCTCGGGAGCCCGGCGTGTTGGATGACGTCCCCAAACCCGGTGGGGTACAGGGGGCGGCTGGGTTGGTGGCACAGGATGCAGCGCTGGCTGGTGCCTCGCAGCCAGCACCAGCTGCAATGCGGTCGGCAGACCCTCCTGGTTACAGAGCTCCCCCCAAAAAAGTCTGAAATTAAGCCCTGAAAGCCGCTGCGAGGTCTGACATTTGAATTTCTCTTCTGTCCCTTCACCAGCCGAAGGCTCGTGCCTCGCTGCTGCGCCTCGTGCTGCAGCGCGCGATGTGACAAGGGCAGGGTGCCAGCGCCGCGCGAGGATAAATTCGCATCCAGAAATAAGGGATGTGTACTAAAATTCTGTACTATTAATAAAGTACATTGTACCAGTCTCTTAAACGCTGCGGTGCGTGGGTCGCATATACATAGCTAACAAAATCCTCCTCCTCCTTTTCCATAAGCACATGTACTGTGCTTATTGCTCCTCCACTATGCCTTTTAAAAAACCCATCTGGTATATTAGCATTTCTTCTAATTAATGTCAACTCTAATCACAACCACCTACAGAAAAACATGGTTCTACACAAAATACTGGGAAAAGCTCTTCTACAAACAGCGACAACATTTCAGATCGGCCTGGCGGTGCGTAGCCATGCACCCGACAGGAGATTTTATTGAGAAGAGAAAAAAAATGGAAAGTACATGTTTTCATCAAATGTGAAAGACTCGCTACCGCTTTCCCCTGCATACAGGCAAGGAGGAAAATAAGAACACTGGGAAAGGGTTTTAGGAAGTCTAATAAGGGTTCATTAGTGTTTATTACATATTGATCACTTTAACCAGCCATGTCCTGCTCTGAATGTATAATTTATACATGATAGTATTAACTTAAAGGGTCTTAGCGAAACATTTGTGAGAAATATCTACGTAGGACTGGGAGATGGGCACCTTACAGATTTCAAGCCTGGAAAGGATCTTGGTGATCAGCTGCCGCCTGCTGAGCACATGCCAAAACCGCTGCCAACATCTGCACTGAGCCTAGACCTGCTGCTTCCAGCGAGCCTTAACTGAAGTACTTTGGCCGGATTCTCAGGAAGGTTGTTCCAATGGCTCCTTGCTTCCTCTAAGCACAACTGGGAAGGGTTTGCATTTTTCTAGCCAGCTGATGGTACCCTAGCAATGCCTGTTGGCCCCTGCCCTCTCCCTGGTGGACCCTGGCCACCTGCCCTTGGCTGCGGCGCTGCCCCGGTCTCTCCCCGCCGAGCAGCGATTCCCGGGGCTGCGGCAGGACCTGGGACAAATACTCCTGGATGAGGTTTCTCACCTTAGTTTTCCTGGGCAAGGCAACCCCCTGTGGCATGTGCTGCCTGGCCCCAAGCCCTGTGGTGCTGCTGCCTGCCAGCCCCTCTGTGTTGGAAAGATTTTCTTCTCCAGCACAGAATCACAGAATTGTTTGGGTTGGAAGGGACCTTGAAGATCACCCAGTCCCACCCCCCTGCCCTGGGCAGGGACACCTCCCCCCAGCCCAGGTTGCTCCAAGCCCCGTCCAACCTGGCCTGGAACACCTCCAGGGATGGGGCAGCCACAGCTGCTCGGGGCAACCTGCGCCAGGGGCTCACCGCCCGCACAGGCAAGAATTTCTTCACAATATCTCATCTCAATCTCCCCTCTTTCAGTGTCAAACCATTCCCCCTCTTTCATCCCATGGCTCCCCTCCCTGATCCAGAGTCCCTCCCCAGCTCTCCTGGAGCCCCTTTAGGCACTGGAAGGGGCTCTGAGGTCTCCCCGGAGCCTTCTCTTCTCCAGGCTGAACCCCCCCAACTCTCCCAGCCTGTCCTCCCAGCAGAGGGGCTCCAGCCCTCCCAGCATCTTTGTGACGCTCCAACAGCTCCATGTCTTTCCTAAGTTGGAGGCTCCAGCGCTGGATGCAGTACTCCAGGTGGGGGTCTCACAAGAGTAGCGTCTTCAGCAAGCCACGGGAGTGAGCTCTGCCCGGCGCGTGCTGCGGCGAAGAGGGAAGCTGCAGCATTGACGCACCTCTCCTGCTCCGTCTGTGGCGCCGTCTCCTCGGCAGCATCCCGCACGCCGCCCCGGCGCATGCCGCAGGGATGGGTTACCTGTCCTGGGCCACCAAGACATGACGACACAAGCGAGACACAGGTAGGTCATAAAAAAGGTAAGGCAGAGAAAGGTCTGATTCTAAACATATAAGTTTGTTGGTCAGAATAAGCATGTTTTTCCATCCCCAGGTTAGATTATATACGCGTGTGCACTTCTATGCATGCATGTCTATATTCCGCTTCCATAAATGATGACGTTGTTATGTAAATATGAATGGATATAGGCTACTGCTCGTTACAGCAGCTTGTTGCTTATTTACAATTGTTATTAACATCAAAACTTTCCTCAGCAAAGTGCTTCATGGAAACAGTCAAACATTAAACATTGAGTTTTACCTTTTAAAGACTGGCCAGATGTTACACGTCCCGAGAAACCTGCGCCTCACCTCTGCTCTGTGTGGGGTCTTCGGCAAGTGTAACTTCGCTGAGAAATACCCGATTTGTGCTGGCGACACTCCTGCAGCGCGCTGCCTTTCTTTGCTGCTTTCTTTTGCCTTTTGGCTCTAACTGATAGAGCTCATCTTTGTACCTAACTCCAGCACGGACACTTCTCACCAAAAGAGTGAGCTCTCCTGCTCTCTTAAAGTGCCATTTTTCCACTCACTCTGTGACTTCAGTACTTCGGGGACTGAGTAATCTTGTGATTCACTTTTCTATTATTTATTTCTTATTTCTATAAGTGAGGCGAGCGGTAAGCCAGCATTTGGAAGTGTAGCACATTTAAATATTTCAATTCTGCCTCGCTCCAAAGGGCAATCCTCCCGAGTGCTACACTGAGGTTCCTCGTATCAGGAAAGAGGTATCTAAATACGCATTTGAAATATTAAAGGTTTAGCAGAGGCACGACGATATCCGCTGTGGCTGCCAGTTGTGCTGTGAATCATAAGGAGATAGGATAATCATTAGGATTTTACTCCAGCAAAACTCGCAGTCCAGGATTTTAGATAACGTTAAGAACAGCTTCAGTTCCCAGTGGTGTTTATGGGTGTATAAGGATTTGATAGTATTTCCATTTAAAAACCTACTGACTCCACGCACCACGCAGCAAACTCTCCTGGTGGATGCGCAGCTCCCCATTGCATATTTATGTGGGAGCTGAATTTGGAAACAACAGATTTCAGATCTAAGGACAAAAGGGGAATATTTTAGAAAAGACACACTTTCTTTTCGTTAACTCCCTCCCAAAATAATGTTATAGTTTTTAAAACTCATGTCTGCTTCGGCCTCCTTTTTTGTTACTATGTAGGGCACCTATGGATTTTCCAGTTTGTGGTCGGCCCGTGACAATACGATATTTCTGGGTCTACAAGACCAAAATTGAAAAACATCTTCTTTTCTTTTTATCTTTTTCCTCCCTTATAGTAATTCCTATGTCCCTGGCGTCAGGCTGGTGGTGGTTATTAACTGCGCTGCTACAGCCTCTAACTTTCATATGCAGTTTTGCCACAGTGATTTTTCATGGGCTAAAGCCTGTGATCTTGTCCGTAAGTCTCAGCTGATGATCTACGGGGAATTAGATGCTGCATTTTTACTGCCGAGCAGGGCGACCTTGCAGAGAACAGGCAGCTGAAGGCAGCCAGGACCACAACATGTTTATTCCGATCTATCACCATAGAAACAGATAATCCACAAACGGTCCATTCCTACAAAACCAGTTTACAAGACGGAGCGGTAAGCAGGCTGCCTGTTAAAGAGCACTTGGCGCTCTGTAGTGAGTGCACCCGAGGGAAAAAAAATCTGGAAAAAGGTGTTTACGTGTATAACTCACCCCGACACCTCCGCATGGGTGCTGCAGGGTGTACGGCCGGACCGGCCAGCCACGTGGGACACCAGCCAGATTTTATGCACGCTAATCACCCACTGGTGGCAACAGGCACAAAGACAATCCCCGTGCTGACCCCACGTATGATTTTCTACGCACGAGACCCGGGGAACTCCCAGAGGAGAGCGGCCATCGCAGCCCAGGGCCGGTTCAGATCCTGGTCCAGGTGTGTTCTGCTCTTCTCCTCGGAGGTTGGGGCTCTCGCTGAAAGCTTTACTCACCTTGTGCCCAGATGCTGCAAAACCGTAGAGCCTGACACAAGGCACCCTTCAGGAGGAACGTGCACTGGGGAGGGAAAAGGGACCTTTGCAGCCTGCGCTGCCTGGTTTAAGCCCTGGCAACCTCATTAAATAGAAGAAAAAAGAAGGAAAAGTTGAGTCTAGAGCAAGAAGAAGGGTCATAAATTAAGTTACAACATGTTTTCCTCTGCTTTAGAGGAATACTTTGCAGAGAATAAATAAGATGAAGGAAAGGATGCTTTGCAGGAGCACCAGGGGTTTGCCCAGCCGTGGCCAGGCTGCAGCACCCCGTCGCCTCCGCAGCCCCCTGCGGGGTGGCCTGGGCTAATGGGATTCCAGAATGAGTGCTTGTAAGGTGCCTGTGCCATCCCAGACCCGCCGTGGAAACCTTGTGACGCGAACGGAAAGCTCCCGGCGTGTTAGTCACGGGGTGTTAGGCTGGACGGGGTGGGCTCTCTCCCCCCCCAGCCTGAAGAACAGGGATTTTTCCAATTATTCTTAATATGCTGGCTCCTAAAAATTTGGAAAGGAAGTTCAGCTCTCATTAAAGATATCCCATCTATGCTACTTCTATTTCTTGACTCTTTAAAAGCAGCCTATACGCTCCAAACTACTTAAAAGGCACTGAAGCAGAGAGCTAGAAATGTAATTCAAGTTTTCATCTCCTAAATCCCTTTCGTTTTAATGCGAAGATTAGGTATTTATGGAAGCAGCAGCAACCTGACTCCTACAGCAGTTGGCCTAACCAGACTAACTTCTTACCATAGCAATAATCATGTTAATATTTGCTTATTTATATAAAAGTAAGGTGCTTCACCAGAGACGCCCATGCCGGCGGGTCCTGCCAGAGGGGGAGACCCGACAGCTGCTCTCCTCCTTCCCTTCAGCGGCCCCTGTGTGAATACTTTCTCTTTCATTGCAAAAAAAAAAGGCCTTAATGAAACAGTACCTATTTTGTGCTCTGCGCCCCACCTGGGCTTGCTCATCTGCAATACAGGGACAAACAGGACAGAAAACGGAACCCCGCCATTGGGACACACTGACCCAGCGCCCCGGCTCCCCGCCCTCAAGGGAGGGAACGAGGAAAAGGTAAAATTACCTTTTTTTCACTTCTTAAAATATATGAGAATTTTAATTCTTAGGGCGAGAAGAAGGAGACGGAGACGAGAGGGAAGGGAAGGGA
>VZSZ01001241.1:63995-78759 GCA_013398815.1 Ibidorhyncha struthersii | reverse complement strand
CAAAAATAACATGGTAAAAATTAACCAGCCAGCGATTTTAAATGAATTACTCAGAATTAAACTCCTTCACAACTGCAGCGTAAGGCCCATGAAGGCAAGAGCCAAACTTGATGTGAGACCTGATATAAAAATATGCCACACTCATCCTCCCCTCCTGCAGGACGAAGGGAAGGTCCACAGCTGCAGAAAGAAAAAAAAGGAGTTGCATGATTTCCACTGCAATCTCTCCTCTTCCAGGACTGTAGAGGAAATAGGGGAAAGAAAAGCTGGTTTCATCACATTTAGCTAAACAAGAGCATGATACCCAGATGTTAACATCTGGCCCCAGCGCCACCCTGTACCTGAAATGCCAACAGCTGTCTGAGTTCTGCAATAATGGGAGCCCCGAATGGGAGGTCGGAACCCAAACTGGGAGTGAAGGATGCTCTCAAGCTTTTCCTCGCGACATTCTCTGCCACATGATTTTTTAATGTAAGTTAAAATGCCAAGCGGCACCCTGCGCGGCTGGGAAACGCACAGCCTGACGGAGGGGGTTCTGCGCAGACAGACAGCGTGGTGTCTGAACTCCAACACTTCCCATCTATTTGGAAAGAACGGCTATTTTTAGCACTGCCATTTTCCCCATCATCATCTCAGGGGGTATTTTTTTATTAAACTGACAACAGTTCGAAGTGCAATAAAACTTTTGGTCAATTTGTGGTTGGCAGCCTCCGCCGCTGTCTGCTGTCTACGTCTGCTTCAGTGCACCGGTACTTCTGCAGCCTGGTTTTCTTTATGAGAAGGGAGATGGACGGCCACCTTGCCATCTATGCATTTGATGCTTCTGATTACTTTTAAAGTAATTTTTCAATTAAAAAAAAAAAACACCTTTCTGTTAAAAAGAAAAAAAAAAAAGTGGCATTTCCTGAAATGCAAGAGACAGTCTTAAAGGTAACCACTGTAAAAAGGTGCTCTACGAATGCCTGACAATAAAAGTGTGTGAAACCCAAACTCTGCCCACCCTGTCCCTGCCTCTCCTGCCAGAACCAGGCAGGGACTTCCCCCGTCACCTTCACAGCCACCGTCCTCCCCGCGGACAGGGGGTGGCTGTGCCACGGAGCCCAAGGGGAGAAGAAGAGGGGACGAGGGCACTGGTAAGAAGAAGAAAATAGTTCAGATTTTGATAATTGTGGATCAACTGAGTTTTCTGTAACAAGCGAACAGATACGCTGCCCGTTTTGTTCTTTTAGCTTATCTCTGGCTTCTTAGGTCGTTACACCCGCAGGGCCTGGGATGAGACAGAAAGCAACGCAGTGGCCCTGTGGATCAGCTCCACAAGAGCCGTGTCCCTTTTCCATAGCAGAAAGAAAAAGTGTGAAAAAAGATGGAGAACCTGCCATTGCCCAGAGCCTGTGGTACCAGCAGAGAGGACACCGCAGCGGAGGTCCAGGCACATCCTTGGGCACCCACTCGGTACACGCATGGCTGGGACAGATGGACAGTGGGCGACGGGTCCTTCGCATATAGGACACGCAACGGGGAGGGTAGAGTGGCCAACCCCCCAGGTGAGAGCAGCATTTTTCCTGAAATTAAGTCTGCAGCAGGCCCTTTGAGAACATCTTCTAGTGGGAGGTGCCCCTGCCCAGGGCAGGGGGGTGGAACTAGATGATCTTCAAGGTCCCTTCCAACCCAAACCACTCTATGATCCTATGACTTAATGCTTAATCACCATTTATTACTGAAATGTAGAAATTGCCCCTCAAAAAAGGAGGTCAGAGATTAAACAAATTAAGCCTGTATGCAAAAAGGGAACCAAGGGAGCAGAGCAACTCAAGGAAAGCAACGCACACACTCATGCGAGAGTCGGGCATCAGTCTCATGTTAAACATTTTAATTTCTTATCGCGCTGAATAGCAAACCCAGGCTTCTGCTCTGCTACTCAATTTAGACACGTTGTTTATGCTCCGGCACTATAAATACCTCCCTGGTTTATTCAGACTGTGCCGTTCTCCCAGGAGCTATCTTGACACTTAAAAAATAGCAGTGACAGCCAAGGTATTTTTCTTATCAGCCGGTCTTCTTCTCAGGGTAATTTTTAATCACTCATACACACATAGTTTTCTGACATCTTGCTGACAGCTCATCTTGATGCTTACCAGGACCACAGCTATGCATCATTAGCACAAATTACTGCAGGTTTCGAAAATGTCATAAAACCCTGCGTGTAAGGGGAAGGCACCGCTGCACGTATTAACGCTGTTCCCATGTAAAGGGATGCAACAGGCTGCTGCCCGCTGAGCTCACCTCCCCTCTTCTGGATGAGCCACTTACCCAAAAAAAGGGGAAAAAAACAAAAGCCTTCAGTGCTGCCCCTCTGCGCTCAGCCCGCAGACGCCTGCAGCAGTATTTTCCATTCTTTTGGAAAAACAGAGCCAGAAGCGCAGTTATCTGAACAAAACTGTCTAACGCACACTTAATGCAGTGACAGAAATTTACACTATGTGGGAATCTGGCCTGGTATTTTTATTATCTCTTTTTTTTTTTTTTTTTAACCAAACCCCCATATTATCCTGAGACACTCCGCTCCGTTCCCTCCTACCTACGTGCAGGAGTGCGTCAGGGCTGATTTCAGCCCCTTCAGCTCCTTCCTTTGAGCAGATATTTTTTTTTTCTTTTTTTTTTCTTTTTTTTTTTTTGCAGAGCCATCTGCCACATTCCCATTTTTGCATCATTTCCCTCCTACCGGGATGTTATTGAACAAGCAGCCGCAGCACCAAAATGGATGTATTTCATTCCCTGCTGCATGCAGCTCTCTGCTGGGATGCACCGGGAACGCTGCCGGTGTTGGCAGGGGCAGGAGGGAAGGGGCAGAGGGAGGAAGGGGGAATGGTGCCGGGGAGAGGCAACCATCCCCCATTCTCACGGGATGGGGATGTTTACAGGATGCTCATACACGGAGCTGGCGACACTTACAAAGCTTTACTTTGACATAAAATAGAGTTGCCCATCCACACCCTAACAAAGCGCAGCCGATGCTCTCCAGAGCTCCCCTCCAGCCTCAAGTATTCTGTAATTTTTACTGATAACACAGGTCCTATGCTAACTTCCCTCAAGCTAACAGCTGATAATGTTTTCAAAAGAGATCTTGGAGCAGACAGAGAAGGCGCGCCACCGGCGGCAAAATGCGCTAGAGCCCTCCCGCCTCGGTGGCCACACCGGGAAGGTGGGGATGGCCTCGGCCACCTCCTAGCCCTGGCCCGGCCACCGCATGCCACGGAGGCTCCAAAATGCTGCACGGCTGCAGGCACGCTGCGGCTGGCCAGGGGACACCTTCGATAACCCAGTAACTCTTTCCCGCCCCGGGCTCCCCAACTTACACGTAAAGTAGAAGTGTTTTGTTTCACATTACTCTATGCATAACTCCTACCACAGGAGAAATAACTTTTGAAAATAAAAACAAACACTTACCACAAAAAGCACATTCCAACACAATGCGACACTGGAAACCCCCCACCGCGATGACCGTCTCCCTCAGCCATAAGCAGCGGCAGTCCTCCCCGGACGGCCCCAGGCTCCCGTTCCCACAGCGGTGGTGGCAGCAGCTCTGTGACGGATCCCACATGGCCACGTCCCGGTGTCACCGGGCTCGGGGCCCATCTGCGGCGGGTGCTGCAGCACCAGCCTGCGCCGTGCCCCGTGAAACGGGGTTCGCTGCAGAGGCCAACGTCTGTGAGACGCCGATGTGCTCCGCCGCGCCTCCCTGGACACCCACCACCCGAGGAGCCTCATGGCAAGCACCGGTGGTTGTGGTCACAGCCACGGGCACGCCGGAGGACTGGGATGAAACCACTGCTCTTATTATTTCACACCTGCTCCATCAATAGCAAGCTTTAATTTTAAAAGCAAGAAGTTCTCGGTTATCCTTAATTAATATCAAAATAACTGTCTTCCCTTGTTTAGCATCAGAAGTGATTTCCCTTCACCTCCAAACTGCCTGAACCACCTCCGCTCCTTGACTGCTCAAAGAAAAGCCCGGGGTGGGTGCCTCTGTGCTCGATTTCTCTTCAAATTGCAAGTACAGCCCTTCCGTAAGAATTAAAAAGCTGGGTTCTGCAATTGATGGAGTTCTGGCTCCAAAGTGCAGCCAAAAATGCAGTGTTTTTATTTGCAGCACAACGTAACCGTCCATTGGGGATGCCGGGGAAGAGACACGGGAAGAAGGGGTTGTTTTGTTAAAAACTGCCTGTGGTCAGAGGATGCCTCGGGAAGCTAGAGGGAAACGTGAGAACTCTGCCAGTCAGTCAGGTAGAGCAGGGAAAAAAAAAAAAAAAAAGAAAAGGACATTTAAAGTAAATTTTTCTCTTTGAATGAGAACACTGAGGCAAGAAACACAAACCCAAACCCCAGCCCTTGCTTTTGCATACACGATTTCTTCAGCGGTCCTGTGCTTCTCCAAACACCCACCCAGCCATATGCCGCTCAGCACCAAAATAGAGCACTTCAATCTTCAGGGGTTTTGGCAGACCGTAAAAAAAATAAAAATCAGCAGAAGCATTTCACGTTAGAGACTGCCTTCCTGGGATGGAAAGACTATTTCTCTTCATATTGAAAGTACTGTTTGCTGGTGCTATGCAATACGGCCACATAGTGGGTGCACTTTCGGGCTCCGGGTTCCGCGAGCATCTCCCAGCTGCTGCCTGCGGAGGGGGGCGGGAGCACGGCGGTGGTGCAGGGCAACCGCTGCCTCCTTCCCAGCTTCCCAGCATCCCTGCCGGCATCCACGCTACGGGAAAAGGCATGCAGGGGAGGCACTGGAGACTTATTTAAATATACCATAAACCTGGCAGCCAATTTCTAAGCCGAAAAAAAAACCCAAACCACCCTGTATCAATAGAAGGATGAAACACAACACGAAGCTGTGTTTGGAAATAAATGTTTCTCATTTAGTGTTGTTGGTCTAACATATGTATTCATTTGTTGAGTATCTTCGCAGTACCAAACGTTTGAAGGCAAACAGTTCATCCCCAGAACTGCTTCAGACAAACCCGCTCCTGCACCGGTGTGACTTCTGTTCCCGACCTGCAGCCCCAGCTGGCCCGTGGCCGCTTCAAACAGAAAATTCAGCGTGGGACACCCCCATACAGACCACGGGCCCCCGCGAGAGAGCAAAAACCTCATTCACTCTCCCCTCTTGGTGTATTTGCATTTTAAAATAGTGGTGATCATCCGACTGCCCTAGCACTCCTACGTACCACACGGGTACCGCACGGCTAGATCCAGGGGCGAGGGAGGGACTCGGCTGCTGGAAACCAAGGGACAGCCCCCAAAGAGAGAGGAGAAGGGGACAAATGACCTCCTGCTGCGGGATGGGAGCTGCCTACAGCAAACGCCTAAGAAACGGACCGCCTAATGCTGGCAACCCGAACAACCCCAAACCACCACCTTCCGTGCTGAGGGACTATTCTGTTCCTTTCTGCGACACGGCTAAATTCTGACGTTATCTTTAAACCAGTTTTTCCAGCCACAGCTCTTTCACGCGCACCTATCTCAGAGCGCCTGTCTTGCGCTCGAAACGCTCAGAGTTCCCCACTCCATCACCAGCGTCTCCCAGCCCGGTACAGCTTCTGTCATGTATTTAAAATTAACGCACAGCGCTTAACACAAGATCCCTTGAACTAAACACGGCATTTGCCGCACAGCCTTCGGTTTCTGCTGACAAACATTCTTGCAAACACGTCAGGCACGCAGAATCTCCCCGGGAAGAGATGCATCAGTTTTGTCAGTGCTGGGGAAAATGAGTATCAGGCCGGACTTGACAATCTCTGGGCTGTAAAAGTCTCTTCAGGAAACCAGAAAGAATTTGCTGCACCATATGTCTATACACCATATATATATATATATATTTATTTTTTTTTAGAGAACAAGTTATGCCCTTTGGCATAGTGCTGCACGCCCCTTGGCAGGAGAGTGGCCTCACAGGTTGCTACAGAGACCCAAGCGCCAGCATCAATTACCTCTACTGTTTTTTAATGCTGAGAATTACACTTAAATTAGAGCAAAGCCATGAAAGCAATAGTTATTTGTACAGCTTTTCAGAAGCGATCCGTGAGAAGAGCATCCGTGAGAAGGCTGGGAGAAACGGGATGCTTCTCTGGGAGAAGACACCGCCCAGGCAGGTGCCCACCCAAAATACGCAGTTTTAAATAGTGCTCTTAGTCCCGGCAGCTCCCACAGAAAATAAACACAGCTGCGTGAAGACGAGTGGAAAACCAGGCAGGATATCCTTGCAAATACAGTCGTTCACTGGGCTTCGTTTCCTGAGAACAGATTCAGGTTTTCATGAAAATTGTCTGTGGATATATGTCCAGAAATGAGGTTTCAAAACAATCAAGGCCTTTAGCAAGAACACCTTAAAAAACAGGATTTTCTCATCTTTATGCAGTACTTTGTTGATGGCGTTGCAGGTAGCTCCTGGAATATGTATGAGCGTATCCATCTGACCCAACATCGATTTACATTTTGGGAGGTAACGAGCATTCGTTCCAGGTTTCTCTCCCTCCCTGGCGTGTTGTACCCGCTTCACCACAGGCTCCGGATGAGCTTAAACAAATCTGCCTTTGATCAGGACATTTCACTGTTCGGGTTGAGTCAGACGCTACGGCTCTCAGCCGTTAGCGAGGAGGCAAAACGATGTTCTCACTTGTACTTTCAGTGCAAAAAGCCCTGCCTAGGTGTGAGTCCCAAATACCAGTGCACACCACCGCTTGCCTTTGTCATCGTCTGGGCAGACTCTGCTCAGCCTCACCACCTGGGAATGCTGCTAAAAGACAAATTTGAAATGGCAGTGTGTTTTAAGGATATTTTTTAGCATTAATTAACAGGGATGCAACTGCTTTCATTTTCTTAAGAGCTGTGACTGAGTCCCAGGCACCTGGTGGGACATAACTGGGTTTTATTCTTCCCATCTGAGCAGTCCCTGGCCACAAGGAGCGGTGAAATAAGTTGCCCATTTTCTTGGGTTTTCAGCCTTTGAAGACAGGGCTCGCTCAGCAGAACACCAGCACGCTGGTCCCTGTCCAAGGCCAGTCCCTAAACCCTGGCCTGGTGACTGGATGTTATCTTTAAGGCAGAGATGATGGAAGACAAAGGATGCTTTTCTTGGAAAAAACATAGGATTAGTTGACTTACTCCTTAGAGGAAAGCACGTGGAGCTGTGTAGCCCCTATCACATGGATGCTGGTGGCCCAAAGCCACGCGCCATGCTTTCTTAGTAACAAAACCAATTTTAACACGGACGGAACAGAGAAAGATTCACACTCTCTTGTCTCTGATGCCTGTGGCACAGCTTCGGCAGCCTCAGGCAAAAGCCCGGGAGAAGAGCTCGGGTAGGCAATGGTGGGCTGAGCCCTCAAGCTGGTGAGTGGTGGCACGTCTTTCACCCATGCAGAGGTGCTCTCTTGGGCTCCTCCTTACAAACGAGGGACCCCGCTACCCCTTCTACCTACAGACAGAGTGGTGGGAGTGTCAATCCAACGAGCGAGCAGGAGGCCACCGCAGAGTACGGTCCTGGCCCAGGTCCCTGCAGAAGCCAGTGATGAGCATCCTGGTTTCCATGTGCAACTGGTCCTAGGGGATGAGCGTTATTTCTTGTTAAAGGGATTTTATGCAGGTGGTTTGGAGGCAGGCTCAGACTGGAGCCTGGACATGTGAGCAGCAGCTTTAAGACAAAAAAGAAGTGAAAGGGGACAGCTCACCGTCAGTATTCCTGCCCAGAGGTGCCCTGACCCACCCTTTGCCGTCCCCTCTTGTACTGGCCATCACACCCTCTGTGTGGAGGTCCCTGGAGGAGAGGAGCCACCTGTAACCCCCTCTCGTGGGACCGTGGGGCTGTGCAGACCTTGTGCCTCCCTCTGGAAAGGTGAGCTTTCCCTTGGCAGAGAGCTGTCAACTTCTCCATCCTCCTGGAGAAGCCGTGGTGGAAGTTGGCTGGTGTTGGGGTGAGGGACCTGAAGAGGTACGGGGACCACCTGGCAGCTTCTTTCTTCTCTTTGAATTAACGTACTGGGTCAATGTCTCAATGGTACATGTAAGAAAGATGTAAAGAAGCCTTACCACTTGCGACCAAAAAACATTGGGTCTTTCCACACATTTGAGATGTGAAAAATCAGCCGGCCCAAATCTAAGGTCTCCCCTTCCTACGCATCTTCCCATTACCTCCCCAACCTACCGAGCTCTCACCCCTCTAAACTCAGGCCTCCAGGCAAGCTTGCAAAAAACCTTCTTCATGCATTCAGTAATTTTGTGTTGTTTTTTTTCCCCCTAAGTAATATATTTACCTGATCTCTACAGATTATACAGGTGCATTCATATCACCAGGTGCACAACATCTCAGAGCTGTTCCTTAATTTGCAGCATCATCAAACCTCTCCCGTATTAAAATAAAAATAAAAATCCCAAAATAAAACAGGACCAACATCTCCTGATGCAAAGGCAGGAAAGGAAGATAAGGCTCAGAGTTATTGAATGCTGTTTTCTTCATACGGCCCCATCTTCCATTACGGTTTATATACAAAGCATCAAGAAGATAATATAGCAGAAAATAATTTCCTGCAGCGTGCACAGGAGTGAGACTATTACAGCAGTCAGCAAAGGTTAATTAGTGACTATATATATTGCAATGTGATGTCGTGCAGCTTACTTGTTATTTCCATGTGCACCCCAGGAGAATAAATAAGCCACAACTCAAAGCTGTACTGTATGAATAACCATATGCCTATGAGGAGTTTCTAATTTTATATACAACCCCTTTGCCTTACATTAGAATTGCACCGATATTAACTCTCACCAGGCTAGTTTAAAATCCTGTAAGTCTGGGCCCTTTTTGACATTTTGGGGAAAATAGTGCCTTTTCTTTCTGAAAATTTCAAAAGCGAGTTAGTATTTTTGACCTTTCCTTGTGAATTTTTTATGGTATTCTTCTTTATTTCCAATCCTAACTTGCAGCGTACTGCTTTTCTTCTAGGAAAAGATCAGTTGGGCTGCAGAGGTGCCTCTGCACCTTCATACAGGATGAGGCAGGAGGAGTTAACATGAAGTGTTGAGCTGTTTAGATGGCAACCACCGTGACCATTCAACTTCAAGAGCGGTGTTCGCCAGTTTCCATCACTTACTCAGTTTTAGGAAATATGAAAAATAAATCCAAGAAAGTATTGAGAAAGCCTCCGATAGACACAAAAAATCTAGCAAGCATTTCAGAGCTAAACAGTTTTCCCAACTCAAACATTTGCTAATTACTTCCCCAAACGTGCTGGTGGAGCCGGTCGAACCCTCAGGGCTAGGGGCCTGCCACGCTGCCGAGGGAAGACGGTGTTTCGGCTTTGCCCACGGCTGCCAGAGAGACCTGCGTGGGCAAGGGCGAGATGGAGAGATGGAGGAGGAGGGCAAGAGATGGAGATGGATGGGCAAGAGAGATGGAGGAGGAGAGGCTGCCAGAAAGTACTCAGTTCGCCAACAAGTACTCTGAAAAAAACACCAGCGCCATGAAGCACTCTCTGGAAAACCACTCCTCCTTTGCTCCACACCCCTGTTTCTCTCTTTTGTGATCCCGTTGTATTCGGAAATCCAACACGGCAGGCACAAACACTGCCAGGACTGTGTGAATTAGTATTCTTTGCTATGGAAGAGTCATTTAAAGGTGTAGTAGATTTTTCTTTTGAGAAATACAGCTTTTTAACCAACTGATGGACGCAACTCTTTGTGCCAGATTATATATGTTCTATGTCCATGGCCAAGGGGGGTCCCCCACCCTCCAGCCAGCACTGTGGCACCTGGTGATCTTTTTTCCCCTTCCCACAGCACTGTTGAGCACTTGTAGCTGCCGCCATCTCTCACCAGAGCCCGTTTGATACGGGCAGTTTTGCGGGGCATTGATTAGCCCCCCAACCATCGCTTTTCAACGCGGCAACACAAACATGACACTGAAATGAGTTAGATTTCCGATAGTGACATTACGATGAAGGATGATGTAAGTGATCTGAATTCTAGGGGGGAAAAGGGCACGTTACGACCAAACCCAAGCCGCTCTCCTCCTCCTGTAAACCCCACAGGCTGGAGCCAGCGAAGATGGGCGCCCCGCTCCATTGCTGAAGGACCTGCCGCTCAGTCCCTCTTGCACAGCCCGCCCAGGAGCAGCACCCATCCCCGTTCCTCAGCCAGGAAAGGGACACAGCACTTTTATGGGAAAAGTCAGTGATTCTTGTAAAAAACAAGACCAGAAATAAATTAATAAAACCACGCGATAAATACACCGTTTATCAGGGTACTTTAAAGCTAAGTGACCCAAGAAAAAGGACTAATCGAGGTCTCACTTTAAGAAAAGATAAATCCGTATTTGCCTGCATTTTCAGGTTTATGCTTGGAAGCCAGAGGCTGAAGCAGAGAAAACCTCACTCTGTAAATAGGCACTGCGAATAATTTTGCCCTTGACACAATTCTCCCCCCATCCCTCCAAAGACAAACAGTGCATTGCCACGCAGGTGGACGGCTGTAGTGGCTGGGGTATAGCCATTAGCAGATCGGTTTACCTGTTTAAAGTACAATTTGCTGCTATGTTATTGTTAGGAAAACGCAACTTTCCAGGTTTAACAGAAAATACACATTTTAATGAATAATCAGTGTCCTGAGAGATAACGAAGCAAGTGTTATTTGCAGATCTTATTCCCACTTCTCACCGCTTCCCCTTCCCTACTGTATTTTTTTCCCCTATTAAAGGAGCTACATACAGCAATTTTTGAAACACAAATTATAGCCGATAGAAGAAAGAAGTATAGAAGAAAGTAGTATATAATTTCCAAGGACAAATACCCAGACTGACACGCACTCACTGCTGAACTGCTGAGGACAAACCTTCTCACCCCCAGATCTCAGAGGGTCTTTGATGAACCCCGGGAAGCAAGAGGGGCTGGGGGAAGACACAGAGGACTTTGGAAAGCCTGAAGATGACAACTGCACCCACGTCCCCCTAACCCCCACTCCTCGTGGGAACACTGCCCACAGCAGCTGTGGGACGGTGCACGACCGCATCCTTCCCCCAACCCCGCAGTGTTACCCGCGCTGCTGACTGGTGTCGGTGCAGCGAGCCCGTCCCTCCCGCGCTGCCAAATCCCCCTTCCAGACCCAAAACTGTTCCAGCAGCCGTGAATTTGGCCCAGATTAATTGTTTTCCATCAGATAGCATCTTTCCCCTGGGGATTCGGACTCCTAATGACTGGGGACTCTCATTCTTAACGACTGAGATACTCCATCATGGGTTTTCCTGGTAAATGCAATGCAAATAAAAAAAGCAAAAATGTTTTGTCAAGAGCCCAGCCGCCCCGAGCATCCTCCATCCCAGCCCACCGGCACACACGCTCCTCAGCACACCAAGAGTCAAATACATGATCGAATCCAGACTGCATATAGCCAACTATACATTTAGTATTAAAAATAATCATCTCCATCGCAGAAGGAGAAGGTCTCACCTCACAGGACACCCTGCTCAGTGCCCGTCCTCGGCACTTGCCCTGACCCAGGTATTCCTCATCCGGATTAAGCAGCACGGTGCGGCAGAGAGCACAGTGAGTTGACAGCTTCATTTGGTGGGGAATACATTAAACGGGGAAAAAAATAAAATAAAAGAGTTCAGAAGCTCCCATACGCACAGCCTCGCACACACGCTGTTATAAAGGCAGGCAGGGCCACATGTGGTTTTTTTCCACAAACTCCACATCCCAGCTTCTTAAATATGAACAGCACACAATAAAAATGCCATGGTTCAAAGTTTCCATAGTTTTATCCAGTAACATTACACTTAATATACTCAACTTCATAATAACTGAATTTTGGATAGAATCACAGAATGGTTTGGGTTGGAAGGGACCTTGAAGACCATTTGGTTCCACCCCCCTGCCCTAGGGACGCCCCCCCCCAGCCCAGGTTGCTCCCAGCCCCGTCCAACCTGGCCTTGAACACCTCCAGGGATGGGGCAGCCACAGCTGCTCGCGGCAACCTGTGCCAGGGGCTCACCGCCCGCACAGGCAACAATTTCTTCACAATATCTCATCTCAATCTCCCCTCTTTCAGTGTCAAACCGTTCCCCCTCGTCCCATGGCTCCCCTCCCTGATCCAGAGTCCCTCCCCAGCTCTCCTGGAACCCCTTTAGGCACTGTAAGGCCACTATAATAATAATAATGATTATGATAATAAGAAATAATAATAGCAACAATAACAATAATAACAAAAACAACAGCAACAACAACAGAAGCTTTAAATGACTCTGATAAATGGTGCATTTATTACACCATCATCACCACTGTCATTAATACTGTTATAAAAGCGAGGCCAGTTTCATGCTCTGGAGGCCAGGCAATGCCACGCCAGGCAATGCCACGCCAGGCAATGCCACGCCAGGCAATGCCACGCCAGGCAATGCCACGCCAGGCAATGCCACGCCAGGCAATGCCACGCCAGGCAATGCCACGCCAGGTTGTAGGTACAAGCACAGCCCACGCAGCTCCTGTCTGCAGTTTGGAGAGGGCAAACCCTGCTCTGTAAGGGTCAAGTTCAAGAGAACCCGGGGTGAGTTCTTGGGGGTGAGGGCAGCTCCCAGGGGAAAAAAAAAAAAATCCCTTTTTCCACTCAAAGTCAGCAAAGGTGACTCCTTGGAAGGGAGTCAAGGATGCCCTTTCCCAGCTGCCAGTGCCCATTGCTCAGATCTGCAGCTCTTTTTCTGTCTCTCTCCCTCTGAAGGACTTTCATCTGCAATGTCAGGATTCCTATGGGTATTAAAAAAAAAAGAAAAACAGGTACATTTGCACAAATGCAAAGTAAAGTTTTTAACTTCAATCACTTTCTAAGTCCAGCTACATCACAAAACCCTGGCTTCTGGCAGGAGCCATACACGGACATCACCAGATACTCTCCAGAGCGTACTTCTTCTCTTCTCCATTTGCAAAAAAATTAATAGTCCTTTTTTTTTTTTTTTTTTTTTTTTTTTTTTGTCTGCTACTCCTCTGTGCACTGAGGTATGGAAAACCATTTTGTGCCTTTGCAAGCTACTATCCTTCTTTCTCTGAAAGATGCAATGTTCCTGAGACCAAACAGCGGGATGGGGTCTTCTGCTACCGGGTTGCTGCTACTTTTCTTTTGCAGCCCTTCATATGAAACGTGATGCATACGTGCACTTCGCGGACAGCATACAGCACCAAACGCAAGCCTGAGCATCATTTCACGCAGCACTGGCAAAGCCCAAAGCTCTGCTTCACCCCACTGTGCTGGGTTCCCCACCTCTGGCTCCTACCCCTCCGTTTACTACCACCAGCGAACTATCTCACATTTATATTTTTTTATGATTTTCTGCCACTGCCGCTCATTTTATACCTTTTTTCTAAAAACCGTGTGTCTATTGTTTTCATTTACCTAGTCTAGGAGAGAGCCTAGGAGTACAAATGCCCATTATCAAAAGTAAATTCTGGTCCGCTGCACCTAAATTACTTTTGACGATGTGGGCTAGTTTGTTAATTTTACCCAAGGTGAATTCAAAACCAAGCAAACTACAGGGCAACAAAATCTGTATTTTTGAAAATGAATAAATTGCAAAGACTTCCTAACAGTCATACAGCACGCTTACCCATTCCCTTTCAACCTCCCTCCGGAAAGCAATGATTTAAAGCAAGGCAGAATTATAACACATTTCACAAAAGTGCCTTACTTATATTAACTTTTCCAAGAGTGGCCCATTCAAGCAATTACTACAGAGCAGGAGATAAATCCCACAAGAATCAGCCATCAGGTTTATTGTCAAAAGTAAGTTAAATAAAGAACATTGAGAGTAGTTACTCTACTTTTGTAGAGTAAGTTAAAATAAAGTCCAGAAGTAACATATAGGAAGACTCAGATTACTTCAAAGTCTCTATTTAAATGTCTGAAGTGCTCATTAAAATCATATATTTTTGGCCAAAATGTTATTTCCCTGCTAGTCTACCTAATAGCGATCTCTCTTCTTCGAGGAAAAAACAGTTTATCATACACCTAGGTGACAATCTATTTCCCAGGAAAGCACGGCAACGCAGCATTTTCCAATAGCCCCACAGGGCTAACGGGGAGGACGCTGCCCATGCAGCGCTGGAGGCACCGAAGCGCAAGGTGATGGCCATCCTACCCACCTTGTGCGGCCCCAAGCGTCCGTCACCCCCTCCGCACCTTCCACAAACCCCAGGGGAAATCAGGTTTTTAGCAGCACACCGAGGATCCCCAAAATCAGGCTGTTCCAAACCGCGCCTGGGCCAGACCCACCTCCCTGTTCGGAAGGAGCGGCTGGAATAGCGTATTGAACCACCCGAGAGTCATTAATCATTTTGTTTGTGTTTACTGATGTTCTCAGGTTGATCTGCTCAACACTAATGAGCCATTTACTCTCAATTAGAAGCCTCTCTCAGAACAGAGCTCTAATTCCAGCGAGTTTTGCTGATGAATTAATTACAACGGGAGCTCAGCCTCCTGCAGGAGCCTCTCCTCCCCTTGAAACCCGGTCCCCTGAGCCACGGACGGCACCCAGAGAATGTTATTTACCTTAACGCTACTGTTAGCGACACATCCGCAGGGGTAATATATACCCACAAACACAGAGTGGAAAGATGGGATGTTTTGTGGGGTTTTTGTACCAACAAAATCACTCCTTTCGCCAGAGCAGCTGTGGCCGCCCCATCCCTGGAGGTGTTCAAGGCCAGGTTGGACGGGGCTTGGAGCA
>VZSZ01001241.1:38359-54924 GCA_013398815.1 Ibidorhyncha struthersii | reverse complement strand
CCCCCAAACCCCACAGAGCCAACACAAAGGGGCAGGGAAGGGAGGCGGGAGGAAGGGAGGGTGTGACGGCCAGCTGTGCGCTGCCCCCCGGCCTCCCCCCACAGGAACAGTGCCTGCAGGCAGCTCCTCTCTCCCCAAACCCAGCCCTGCGTGCATACAGCCTCAGGGTTCTTCCCAGCCCAAGCACATTTTTCCTCTCCATAAAATTCATGAGCTCCTAATTACATTTCAGATGACTCTCCCCAGCGCTCTCCTGAAACATCACAGCATTTTACCCACAACAGGCTTTTTCCCCTTCTTCCTGCCAAATAACTCTATTATAATTTAGTTAGTTAAAAGTAGCACGTAGTGAAGGTTTGATGTTTTTAACACACAGNAAACTACAGCTATTTTATGTCACCCATAAAACTGCGCGAGCCCTGCAGCCAGTACAAAGCGGTGGCAGCAGGCTGTGAATTACCCCTCTGGCTGCGGGTGAAAGAACGAACCTCTACTGAGGTTCTTCCTGGGCAGATGAGCCCCCAGGTCTTGTAACCCACTTACGGATCACTGGGAGGCCTCGGGGGCCGGCATTACTTGCTTGGGTAGGGTTGCTTTGCTCAATTTGCTTTGGGATGCCACCGATGCAATGGAAAGGCATGTTTGGAAACGCAGTACTGGAGTTCTACCAGTTTTCCACCGCCGGGAAAAGCTGCGTTCCCTGCCTGCCAGCCTCGGTGGGCTCCCCAGGCGGCTCCCCCACCAGCAGGCCTGCACAGAGAGGTTTGGGGGAAGCGGCTGTAAACCCCGGTTAGTGCCCCAGCGGGAGATGCTGAGGGCACCGCATCCCTCCACGGCCGGACGCTCGCGCTCCCACCACAACCGGGGCTCCGCTGCTTCTGCTTTCACCTAAACACACCGTTTGCTGGATGATTATGAGCTTTGGCTCCACAAGCAATCTCTACACCGACGCCAAAGGCAGCTTGCAGGTTTCTGATGGGAAGAGCTTTGCCGTAAATAGCATTTGTAGCCATAAGCAGGAAAGCCCCTCGCGCGCCACCCCTGTGCCATCCCTGCCCTCCCCGAGCAGCGCACGGCCCGGCTGCAGCTCAGCCCATCGGAACAGCCCAGTACATCACGTTATTTCAGAGCAAGCAAACCCCAGATAAGCTCTAGAAAAAAAAGAATAAAATTAAGTGTCCTCCAGCACTCTGAACACAGAAATGATATTAGAAGGGGCCTCTTCTCGGGCTCGCAGAACACTAACGGGAGAGGTTTCAGGGATATTTAATTTGGTTTTTATTTTTCTTGGATTGCGATTCACAATCCCTTAGGTGAGCCACTGCATGAGGAACCACCCGGGAGGGAGCTGCTGTGAGCTGAAATATTTCATAAAAACCTCTCATTGTGTAATGCTCTAAATAGAGAACAGTGAGCATAAAGGTATCCAGGACAAGTAACAGGTATCCATGGAGAAGGCAGCTGGGCATTTCTTGCAGGTTTTAAACAGACAGAACATCCGCCGGAGGCAGGCACGCTGCTGGATATTGTTTTTTTAAAAAAAGAAATAACACTTAAGAGGTACCAATTAGCTGCTGACAAAAAAAATACTGACAATATCATTAATAATTTATTGAGGATAACCATCCAGGGGAAAATCTGCATTGCCGGGTGATCTGATACATTAACTAAGGAGAGGAAATAAGTCACAACATAAAAATAATAGCTAAGGCTTCAATACAGTACACAAAATACCCTCTGTAAAGCAGAGCAGCCCTGTCCCCCCCCTGCTGCTCCGCAGCACCCTGGGGACCAGGGACCAGTCTCAGCCTGGGAGACGTCGGCCGCTGCCACGGAAGTGTTTTCTCAGCAGAGCTTATACGCCTCCGGGGAAAGCCTTCTCCCTCCTCTCCCTCCTGACTACAGAAGTGTGACGGAGTGCAGAAAAAAAACATTTCTGGCCCTCCTCGCCCCCCCCCCATGCAAAAATCAAGAACATCACATATTAAACTGTAAAAGGAAAGGCCATTTTATATATATATTTATAAAGGTAAAGAACATTAATGCTTACTAAGCTTTCAGCATGCCCCAGGGGCTCCACTTTCAGTCAAGCCCAATTCTCCACATAGGGAGGACTGCAAATACATTCGCCACAGAACGTGGCAGCTTGCGTCGCCCACTCCGATCCACCACCTCTTCCAGGGCTGAGCATAAAAACACATTTAGCGACACTTCGAGCTCTGACCCAGGCCCTGAGCATCCCCGAGACTGAGACAACCCACGGCCGCCACGAGCCACCTCGCAGGCACTGGGCTCGGGGATTTCCCTTTCAAAATACCCAGTGAACTGCATGCCCCAAACCCAAAGAGATTTCCTTTTTTTTCCCCACCAAAGCTTGGCGAGAAACAGAGAAAAACGTGCGTCGCTTGCTGCCAGTGAGGACACTGACAGGTCTTGTCCCGCTGCCAAACCCGATGGATTTAAAGAAAGAAAGCGGATACGGCATCTTTTGTGTGCTCAGACTGAGACACCAAAGCCAAGAGGACAGGGAATATACAGGCTCGTTTCCACAAGACGTTGCTTTAGGAGAGAAACCTTCATGCGGGTCCTGGTGCAGAGCCATGGTGGGATGGGAGGACCGGCACCCAACAGCCTCTGCCCACCGCGAGGAGTTCCACGCAGTCCAGTAGCCCCATCCCCACCTGCTACAGCCACAGCAGGCCATGGAAACACACGGGCACGGGAGGCTGAGCCCCATCCCCATACAGGGCAGGAAGAGATAACGATGGCGTTATTGCTAATGGCCGTAACTGAGCCGGGCTCCCAGGAGAGGCGGGATAGCGGCTCTGACTCTGGGCTTGGACTTTTGTAGAGTTGTTCTCCAAACAGAAAATGCACCAGGAGATCTAGACCTGAAGTCTTTCTTCACACCAAGCAAGCAAACAAATGAAAAATGGAGTAACGGACCATAACTCCAGATGAGTGCAACTGTTATGCATCAAATGGTGTGTACATGATGTGGGATGCAAAATATTAAAACAGGTTTCATAATGAAGTTCACTATGCACAGTACTCTTGATGACTATCTAAACCCACAAGTAAACGGTTCACAGCAATATTAAAATATTCAGCAGTGTGCAGAAAGTGACCTCACTCCTAGTCCCAAGCATCCACTTTGCTTCTTATGTTCTTCTGATCCCACTGAATTACATTTTCCCCTTCTGTTTAATAAACTCATTCTTGTAAATATGAACCCACTATAAATCACAGAATCACAGAATGGTTTGGGTTGGAAGGGACCTTAGAGATCATTCAGTGCCACCCCCTGCCCTGGGCAGGGACACCTCCCACCAGCACAGGTTGCTCCCAGCCCCGTCCAACCTGGCCTTGAACGCCTCCAGGGATGGGGCAGCCACAGCTGCTCGGGGCAACCTGCGCCAGGGGCTCACCACCCGCACAGGCAACAGTTTCTTCACAATATCTCATCTCGATCTCCCCTCTTTCAGTGTAAAACCGTTCCCCCTCATCCCACGGCTCCCCTCCCTGATCCAGAGTGCCCCCCCAGCTCTCCTGGAGCCCCTTTAGGCACTGGAAGGGGCTCCGAGGTGTCCCCGGAGCCTTCTCTTCTCCAGGCTGAACCCCCCCAACTCTCCCAGCCTGTCCTCCCAGCAGAGGGGCTCCAGCCCTCCCAGCATCTCCGGGGCCTCCTCTGGCCCCGCTCCAACAGGTCCAATGGTAACATGTCTCCACTTGACCACGCATCCTAAACCTTGATGTGCATTCAGTGGATGCTCTGGGGTACATCTCAAAGGGTACCAAATCAGCAGGTGTATAAATACCAACCACAAACCTTCCCTTTGCCACAACCACACCAAAGCTCTCTTCTTGGAGAAGGTACCTACTGGTGAAGAACAACACTGTGCATTAAACCAGGAAAAACCCCCACAGCGTTCCACAGACCTGCACTCCCCATCGGGTAGATGTTGCGGCATGCTGCTCACGCTGAACCTTCCCCGAGAGCTTCAGCTGTTGTGGGTCGGGGAACTAGAGGGAAACCTTCCTCCTTGTCCAGCCGGCCTTCGGAAATTTTACCAATGACCCAGTAAGACTGTTAAATATATATATAAAAAAATTGCATTCTCAACCTAAAAGACAGAACTTTTGTGACGAAGTACTCATTATATGGGACAGCACAGTAAATCTCCCCTTATTTCCCAGCAGGGATCAGGACACGCTCGCTGGCTCATTGTTTTTCTTTTCCAGCTAAGTATCTCAAAGTTCCATTTTTTCTCCTGCGAACCCCATGACCTGTGCCCACGATTTCCTACACTGAAATAGTTTCCAAATTGAATTCCCCCATCACTACAGGATGTGGAGGATGCAGATTTTATTTGTCTCTTGCAGGTACTGCCTGCCTTCCCAAAGCAAAGCACGTTCTTTTTCTATTGGGGCAGCTCTGGGGACTCACTTCAGCTCTGATGACAGAGACAAACGGGCAACGGGGCCACCCATTCGGTCTGCGGTCTCACCGCGGGAATGCCCCAGGCTCCTCACCAGGACTGTCTCAGCCAGCACAGCGCAGGATTCGGGGTGACCCAAACTCCACCACCCTCCTGGGCAGCTGCCCAGTAGTAGCAAATGCAAGGAAAGGCCAGGCTACACAGGCTGAGTTCTCAGGAGCGATGGAGACAAGCAAGTCCACGATTAATAAAACATAGCCCAGCAAGAAACAGAGTCAGCAGACAATTCTTTATCTTAACTAAGTTTACTGGGTTTAATTTCATTGTTTCTACCTTCCAGACAGTCCTGCCGGCCCTTCCTCCCCTCCTCCCTCATCCCAGAGGACTCTTCTCTCCATCCTTCCCACCAGGAAGGTCACAGCTTTATATATTTATACATAAACTTAATTTATGATCCCAAGTTGGGAGGAGCTCAGATTAAGTTTAAAAAGGGTGAAATGCAGCTACTTATTTCATTTTTCTTCCCAGAACAAAACAAACTCTAGTTACTGGTCATGTATTTTCCCACCAAATAACCTCTCTCTACCCACAGCTGAAATTAAGATACGTATACAGAATATATCACTGGATGCTTTATGCAAGGTACATTATTGATACGTTTGGAGATGTGTCTTTGTTAACAATCTGCTACACAATCATCTTCTCTTGGTACCACGAATCTTTTTCCCGCTTAGTCCTGGAAGCTGAATTCTCACTAATACTCAAAGGAGTTATTTTAAAGCATTTACCGATGTCTTGACACTTCGTTTGATGCCTTCCCAACCGCGCCAAGACATGCCACCTACGGTGAAAATACGGGTAGCTGGGTGGTCCTTCAGAAAAAGGTGGTAATTTCAGGTGTCTCAGGCACTCTGCCTGTGTCTCAAAGGCCCGGCCTGATTCTGGCTGCCGGTGGCATTACGAGAAATGTCAGGTTTGGTTGGGTGTGAACAGCACCCAGATAAACGGCAGTCCCTGCCCCAGAAAACAGAAGCATCTCCCACCCCTGCTGCGGCGCACGTGTGGACAGGACTGTCATGTATGCAACATCTGAAACAGCGAGGGGAAAAAAAAAACTAAATTTTCCTCTTTCCAGACACTTTTGTGAATTAGTACAGTTTCAATATCAAGGTTTCACTGTGAGAAAAAGTTTAAAACAGAATGAGTTTTCAGGGACTTGGCTGCAGCAATGGGAAATAAGAAAAGAAAATGCATTTCCGTACCTAAAGAAATCCATCTTCACACAGCCAGCCACCACGGCGGCTAACCAGGAGGGCTCTACCAGCACGGAGTTCCTCTGCACTCCAGATTTCAAATAGCATCCTTAACATAAATAAAAAAGCATCCTTTTGGCGGGAGGCCGTACAGGTCTGCTCCTCCAACTCCACGTGCTCCTTGCTGCCGTGACACGTGTGTGCACACACACACACGCATGCACACACGCCACTAAGACCTGGCGTCCCTTTGCACCCTGCCAACGCCAAATACACTAAATACACTATACACTATAGACCACAGCTTTGTACCTCAGCCAGAGGTGTCCACCTCATTTACCCCTCTACAGGACTTAATTAAATATACTTATATACTTACACACATATTACTTATATACACTTACATACTATAATTATACCACATTATCATCCTACCATCCGGCCCAGCATCAGCCAAAAAAAATGACCCAATAAACATAAAAAAGCAGCAGGAGACTCTCTAAGAGTTGAAACTCATCCTAGTGCCTTCATGTCATCAGCAGCCTGGGGAGGGACTGTCACTATTGTCACTTCAGTAATTTCAATATAGAATAAAATTTTTAACAAGTTTAGAAAGTCCACGTAAGTAATCATGCAAAAGTTAAAGAGAATGGAAAGGCTTTATTAACAACCAAAGCACACAGAGAATGACCTCTTACTTTCTTCTTGGCGACATGTGCAAATCTTTGACACTTCAGGTGCACCCTGGAAACTCGTAAAGAGTATTTTTGAAGTTTTTCATTAATTTTCAAATGAAATTGGCACTGTCACTCTTCCTGACGAAAATTCATAGGGAACCCCCCGAGAAATCCCATAAATGTAGGAAGGGTTGGAAGGTCAGGCTCCCTCCTTCCCCCTTCCCACCGTTGTCCACCCCCCAGCACGCTCAGAAGAAACCTGCTGCCTGCATGAAAGAAGCGCTCACTGGCTGAGAAAATCCCAGGGAAACTCCATGCGATGCAGATATCCAAACCCGCCCACGAAATCCCTGGGCACATCATTCCTCGTCTATTGCCCTAGTGCAGAATTTAGGAAAATTCTGCAACTAACACGACGGTAGAGCTGTATGCCAAGGGGCTGGGGGACTGATACGCGGCACGGCCTTCTGAATGAGAATCACAGAATCACAGAACGGTTTGGGTTGGAAGGGACCTCAAAGATCACCCAGTGCCACCCCCTGCCCTGGGCAGGGACACCTCCCCCCAGCCCAGGGTGCTCCCAGCCCCGTCCAACCTGGCCTTGAACACCTCCAGGGATGGGGCAGCCACAGCTGCTCGGGGCAACCTGCCCCAGGGGCTCACCGCCCGCACAGGAGAGAATTTCTTCACAATATCTCATCTCAATCTCCCCTCTTTCAGTTTAAAACTGTTAATTAAAGCCAAATTAGGTTGGTTTACTTAAAACTTGTGCATATAGACTGTGACAAAGAGAAGGATGTCACCTGTAAGCTGCAGCAGCTATGCTTGCGAAGATTACCGCAAATTATCAGCCTCGATCCATAAGGAGCAAACGCAGCCGGACAGGAAAGGTGAGAACGGTTCACCTGATGGCTGGCACTTTACAGAGCGCTGCTGAGGCAGCCCCTTGCTCCTAAGGGTATTTCTAACAGCCGTCTGTTAGGGAGGGTAACAACAGGTTTGTGCTCCTTTATGTGAACGGGTTAGGACCGGATGACTAGGTCTAGCTGGGGAGGGCTCGGCAGCGAGCACGTCATGTCTTCATAGCCGAGTCCTCAGGCAAAAGAATAAAAACCTTGGGTTTGAAACAGGTAAGATTTAATAGCACGAAAAAACATCCGAAGACCAGAGGATGCTGATGCTCAGCAGTGACTCTCTGGCATTTCCAAGCAATGAAAAGGTGAGAGGAATTTTTTTTTAATTTTGAAAACATGGAAAACTCTTATTATGTGAAAAAAAGGAACGCAGCAGCAAAACACGAACTGCTCCAACCCCTCGTTTTGCACCAGTGCCATACTCATGAATCCTGGTTCACAAACTGAAGTCAAGCTAGAAGGGCTTCACAGCACTACAAGGTGCAAGCTTTTCCCAAGAACTATTGGTATTTCCAGCTTTGCTTTCCCCCCCCTGATATCACAAAATCTTTTTGCTGATTTGCTGCCCCATTGCTCCTCTGCTACGTCGGAAGCCCCATTACAGCTCCATCCCGCTAACTTCAAACCACGGCAAAACACCACACAAAGTAATCAAACAATTTTCATCAGCTAGAAGATAGCAAGGTTGCAAGCAAGGTCAAAAATGGATTTGTCAGAGCAATTCAGGTCAAATCGACTTAATTTCCTTCTGAAGCAGAGGAACGGGGCTGCTGAGTAGGAAAGAACACGACTGCCTGCAAGAATACAATTTTTAAAATTTATTTTGCAATAATATTAACAAACTAGAGGGAAAAATGAGAAAGATGCAATACATGAGGAAATGGCTAAAATGCGCCGCTCTTGGAAGCAGGAATATATTGCTGCGCCAATAGAAAACGGAAGGTTTTCCATTTAATTCCCATTAAATTCCATTGAAGGTGACAGCCTTGCCGGAACCCCAGCCTGGTCCCGGGGGTGATCCCTGCCGCGGCACTGCCACTGGGAAACGAACGCCTCCGTGCTTTGTACTGTCCCCACTTGGGGTTTTTGGGGGTGTCTGGGACCAAAGGGACCGATGCCCGCAGCCCCTCGGGCAGTCCCAGCTGGGGGTCAGCACCGCCAACTCCCCGGCACGGGCATCTCCCACTGCTGCTGCCACTCCTGACGCTGCTGAGATGCGCACGTTCTGCCCAAACGCGGCACCAGGAGCGGGCAACGTGGCCCCAGTGGATTTACATAGAACGTCCCTCAGATTCGCAGTGGCTCAGATTCACATCCTGGCCCGACCCACACGTGCCCATGAGTTGAACGGGTCTTTAAGCTGTTCTTCTCGCAGATCCACAGCAGCATCCTCATGACTCCAGTAGCTACTGTAGCCAAAGCCTTTTTTTTTTATTTGTCCAGAAATACGAAAAATCACTAAATCATTTATACAACTCAGGAGAGGCAGTGACAGCAAGAGGGCGAGAATAAAATTAAGATCTCCATTTTATGCTTAACTGAAAAAATAAGAAATCAGGCGAGAAACAGTACGATTTGAGCACTGTAGAGTTTTCTCATTCGTCCATGAATTTCTCCAAGAGGAGCAATTCGGGTCTATATTTAGCCAGCAGCAGCATCTCCGTGTCCCTGCCTGCCGGTGGGTTCCCAGGAGCGCAGCGGCGTGAGAAAGCAACAACCCGCGCAGCCACATTGCCTTCGCTGCGTGGGGAAAGGCGAGCGCTTCACCTTCTGCGCATCTCCATGCAGCGCTGCCACAACACCTCCGACCGCTCCAGGGCCGGGCGCGGGCTGTCGCCATCCCCCAGCCCCACCGGGGAGATCCTGGCACCCCCAGAACCAAACCCAAAACCCTCCAGCTGCAGGAGGGATGCAGCTCACACGCTGGCGGCGAAGTGGGTATTCATATTTCTTTTGTTAGAGACGTTCGATTTCCTGGTGGCGCGGTGCAGATTTATATCAGAGATCAAGTTTTAGTGCTCCTGAGTTTTCTGGATGATTGCACATGTCACTCCCCCAGAGATTACTAGCTCGTGCTTAGCCCTCCACTACTTATTCATGGGAAAAATTGAACTAGATGTGTATACTGATGGTACAAGGTCCGCCTGTGCCAGCACACACAGCAGAAGATCAGCACAAGAAAGCTTGTTCAAGGAGAATGTATGCTGTTTGATTAGGCGTGAACAAGTATTTTCTGCAAAGACATGACTTCTGATGAATCACCAGTTATTCAGATTATATATGGTGAAAGGAAAGCTCCTGCAGAGCTCCAGATTAAAACCACTATCGTTTTTCTCTCCTATATCTCCAAAGGGATCTAAGAGGAAAAAAAAAAAAAAGGAAGAAAGAGCCGCGAAGGCTTTATGCAGTGAAATTCAGTACTTTGGGGAATTGCTGCCTGACGCGGGAAGAGGGATGCGTTATCCAAAACACAACGGCTGCAAGTTATGTAAGGGATGCAGTTACCAAAACTGCTCTCTCCCAGTTGTGCCTCCTTGAAACACGCGCGCAAACCCATGCACTTCTGCTACGTTTTCCCAGAACCTTAAATCTTTTCATTAGCATTAAAAAAATGCCCTTTTCCCCTCTCTTTTGGTCCAGCTGAGCCCTTCGGCTGCGCTGCACCTGAGCAGCAGCTGCAGGAGGGGCAGAGGGAGGCTGGGCGACCAGAGTCCCAATTTCAGCACATCCTCGCTCTGACAGTGACAAACGCGTTTGCCTGCATGACCAACAAATATTGGTTTTAAAAAACTAACAGATTTTATATAATGGTAGCACTGGAAAAAGATTTGCTGAACTGCTAAGACCATGACATCTTAAATGGCTATTTTATCATGTTCAGGCTACGCTTAGAAAAAAAAAGAAAAAAAAAAGCCACTTTCATGATGTAGAACTGCTGAATTGCTCTTTCTCTATCACCTTCCCATCTAACACACCTTACTGACATCTCAGTACCGAAACAGTGGTGGAGTCTCCCTCCTCGGAGACATTCAAAAGCCGTCTGGACGTGGTCCTGCGCGACCGGCTCCAGGTGGCCCTGCCTGAGCAGTGGGGTTGGACCAGATGACCTCCAGAGGTCCCTTCCGACCTCAGCCACTTGTGATTCTGTGACATTGTGCAGAGAAGTGTTTCAGAGAGATGATTTCTAAGCGACTTTAGCTATGGAGTTATCCCTGGTGAAAGCTGTCTTGGCCTCCCCAAGACCCTGATCCCCTCCCACTGATGCAGAAGGTGAGGACCTCCCTCATCCCTTGCCAAAGACCGTGACAAATAGGTCCACAACACACGTGCAGGTCCATACTCCGCTAAACCTGGGCTACCGACAGCTTGATGCCATCCTCACGCAGACAGGCAAACCCAGAGCGAGCAAGGACCGTTGATGGCGGAGCTGTGCCAGCACGCGTGGTGCTGTGCAAACTTCTGCTGTGGCCCTTGAGCTCCTCACTCTACCTGTCTACTCAGATTTCGGTCCTGAGGTTGGTGATACCTTATGAACACCAAGATCTGGTGACAGAAACTACTGTAAGACAGTGGAGAAGGAGAGCGAGAGGATGGAGAGGTACCATTTATGAAGTCTGCCAACTGCCACGTGATGCAATGTTTTGATTCTGGTTAGCTCCTCCATAAACTCCAGAGTATTTCCATTCTCTTCTGCCCTCTTCCCACAACACTTTGCCCACATCTGCACAAAAACCCCAAAATCCGAATGGTAAGATAAAACCAGAAAAAATATATTTTACGCGCCACCTTTAAAGCTGCTAAATTGGTACTGGGGATTCTTTAAAGCTAAGCAACCTTGAGAATAATGCATAGGAAAAACATTTTTAAATAGCCCTAGAAATTATCTAAACCACATTAGCTTTCAGATTTATATTACAGTCCTTTGTTCACTCAAGTTGTTTCAGTTTTGAAATCATTCCCATGTATCCATTTCTGAGCGAAGCCTTCCTATGGAGACCTGCAGTTTCATAATTCAAGCTATTCATGTTTTTAAAAGTAAAACCAGTGGAATATGCCTTTGATTCCATCTCTATTTATTTAATTAAAAAGCCTGGCAGGCTGTTTGATTTCTTTAATCAAAAAATGATGTGAAAAGGTTTCCAAAATAAGATTTAATGAGTTTTGAAAATGGATGCACATACCATTCCTGCCAGGTTTCTGTACATTTCGGGTTCTTATTAACTGTTACTTTTTTTTTTTTTTTTCTTTTTAGCAATTTCAGCAGCGTATCGGTAAGTTGCAGGATAATACAGCAATTGTAAAAGGCTACGTACTCCCAAATGCACGCAGAGGCAAAGCCCCAGAAGGGGAATCCAGTGTAAGAGTCAAGACTTGGTCTCGCCATGAACGTTACCAGGAAGGTTTGCTGACAACACAGCTTAAAATTCTCCATCACAATAATGTGAAATCAGGACAATAGGTTTTGAAAATAAACGCTTTGAGTGTTCTTCAAAATTATATGTTATCATAATAATGGAGGGGTTGACTATATATCAAAAATAATCCTAAATGATTAGCAATTACCCTTATGAATCATAACCATCTTCGGATTCTGCAAAGCCATTTGAGCATCTCAGCTGCGAAACTCTCCCATCGCTGACTGACACTCCAAGAAAGGGAAACAGCCCAAACCCCGGAGCCAGCGCTGAGCATCCTCTGGCATCCCCAGGGCAACCACCCGGGCTCTGCCTTTGGGGTGACCCCAGAGCACGCCCCCCCGAGGAGTCTGCCTGCGGGTGATGCAGGAGGCAGAGAGGAGAGGCAGGAGCCACTCACCGTCACCTAAAGCATCCGCCACCATGACCCCTCCCGTGACCTCCTAAAAAATACCTGTCTGCTGAGACACTTTGCTTCTGTTTCCTAAAAGAAGGGGCTGGCTGGAAAGGGAAAGGGAAAGGGAGCAGAGATGGGCTCTGCAGAGCTCAGCCCTGCTGCCCCCCGCCGAGAGGTCCAGGAGGGGTCCGAGGACCCCGGCTTCCTTCCCTCCGGGGATGTGCCGCCTCCACTCCCCACTTCCCACGGGTTACTATCTACATAACCCAAACCCCGTAATTAAGGAGGGTAAGGAAAGCATAAAGAAATGTTTACATTTCCAGAAATGAAAATTTCAGCAACGAGGCAGTAAATTAACTTAATCAAGTTGGGAGGCATCTATGAGAAATCATTTTTATATGATTTAATGAGAGAAGGCATCGGAAATGGTGATTTTAATCAGCCAAGTGGGATTTATAAGCAAGAAGATCCTGCTTAAACAACTCATTAGACTTCTCCAAAAAATCTTTACTGTCTCTGCAGACAGTCAAAACAAAATTTATTGTACATATTTACTAATTCTCTAAACCCCTCGGTAACACTGCATATCAAAAGTCAACTGATTAAAGCAGAAAACAAAGTTAAAGAAAAAAAAATTTTCCTAAGCACCTGCTAGAGAAAACCAAGAGGCTCTAACTCCCTATCAAAAGACAGAGCTGACAAACCAAATGCTATTAGGACTCCTAAATCCCTATTTATTATAAATACAAGGGCTATACTAGAGTGAGAAATGCTCAACACCTTCTAATACATTTTGTAATTTGAAAGGCGCTTGCAGCCTGGCCCGCCCCACACGGTGACAGCGGAGGACTGGAAGGAGAAGGGCAAAGCAAAGCCGACCCCTCAAACGCCTTAGCCCCAAATGGTGCTGTCCTCCTTCACCCCACTGGCACCACGTGCCGCCCCAGCGCCCCGGTCCTGTGGCACCACGCCATCACGCGTCGATGCAGAGATGCACCAGTATTGCTAAACAGATTTCGAAATCATGATTTATAGGATTGTCAAAGGTTGAAGCGTTCCAAAACATGGCAAGAGCCCTGAGTCCACCCCACTGATCCTTCCAGTGACTTCAATTCGCTCTTAGTTTTCCTTTGTTGAAGCAGAAGTCTGCAATTACTTTTTACAGGTATTTCTGCCTCCTTCAGATCCAGACTAAAGATCACTTCTCTCATGTCAGTACTAACAGAAGAAAAGAAGTGCAAAGAGCACACCATGAAATAAATATTTTTGTTATTTATTATTATTATTATTCGCTTGCCATCTGATTCTTGACGTTGGGGCCAGCAGATCTCCACAGGACACAGGAGAGGCGCGTGAGTAACTCACGTCTTTACCAAGGATGCTGTGGATCTGAGCGCAATCTCACAGAGCTTTTCAGGCAGATGCAGAAAATCATTTACTTGAAAAACGAACCAGGAGCGTAGGCTGAAAGCACTAACTCCCCCTTTAAACTCGGCACGTTGAAGAACTTTGATGAGTATCAAAGCCTTTTCCATTAAATACGCTACAAATCAGCGTTAGCAAAGATGTGGGGTGGGACCCTCCTTCCCCCCCAAAGGGATGGGGCTGCCCCGCTGCGAGGACACGGTTAGTGGGGAGCAACCAGCGCCGGTCCTCTGCGCCCCACTTCTGGGGCGGGTAAGAAAACAGTTTATCTCCAGGGTATTGATGCTCTTCAAGCCAATTTTACAACAAAAGAAAATAAGACAGCAGCTTCAGAAAATCGGCTGTGTTATAAGGTTGCTCAGTGACGACGTGGACGAGCCGTGTTATTTTATCAGATCCTCTGAACCAATTGGGAGGTCAGGAGAGGCGGCACAGGAGCCAAGCAGCATGTCTAGCGTCAGGGGAAAGCTTCTCCTGAATCTGCTGCTCTGCTCAGTACGCGTTTCCCCACTTGGGAATGAAGACGAGAGCGAAATCAACCGCTTTCATAGGGAAACACTAGAGCTGGAGCGTAATTCTAAACTCAAGAAATCGTTCCCAGGCGGGGTTCCCCAGGAGATGCCCTCAAGGGGAACGCTGCCTTGGCCTGCGGCAGCGCAGGGACACAGCCGTCACCACGGCAGCGCGGGAAAGGGCACCCGGCTTCAGGGTGGCTTTTGGGCCTCTCGCCCTTGGAAAGAAACCAAACTCCAGGGCTGCATCGTTGTACGAATTCATCTGTTTTCACGGTGTTCGGGTACTGATTACAGTCTTCTGAGTTTCAGAATCCAATTCCATTTCAATTCAATTTAATGATACAAAATGATGACGATTTTTTTCATGTGGTAATTGACAGGAGGGTAACGGACAACCACTACAAAGGCAGCTTTATAGGCTGAAAGGTAGAAAGTTCTTCACTCTGCACTAAACACGTATCTCACTGCTGGGATGCAAGAGAAACCCATCAGAAGAAGAGGGCTGTAGAAGAGACCTGCTCTGTGGAGGCTGCTGTCCTACCTGCACAGGTTTCAGTCATAATTAAATTAAATACCGCTCCCCGTAGGATTAACCCAACACTGAGATTGTACTGCCAAACTCAAAATACAAGGCACCGCACCCGAGGTCTAAGAGAGAAGCTGTCAGCGAGGCCTTCCACACCTCCAGAAGGGCTGAAGGGCCGGCAGGAGCACCACGGCAGGTATCCCATCCCTACCTCAGCCTCCCTCTCCGCTCTGCCTTGGCTCCAACCTCTCTGGTCACGGAATCCCAGAATCCCAGCCTGGTGAGGGTGGGAAGGGCCCTCTGGAGCTCCCCCAGTGCCACCCCCTGCCAGAGCAGGGGCACCTCCAGCAGTGGCACAGGACGGCGTCCAGGCGGGTTTGGAATGGCTCCAGAGTGGGAGACTCCCCCACCTCTCTGGGCAGCCTCTGCCACTGCTCTGCCACCCGCACAGGAGAGAAGTCCCTCCTCAGGTTGAGATGGAACTTCCTGTGCTCAAGTTTGTGCCCGTTCCCTCTTGTCCTGTCAGTGGGCACCACTGAGAAAAGACTGTTCCCACCCCCCCGGCACCCTCCCTTTAAGGACTGATAAGTATTGATCAGATCCCCCCTCAGTCTTCTCTTCTCTGGTCCTGCTGGGCTCGACTGCACCAGGCACACAAAGAAACCCTAAAGCCCTCTCCCCTTCCCTTCACATCAGTCCGCACTTCAAACACTGGCAGATCATCTGCAAATCAACCAGAGTTTATTTAATCTTCCTCCAATTTACTTCCCGCAGGCTACGCACTCATTGCCCACAGGACTCTCCCGAATGACACACGGGTCAACCCAGCTCACTCAGCCCCTCAGAGACCCATCGGTGCCACCACCGTGCTCTCTCCAGCCACACACAATACTAATTAATTGGAAAAGCCTTTCCAAATGTATGACCTACTCACTCACTTTCCGAGAGAGAAAAAACAACACCCAAGTGTCACTTTTACACCTAACCAAAACCAGCACCCTGGTTTCCAAACAACTGCAAGTTATTTCTGTTCTTTCCACGCCAGCAGACATTTCAGACTTGTATTGTACTTCTGGCATCACGTATGTGCCGCAGCGAGGGCAGGGAACTGTCATACACCGAAGAGGCAGAGAGCACAGACCGAGGCTCCTACCAGCTTGATCTACAAAACAGCCAGCAGAGAAAACTGCAAACTGTTTTACAGTATTTCTAATAATTCCCTTCAAATTATTGCTTCTATTCTGGGGTGACTGTGGGCTGTTAGATGCAAGACCCAAGTTAAGATATCTTAGACGGAAGGTTTCTGCAATGTACTATCTCCGCAAAGAGCAGAAACCCATTTTGCACAACGTGTACTATCGGGGATGAGGTCGGTGTCTCCTGACCTTGTGCCAGCCCAGCTCCCGCGGTCACTAACATGGAAACACAGAATGGTTTGGGTTGGAAGGGACCTTGAAGACCACCTGGTTCCACCCCCCTGCCCTGGGCAGGGACACCTCCCCCCAGCCCAGGTTGCTCCCAGCCCCGTCCAACCTGGCCTTGAACACCTCCAGGGATGGGGCAGCCACAGCTGCTCGGGGCAACCTGCGCCAGGGGCTCACCACCCTCAAAGTGAAAAATTTCTTCCTCATATCTCATCTAAATCTCCCCTCTTCCAGTCTGAAGCCATTCTCCCTCGTCCTATTGCTCCATGCCCTTGTAAAAAGTCCCGTCCCAGCTCTCCTGGAGCCCCTTTAGGGAGTGGAAGGAAGCCTCAGCTTCTCAGAAAACTGCCTCTGAGTTAAATCCCTGCTACCTCAGCAGAGGTGTTCAGGTACATAGCCCATATGAAACCTTTCCCATTGTTCTTGATACTTAATGTACATTGGTAAACACAAATTGCACACATTTGTGGATGCAGACTGCTGTACATTCCCAGAGCAAGACTTCTGTCTCGCCAAATGCATTTTGGCTTTAATGTGAGTGATGGGGGAGGTGGAAAGTGTAATAAAGAATCTGATGCTG
>VZSZ01001241.1:14643-30316 GCA_013398815.1 Ibidorhyncha struthersii | reverse complement strand
TTCGTTTTATTTTTGGTTTATGTCACTGCAGAAGATTAATAATGTTCGCGGCGCGCGGCGGGGGAGGGCTCTTCCACCCTTCCGTCCCTTCACTTCACGCAGCGACCGGGGGAAAATTGCCACGAGTAACGAAAAGGACACGGAATCAGAGAACCACAGACTGGGTTGGGTTGGAAGGGACCTTAAAGACCACCCAGTGCCACCCCCTGCCCTGGGCAGGGACACCTCCCCCCAGCCCAGGGTGCTCCCAGCCCCGTCCAACCTGGCCTGGAACACCTCCAGGGATGGGGCAGCCACAGCTGCTCGGGGCAACCTGCGCCAGGGGCTCACCACCCGCACAGGAAACAATTTCTCCCCAATATCTAACCTAAATCCGCCCTCTTTCAGTTTAAAACAGCACAGGACAGTATCAAATGCTTTGCACAAGTCCAGGTGGATGATGTCAGTTGCTGTCCCCTTATCCACCAACGCTGTAACCCCCTCGTAGAAGGCCACCAAATGTGTCAGGCACAATTTGCCCTTCGTGAAGCCATGTTGGCTGTCACCAATCACCTCCTTATTTTCCACGTGCCTCAGCATGGTTTCCAGGAGGATCTGCTCCATGGTCTCATGAGGCACAGAGGTGACACTGACCAGCCCATAGTTCCCAGCATCTTCTTTTTTACCCTTTTTTCAAACGGGGGTTATATTTCCCCCTTTCCAGTCAGTGGGAACTTCACCAAACTGCCATGACTTCTCAAACACGATGGAAGACCTATCATCAGCAAAGGTAATGAACAGGATTCAAAACGTATGTTAGTGAGGGCAAAGATTCTGCAAACGGAACTGCCAAAAATAATACACAGGAAACTGGAAATATTTCTGTTTGCGGCAAAGCGAGGCAGTGCTGCCGTACCGCCGGGCAAGGGGGGGCGGAATTGGTGGATTTGAGTTTCTCTCAATTGCCAGCAGCCATTTCTAATAACTATGAAAATAGTGGGTAAGAGATTTGGATATTTTCAGAAGCTGTGGCTGCCCCATCCCTGGAGGTGTTCAAGGCCAGGTTGGACGGGGCTTGGAGCAACCTGGGCTGGGGGGAGGGGTCCCTGCCCAGGGCAGGGGGGTGGAACCAGATGGTCTTCAAGGTCCCTTCCAACCCAAACCATGATTCTATGATTCTATGATTCCACGATTTCAGATGAAGAGCAGAAGAGAACCAAGCTCCCATAGTTGAAAAGAATAAACAAGGTAGTTACAGGCTTTCCAAGGGGCGGCGATCGCAGACAAAATAGCCCAAGAGCCCATCAGTAACTATTTGTAAGGCTTCAAAGGAGGTTCACCAGCTCAGGTTTATGGAAAACACGTGTTGTAAAAATAACCTGCTCTGCTTTTCGGTTCTAGGAGCAGAGCGATGGGACACAGCCGGCTGTGAGCGCGGGCGGGATGAGGGCATGCCGTCCCTGCTCACCACGCAGGAGCCCAGGGCTGGGAAAGACTTGGGCAGAAGCACGGGACACTTCTGTTGGGATCAGAAAGTCTCATGTGATGGACATTTGCAGGCAAAAACAAAGCAGATGCAGGACCAGGAATGTGTCATTATGTCCGTACTTGGCAATTACACCAGTGCAAATGGGATATGGCATCCAGTCCTCATATCCATCATTTAAAAAAGACACAAATGAGGGGGGGTCCTGGAGAGCAACCAAGGGAAGATGAGAGAACGGGAAAACAGCAGCAAGCTCCTGAAACAGAGAGCCGCAAAGCACAGCCCCTGCCCGGGGCTGGGGGCGAGCGGAAAAGTCGGTTCAAAAATTCACAAGTACATATTTTCAAACTGAGAGAAAAAAAAAACACAAAAACACAACCCCCAAAACCTGGGAATTGTGTCTAGGGTATGCTTCCTGCTGGGGAAGTTTAAATTATTAAAAAAAAAAGAAAAATAAAAAGTAAAAAAGAAAGAGGGGGACGATCCAGTTCTGAGACGCAGGAGTTGAGGTCGGCGCGGAGTTGAGGTCGGCGCAGAGCCGAGGTCACAGCAGGGCCAGCAGCAGGTCGCGGCTCCCAGCCCTCGCCAGCAACGTGCGGGAAGTGACCTTCATCCAGAAATGTGGGTCTTGCGTGTTTGAAAAGGCTACACGCTGAGGAAGCTTCGAGTAATGCAGTTTAAACATTGGATTTCAAGCGGGTTTTGTAAAATTATCTTGCGGGAACAGCGAGTGAGAACCTCCACGCTCTAAGCAACAACTGGATGTCGGCGTGGATCAGCTTGCCCGGCTCTGTGTGCTGCCAGCTGGCCAGGACGCACCGGCTTAGCAGCTCCCTGCTAATGAGCAGTTGCAGCAAAAGATTTAAGAAAAGCAGCTAATGAGGGTAAGTGAAACAAGCTGTAAGTCGGCGGGGTGCGGTGACCGTGCCGGGCAGCGGCAGGACATGCCCCGGGGAAGGCGAAGGCGCAGCGAAGGTGCCCGGGCGCTGATGGAGTGCTCGGTCCCTCCTGTGCTTTTTCCGTCCCTTATTATAGAATCACAGAATGGTTTGGGTTGGAAGGGACATTCAAGATCACCTGGTTCCACCCCCCTGCCCTGGGCAGGGACACCTCCCCCCAGCCCAGGGTGCTCCCAGCCCCGTCCAACCTGGCCTTGAGCACCTCCAGGGATGGGGCAGCCACAGCTGCTCGGGGCAACCTGCCCCAGGGGCTCACCACCCTCAGAGTAAAGAATTTCTTCCTAGTATCTAATCTAAATCTCCCCTCTTTCAGTCTAAAACTGTTCCCCCTCGTCCCATGGCTCCCCTCCCTGATCCACAGTCCCTCCCCAGCTCTCCTGGAGCCCCTTTAGGCACTGGAAGGGGCTCTGAGGTCTCCCCGGAGCCTTCTCTTCTCCAGGCTGAACCCCCCCAACTCTCCCAGCCTGTCCTCCCAGCAGAGGGGCTCCAGCCCTCCCAGCATCTCCGGGGCCTCCTCTGGCCCCGCTCCAACAGCTCCATGTCTTTCCTGTGTTGGGGGCTCCAGAGCTGAACTATATAGATTATACATTACAAACTGATTCCAGTAGCCCAAACAGCGCGGTTTTACCACGAGGGGAGGTGGGATGCCCACCATCCTCATTACTGTCAGGCCATCTGTACTACATTAATTATTCCAGCTCTTGCTCACCTTTATTTTCTGCAATAAATTTAATAAAGTTTTATAATAGCTTATGCAAACCTAAGAGTGTTTCTCCACCTGGTATTTTTCTTTAGCAACTTGTGCTGCCCTTGTGTTTCCCCGATGACCTTTCCATTTCCCTGCCGAGAAGCTGTGTCTGTTTTCTCCTTTCAGTGTGTCCCGGTGATTCTCCGAAGAGACAGCGCGCCGAGAGCCTACACACAGCAAATTTGCATTATCAGCTGCTAGTCATGTCACAAAGAAAAATCATACCTAATTTTTTAACCATCATTGCTTCACCTTCTTCAGCATTAGTTTCCTAGGATTTTCCCTGCCACTACATTTATGGTTGGGTTTTTTTTTTGTCGCAAAATGAATTTTCTTTTACCCGAATGAGCGTTCCTTTGCTGTTTTCTGTTCCTGTTTAATCTCCCAGGACCCCTACCTTACTTTTCTTGCTGCAGTGTGTGATGTCTGTTAATTTTCCCCCACAGCTAGTAGACATGCCGGGTGAAGTTCATCCCAAGTTACGACTACACAGCGTTACACTACCGGAATCCTCTGGTGGTCCCATGGGGCTCTCCAGCTTCCCCTCTCCTCTATTCGGGTATTTCTTTTTATTTCCTACAGCCTCCCTGCTTTCCCAGCCTGGCCTCCCTCGCCTCCTCTCTCCTGTCTGTAGGCTAGAAATAGGCAAAGATTTTATGTTATTAATCACAATATTATGGTTACAGAACCACAATAGTCTAAGGGGAGCTATTTCCTTCTAATTATGGAAATTAAAATCAAAATTAGTATTGCTTTTGGGGAGACAAGCAGATTGACAGTGTACTTGTTCTGTCAGCCACGGTGAGGTAAGGAAACAACGCGAGCGGAAAGGAAAGTCATAGGCATTAAAGAAACGTCCTCCATCATGGGAATGATCTTGGTGAGAGGAACACTCTGCTCTCGAGAAAGCCCTGCAAAGAGTTATTTTCTGCCAGCCGGGAGCCCAGGCGCTGATGGAAGTCCCTGCTAATTTCATTACGCGTAGCTGCGGGACAAAGTGAAAACACCCAGGAACTAACTGTGTCTGAACCTCTAATTCCTTCTGATGGCCGCGATGCTTTTCACTTCATGCCTGCTTCTCCAGTCAGCCCAGTCCTCAGTGGCCACACGTAGGAAGGAAAAGCCCAGGACGCTCTTTTCCCCAGCCAAACCACAAGCCGATCGATCGGTTTTTCTCGGCAATTAGGTGTGCCTTGATACAAAAAGGCCCTGCCACCAGGACGGGAGGAGGCAGGGATGCCTGGCAGTGGAATGAAACACTCATTTGGATGCAAAACCACTCAGGAAACCCATGTGGGGATTTCCAATTCAAATTCAAATCGAGACTCTGAATGTTCTTGGGTTGCAGAACAGAAAATTCCACAATGAGTCATCAAATTAGTTCATAAGCAAATGCACGCCAAAAGCCGAAACACAGCTAGCGAACTGCAGAGTTGGCTGAATTTCTGCGCCCCGAGTGGCCACCTGGCTACCCGCAGGGTGACCACGGAGGGCTGGACTGGCTGCAAGACCGACCACAGGGTCCCACAGCACTAGTTATGGCAGAGGTCATCGCGAGTTCTGGCAGAGCCTTTACGTTTCTGTGAATCGCTGCAACCACGGTAAGAGCCCTCTGCCACGGGCACCCTCTCTGCCGCTCAACAACCTTGAGCTCTGCCTCTCACCTGAGAATCAAGCTCGCCCACGCGAAAGCCTGCTGCCCTCAGTGGGATGCCACCTGCAACAAGTACGCGGGACGGGGTACCAGACACCCTGCTGCAGGGGCAGTGTTTTGCGTGGGTTTGGTTTTATCAGGGAGTACTGGATAAATTCAAAGAAAAACCCATGCGGCAAAAGAGGATGTCAAATACAAGCACAAGTGTTATTCAGTATTATGGTGGCCCACCTGAGAAGACCCCTCTAGACTACGATGTTCCACTTAACCACACAGTCATGATCGTACCGCCCGTGACCTTCATCCATTTGGTGTATCTGAAGGCTGAGAAGGAAAACTGGAAATGAACCTCTGAGCCTTTCAACGTCCAAGGCCACTGACTGCAGCCAGGAAGGTTCACCCATAGCAGCAACAAGCAGGAGGAGATGTGCATTGCTGGTTCTTAGAGAGCTCTGGGGTGGGGCAGAATATGGCATCTCCAGCTGCCACCCAGGGCCACCATGCTAAGCCATCTCCTCAGGACGGGCACTGCATTTCATGTCTCTCTTCTTCCCCATGAGGCAGGAAACCAAAGTAACAGGAGCATGGCAGCACCAGCGAGCGTTTCCCTTATGCCACCATGTGACACCAGGACTACAGCAAATCAAACAAACTTGTTGTAGCAGTGTTCACAAACGAGGAACTGCAGTCGTGGCATGGCAAGTTCAATCAACACATCTTCCTCTTCTAAAATATAAGCCACAGCTAACGTTAATTCATATATGTGCTACATGTTCATTCCAGAGAGGCACGGACTAATTATCAGGGTCCCCGCAGGACTGCACTGCCCCGACGGCACACAGAGCCCCATTGCCCCCAACAACCCAGGCAGCTTTCAAGCGCTTGGAATGCTGCTGACTTCAGAGGAGCAACTTCAGATTTATAGAAGTNGCTCGGGGCAACCTGCCCCAGGGGCTCACCGCCCGCACAGGCAAGAATTTCTTCACAATATCTCATCTCAATCTCCCCTCTTTCAGTGTCAAACCATTCCCCCTCTTTCATCCCACGGCTCCCCTCCCTGATCCAGAGTCCCTCCCCAGCTCTCCTGGAGCCCCTTTAGGCACTGGAAGGGGCTCTGAGGTCTCCCCGGAGCCTTCTCTTCTCCAGGCTGAACCCCCCCAACTCTCCCAGCCTGTCCTCCCAGCAGAGGGGCTCCAGCCCTCCCAGCATCTCCGGGGCCTCCTCTGGCCCCGCTCCAACAGCTCCGTGTCCTTCTGCTGTTGGGACCCCCCGAGCTGGAGGCAGCACTGCAGGGGGGTCTCCCCAGAGTGTGGCAGAGGGGCACAATCCCCCCCCTCGCCCTGCTGGCCACGCTGCTGGGGTGCAGCCCGGGATGCCGGGGGCTTGCTGGGCTGCCAGCGCACATTGTCGGCTCGTGTGAATCTTCTCACCCACCAACACCCCCAGGTCCTTCTCCGCAGGGCTGCTCTCCAGCCATTCTCCACCCAGCATGGATTTGGGCTTGTGTTTATATCCAACTGATTTGTAGCAACATCAGGCTTCAAAACTTTGACCTGTCAAATGCAGATGGCCACAAACATGAGTATTTTCCCCTGCTATTCTGAAGCTAATGGCATTTTTACAATAACTGGTAAAACCCAGCAAATTCAGAATGCCTTATATTCACTTTCCAATTTTAAAATATTTTTATCCTGTTTCTGCTGGGCTGAGAAGAAAAATGAAATATTTTTCTGAAAAACGCAGGTTGTCTGACATGGTGGCTGCTTGCCGCCTTTGCATCCCGCTCGGGTCTGTTTTACTCCATGAATTTCCCTCTCGGAAGGCCGAAGCTAATGGCTGGAAACAGGCACTGTGGGGAGCGGAGCCAGGGCTGCCCTTTCTGCGGCTGCCAAAGACCGAAGGTGTCCCACAGCTCTCGCAGCACAACCCCACCGTGGCCCATGTACATGTGTCATAGTCCAATATTCCCTCCTATCTCGCTTTTAGTATGGAAAAAACCTAAAAACTTCTCTTCACCAGTATGGTAAAAATATTGGTCAAACAATGGTCTTAACCAAAAGAGTACTTTTTCCAATATGGAGTTTTTTTTTCCCATCCATGCTGCTTTCATGCTTTTTTTTTGGCAGGTTTTAAACGAGCTGCTGGCTGTGCCGATGCTCCCCTCGCCGAGGATGCATTCCCCCCATTAAGAGGGCAGCGTTCTCTGGCTGGAGGAGGCATGAGGTGGTCCTGAACAGATCGTCAGAGCTATTGATTTGATTGCAGCACATGCGTTTGCGTGGGCACTTAGGAACATCTGTTTTAATGATCGATGCCCCTTTGCTGCTTTGTTCTCATGAGCTCGCACACAGACCAACATCCAAAGCAGAAAAAAAAAAATAAAAATCGAGTGTTTCTTCACATGCTGCATATTCCAACCCTTTCTGCCCTGTGGGACTCCTCACAAGGTATCAGAGAAGCTAAAAATATACCTAGGTTCAATAAGCAGCAGGGGGAATTCAGTGAAGGTCTGTCCCAGAGGAGTGGGCACACAGCCACCATCTCCAGTCGCCACCCCAAGGCACGAGGGCTGGATCAGCATTTGGGAGAATTGTCACCAAATCCCGTTTCTCCTGCCCCTCCTTACTCTGTGTAAGAGTATTTCCCCCTCAAGAGCACAGAGCACCGGCGGGTGGGAACCATCATGTCCTGCCCTGACATACACAAGTCTCGCATAGATGCTTTTTTTTCCCCACAGTTTTAACTCAAAATACTTGGGAGTAGAAGCGGTGCCAGAACAACACTCACCAAGGAATAAGAGCGAATTGCTCTGGGAAGATGCTGCACTGGATGTACATACGCTAATTATCAGAAAGCATCACCAGATCCATATTTCTTCCAGTGCACTGTGCTTAACCTCCCTCGTAAACCAAAATTACAATATCATTAATTGAAGTTTTGACAGCCACCATGGCTTCTGAAATACTTTCTTTCCTGTAAAAAGTGCAGTCTTTTGTGCCAGTTCTTGAAAAGCTGCAGCCACTGTCTCTGCCAAGATTTAGAGGCTCAGGTCTGGACTGGAGACATTAATAACCGAGTGTCTGCAGCAGCTTCTCTTGGTTCCAGGTCAAGCCACGGATGACGAAGGTATAAGCAGGGTTATTAAGTTTACAGACAATACCAAACATAGAAGCAGTGGAAGAAAACTGAGGGCAAAACTAGAATTTAAAACATTCTGACAAACTGAAATAATAATTGGGATTTTTAAAAAAGAGTACGATTCAGTAAGAAGAAATTCAAAGTACTAGACCTGGGGAGGAATCACCACCTTCAACCTGACACAGTGAAAGGAAAGAGTGACTACAATAGGCCCATAAAAGAAAGACAGCACGGCATATACTTATCACTAACTCAAGTTTAGAGCAATAGTTCACCAAAATGCACAGGTAAAGCTGGCAAGTTATAGAAAAATGTGGCTGCGTTTGTCAGAAAATGAAATCAATCTTCATTTCAGACAAACAGTTAAAGCAGAAATGCAGCAAACGTCTTTTTCTACAGAGAATAAATGGCTATTAGCTGAAGACAAGCACTCGAGTAGTCTCTAAATTTCCCATCTGTGCTATTAGCAAACTAGCATTTTCCCCATTTTTCCTATAAAACAAGTGTAAATCATGACAATCCAATGCTGTTGCTATGAGAAGTTGTTACTGGGGCTGGAAAACATTTTCCCTCCTGGGGTCGGATGGATGAACTGCAGCTCAGCAACGAGAACCGACCTGCCCGGCCCATGCCGAAACCCTGGGGTGGGGACGGGCAGCTGCCAGGCTCCTGGGAGCACGCCTGCGGGAACAGTCCCACCAGCAGATAAACAGGAATCCCAGTTCTTTTCGTGTTGCTCTCTTCCCTTTCCATCATAAAGAAGGCCCCAAAGACAGGATCCCGCTGGACATGGCCCTGGGGCATCCCCTGCCCTATTCCTGGCTGCTCCCCCCATGCCCACGCCAGTCCCAGCCCCTCTGCTGCCGCCGGAGCTCCCACTTCATTCCTTGGCGAGGGCTGGAAACATCCTTGCTTTCGGCCCTTTCTTCTCCCCATGGAGAAAACAAGTCCTGGCAGAGGCAGAAAAAATAGAGGAATTAACTTAGTAAAGAAAAACCTGAGGTTTCCTTAGGAAAAATGCCCCCAGAAGAAAGCAAAACCAACCAAACAAACCCCCCAAAAGCCAATAAAAACCCTGTGGAGAGTGTTCTTTCCCTGCTCCAGAGATGTGATCATGAGTAAAAAATAAAAGTATTTCAGTATGTTGACCTGGAGAGGTCAGGCAGTTGGACAAGATGATCAATGTAGGTCCCTTCCAACCGAACTATTCTATTCTATTCTATTCTATTCTATTCTATTCTATTCTATTCTATTCTATTCTATTCTATTCTATTCTATTCTATTCTATTCTATTCTATTCTATTCTATTCTATTCTATTCTATTCTCCCTTACCCTACCCTACCCTACCCTACCCTACCCTATCCATCCTATCCTACCCGATTCTATAGTTATGTTTTTCCATGGTTTCAGTTTAAGTGTGAAGACAAGCAAATACAAGAGCTAGCGTAAGAAGGCGGTAACAGGATCTCTGCTCCTGGGGGAGGACAGGAGCCCCGAGCAGTGTGGCAGCGGTCACTGCGCTGCGTATATTCTTTCCAGTAAATTAGTCTTAATTAAAGAAACCGAAATGTCCTAGTGTCTGCTTTGTATTGTACTCATCCCTGGAGTGAATGAGAGAGGTCTGCTCCGTCCCAGCGTTTCAGCTTGTCTGGCCTTCTTCCTGCACCAAAGCGTGAAAAAAATACCTTAATTAAATCAACATACTGCAGTGAAGGCAAGAATGGAAAAAATAAGCTGTTCTAGCACCAGAACAAAAGCTCTGCAGTGAGTCAAATGAAGGGGGAGAAGCTAAGACAAACGGTGCAGCATTAATACAGATTGGCAACTGCAGCTATTGATTATTTTTATTTTTTTTTTAAAGCATGATCTGCTTTTGACCAATTTCTAACAGCAACATCAGCACCAGTCTTCCCTTGCCCTGCTTCCTTCTTTTCCGACCCTGAAAGGTTAATTTGTATTCTGCTATTCACTGAACGTCCAGGAGACCTGGAAGGATATGCCCTATTGCAAGGCTTTGGGTTTTAATGCTGGGTCGGGATGTCTCCAGGCTGGCCCTTAAAGAAGTGATCGCAGAGGGCTGTGCATCCCTCGGGAACGTTACATCAAGTGGTACAGCATCCGGCACTGCTGGATAATGAATGAGAGAACCCCGAAACAGCGTCTGCTTTTCTCCCATGTAATCACGCTGCTCCCAGCGCCAAGGCCAGTCGGTGCCTGGGATTATCACCGGGGCTTGACCCGAGCGCAGGAGCGCCGCGCGGGGATTGCCAAGGGGGGCAGACGGCCGCCTGGATCGTAATTCACTATTACACCCCAGGTGCTAAATTAGATCATACAATGAACAGCCGTCCGCAGAAAAAAAGAAGGGGTATAGAGCCTCAATTTGCATGAGATTAAATATTATTGGAATATTTTAAAGCCATCCTAAGACCAGTGTATTACAAGGGCTTGTATGCTATTAAAGAAAGAAGGACCGCAAGTGGCGTCCACAAATATCACCCATTTCTGTTACAATAAGTGTAATACCCTTCAGCGGTTTCAGACTAACAGCCCACCGACGCCTGGGTGTCTCGAGCCCTTTGAGCAACGCTACTCCCGTCGCCCAACGTGTGCTCCATGCTGAGCCCTGCCCTCATCCTGCAGGTGTTCCCCACACCCCTCGTTTCCAAAGGTGACTTTTCTATTTGGCCAAATAAAAATGCATTTTGTTCACCCCAGTTTCCTGAGTGAGCAGGGCTGTCCGGCACGAGTCACCTCCTCCTTGCCGTTAGTTACTGTCCCACCGCTTTGGGTCACCTGTACATTTTTCCAGGTTCCACATACGCACCCATTCCTGGCAACTAAATACATGTGGAAAGCTGGATTTGTTCTATTCCCCAGCAGTGTTTAAGGTACGTACCTGTACATAACTGCGTATGACACACGTACCTAAAGAGGGTTTCTTCCAGCTCTCCAGCTTTGGTTCCTGAGCTGCGTCCATCAGCGTGTTTTGGGCAGGGAAAGGATGCTGCCAAGGGCTTTACGGGCGATGCTGCAGCGGCCGTGCACAAACCTGCGCGGGTCAGACGGAGCTTTACATGGACGGGCTGAGGCAGAGGGACGGGAATGGGGTTTTGAGGTTGGGATGAGCAAGTAAGGGAGTCCTTGCGAAAAAGGTACATGTCCTTCTTTCCATTCACCCGCCACCAGCCCTCCGTACCGAGTGCCCTAAGGATGTGCCTACCCTCTACCCGCTATTATTCCCAGCCTGAGCTGCCTCGATTCCTGATCCACCCGCTCTTTAAGTTAAAGGCTAAAATCTGTGTCCTCCACAGCAACAGAACCTGTCCAATGTATAACACGATCAGGCCGTGGCGACTTGTTTTCGATCTATTTGCTGTGCCTCCCGCTCCTGCCGTGGCTGCGCGACTCCTGCTCTCCCTTTCAACCCTTCCACCGCTCGCACTGCCGTCTGCGAGACACGGCGGTGACATTTGACAGAACAAAAAGATTCACATGGGCTAAAAGGCAGAAAAAAGCGCGTGTGTTCCCAGCTCTTTGACTTCCCTTATAAATGTGTTTTCAAAGTTCCAGTGCCAGAGAGCCGACCCTAGGTCATTTCTAGGCTTTTATGAACTTCCTATTTGAAGTCTTGAATCATTAATTCTTCCCCAGATAAACTCGCACCTTTTGAAAATGTGCAGTTAGTTCTGTTTCTGCTGGAATGTAGGCGGCTAAAAATATATCCAATTATTTCTGCTTGAAATGTCAGCGCAGACAGGTCTGGAAATTATTCCCTTCCCATCACATCTTAAATAAACCAGCCTAGGAAAGTTTTGTTTGCTCCTGAAACCTGGGAGAGAAGCGGATGTGAACGTGGGCACGGGTCAGGCTTCTTTGAAAAGTTTGCAGGAAGGAGGGGAAAGCAAAAAAAAAAAAGCCTGAGCTCTTGTGGAGGAAGTTCGGTTCTGTGCCAAGTTGGATTTCTCGAATTCATGGATGAAAGGAGCTGGTTGGGCTGCCGCGCTCCCGCGGAAGGCGAGGGTGGGTGCAGAAGGAAAGGACGGGCTCCTTCCCCGACCGGGGCAGGGGCTCCTCGCTGGGTCAGCGTCGGGGCACTCACACCCAGAGCAAAAATCACACACACACACACACCATCCTCCAAAACATTACAAAATGCATATATTCTTCACAAAGAGAGCACAGGCACTCTCTCCTGAGACCAGAACTGCTGTGCGGGGCAAGAGGAGAGGTCATCTTTTTTTCGCAGAGAAATCCTTATTCCGCTTCTCTCCATCTTTCCCGGCATTGATGCACCCAGGCTGTAACTGCCTCCTCTGTCCCTCATCTCCTGCGGTCTGGTCTTAAGTCAGGATCGCCAACAGAACCCAAATATCCCAAAATAATTGGTCAGGCTAAACTGCGGTTGAAAACCTGATCTCGGAGCAGCTTGAGAACGAGCGCGGGCCGGCGCTGGTCAGCGGATATCTGTACTAAACTTAGCAACTTAATTTGCGACGGAGAAGCTGCCCATTTACATTTTATCTGATTCAAGGCACGGCTTCCCTCCGGATCACGCTCAGTTTAACATAACAGCAATGCTTCAACTTGAGCCTCCCATGTTTAATTTATACCTAATAGGCGTTTTTCAGCATTTCTCCGCCTGGCCGCCTCCCACCTTTGGGCTGCAATTTCCGAAGCCGACGGAAGGCAGTGAATCTGGCATACGGTGCCTCGCTTCACCAGCTGAGCAGCAGCGGGTTTGTCTGCTGCCCATCAAGTCCGCTGGCTGTGGAAGAAATTGCACTGGAACTGGCGCTTCCTTAAGCCATTGCTGAGGGGATTCATTATTAACCTTAGCGGGTGTTTCCTTGCGACTGTGCAAAAGACTCTCTCCTCCAGCGTAGATTTAGGTGGCTCTAAATATTCCTGCTGATTCTCTCACAGCATCTCCCTGCTCCCTTTTTCATCACTCAGTACCTGCTGTGTGCATTCCCAAGGAAATAACGTCACACTAATACCTAATATCACACTTTAGGGAAGAGCTGAGGGTAAGTTCCCAGTAAACCAGAGCCGAGCGGGAGCAGTAACGGCACTGCAGCCGCAGCATGTCCCTGCTGGCCCTGCTAGCACCTGGCCGCGTTGAGTCACACTCAGAAAACTGCAAATAACTAACAGAAAGCTGACCGTGTTCTTGCAATTACCTTCTAGTTTAAGAAAAAAATACCCCAAAAAACAGCTCCTGCTGCACCTTCAAGGTGAGACTGTAATCCCAGTCCCACTGAAATCCTTGCCCAGTGAATGCCAGCCAGGGTGCCCGTCCCACACAGTGCTCATTGTGGCATTTACCGTCTCCATGCTCAGTCCAGAGCCCCGTTATTCAACCTGCCAGCCCATCCCATCAGCAGAGTTCAGCCACTTCATCATTCAGACAATTTTAACTGATACAATTAAAGATTGGTGGTGTGCTGTCCACTGGAGAAAAGAAAAAGAAAAAAAGAAAAAGAAAAAGAAAAAGAAAAAGAAAAAGAAAAAGAAAAAGAAAAAGAAAAAGAAAAAGAAAAAGAGCCAAAGTGGAATATTTTCTAAAAAAAATAATTAGGAAAACATGCAATTTTGTACAATACATTCCTGGGAAGCTTATTTATTTATTTACTTGCTTAAATCCTTCATGTTGCTCGTATGCAAGGTTTGGCACAGGAACGTGAGGACTGTGAGCGTTTCCGCTGTGACAGTGCCTTCAAACTTCGTCAAGCATGGGAAAAGGAAAAAAACACCTAACCAGAAAGAACAGTTTGTGTCCGTTCCTTAGGCACTTACCGAGAGTTTGCAGGGGCTCACGAACTAGAGCTTAGTGCCCTGCAGCCGCTGGTGCCGAGCAGCCCCCCAGTACCCCCTCCACTGAGCCCACCGGCCGCCAAATATTCCCTGGAAAATCCCTTCCAGCTCCGTGTCTGCGAAAGGACAGGAGCTATGCCCATAAAAGCCAATAAAACACACGGGAAGTCACTTGTCCCAGGTCCTGGTGGGACACGGGGTGCCGAGGGCAGGGGTACGGGTCCGTGCCAGCCCTCGGGGGGAGGGCGTGGGAACCACATCCCCAGGGAGGTGGGAACCGGCGCGTAACCCTAACGCTGTCACAAAATTAAGCTCTTCGTTAGAAAATGCCAGAATTAAACTTGCTTACACAGCCTGAGCTTGCTCCCCCTCCTCTCTCTCTACAGGAGCAAACTGTCATTTTTAATTATAAGTTCCCGTGACGCTTTTTCCCCCACTCCGGGCTTCCTGTGCAGCTTTTCGTGCAGAGTTTTCAGTGCTTCTGTCCCTTCCTGTTCAATGTCTTGCCTCGGGCTTTGTTTATTGCATATAACTCAAACTTTATTCCAGACAGAAAACTATACATTTCCCCGCATGTTCTTCTGTCATGCGCGTCATTATGTTATCAGAGTACTTCATAAAAGCTAATTGGTTTTTACCAAATCCCTGGGAGGCAAACAGATTTTATCTTCCCCTGATTTTACAGGCTGAAGCTTAAGACAGAGGAATTGAGGTCAAAAGTATTTTGAGAGCCCCATTTAAAGTATCTGGCGATGTGATCTTTTGTGGGTCTTTGCACTATATCGCATTTGACGTGTTCAAACAAGGGCTTTATCGCCTCCAGTCGCAGCACTTCAGCAAATGACACTGTAGTGCATCAGCCCGAGCCAAGAGACACAAGCAGAAAGAGTCGGTTTGGCTGGAATATCGAAAAGCCTGCAAGAAAAAAAAAAAAAACAGACCTCTAAAGCATCAAAGTGGTGATACTTCTGAGAAACCCCTCAGAGTGTCCCAAAAGCTGCCGAGGAGCGGGGCAGAGCGTGCCCGCGCAGTGATGGGCACCCGCAGCCCTGAGCCCTTCCTTGGCACAGCCCAGAGGCGACGCAGCACCCGGCCCAGGCTGGCGCTCGGAAATACTCCTGTAGAGAAGGAAAACAAAATGAATGGCTTTGTTTCTGGTACCAAAGAAAAGACCCGGTCTGCCATGAGCTGCCGTATTCCCACCAAATCAAATTCTCTCAATGAACAGAACAGAAAAGACCTTTCTAACATTAAAATAATTAACAGTCTGTTGGAAGCCTCTACCACAGATTTGAAACCAAAATTATATTTCAATCCTATTTCGATTTATCTCCGTGGAGACCTGTGATCACAGTGCTGTCTCCCCTTCAGAGCCCCGTTCCCGAGCCCTGTGCCGGTGCTGCACCGCCTGATGCGCTGCCTTGTGCTGCTCTGTTTGGCTCAGGGAAATAAAGGCGAGATCTGGGCAATGCCTTTTTGTGGATTCAGCAGGATCTGCTCCCATGAGACTGCGCCCTGAGCCCCTCCACCATGGCCTGTGCGGGCAGCCCGGGGGATGCCCAGCTCCTGGGGATGCTGTGATGTGCTCCCAGGGTGCAGGAGGGACCGCTGGAGGGGAATATGGCCAGGGAATGGGAAAGGAAGGATGGACACCAAAGCACCTTGGGGAACCCGAGTGCTGTGATGTGAAAATGCAGAGGGACTTCCAGCCCTCCTTGAATCACAGAATCACAGAGTGGTTTGGGTCGGAAGGGACATTCAAGATCACCTGGTTCCACCCCCCTGCCCTGGGCAGGGACACCTCCCCCCAGCCCAGGGTGCTCCCAGCCCCGTCCAACCTGGCCTGGAACACCTCCAGGGATGGGGCAGCCACAGCTGCTCGGGGCAACCT
>VZSZ01001241.1:0-13162 GCA_013398815.1 Ibidorhyncha struthersii | reverse complement strand
GTCGCCATCCCTGGAGGGATTTAACAGCCGGGCAGATGCGGTGCTGAGGGACATGGGTTAGTGGTGGGTTTGGCAGTGTTGGGTTAATGGTTGGACTTGATGATCTTAAAGGTCCCTTCCAACCTAGACAATTCTACAATTCTATGATTCTGTGATTTTAAACCACACATGTCATTTATTTCTCTTCATTAGTACTGCACTACCAGCCTCAGTAGAAAGTAAACAGCTCCAAGTCGAAGGTTGACAAAGGAGAGCGAGCGATCCCACCGCTGCTGTGCTCTTCACAACCCAAGTTACACAAACCTACTATGAATCTTCACATATTAACGGCTCTTTCCATGGAAGGGAAAGCCTTGCTAGAGTGCTAAATCATTATCCAGTGGCTCTGGATGGCAGAGCCCCAGGGATGAGCAGTCAGTCCCACGGGGAGGGACGCTCTGCTGTCCCCCCTGTGCCCGGGGCCTCCGGGCAGCACGGCCAAGCGTCCTGCGCTGCTCAGCCCACTTCCTAGGGAGATAACACTCTTCTTCTGCTAAACTCTGCTGGTTTTCAAAAGTAAATCATTTAAAAGCCATTACTAGAGATGTTTTCATGCAATATTCAGAAGACTACTTATCTCTGAATTTGCTGAAAGCACAGCAAGTCACCTGCGATGGTTACATGAGCAGATTCCCTCAGCTTTAGGAGCTCTCTCAGTGTGACCTTCAAAATAAATTCCCGTGAATAATACCAGTGTGTACAAAAACTAAAATAGGAATACAAAGCATAATTAACGCTCAGACACCCATCAGGAAGAATTAAAAGACCCCAGAGACTTAAAGGATTTTTCTGTTGTGACCAAGAGGAAGGTGATACAAAAGACAAATTCTGTCCAACCTCACTTTTTCCTTTTGTTTACATTATACTGGGCTGATTAACTTCAATTATTGTGCACATCCCCTTTCTTTTATCAGGACCCAAGAAAGCACGATGTAAGTAACAAAGGAAATACCGCAAAGTGAGTACGATGGGGTTCACAGACGTTTCTGACCATGCGAGTCGGAGGCTCGAGCTGACGCAGAAACCCCTTCAAACCAGGGAGGGGGTCAACGTGGGAACGGCCCGACAGCCCTCAGCGATGTCTGTCCTTACGTCTCTGCATCTCCAGGAGACTCTGCGAGAGGAAAGTAAACGAAAACCGCGTATTTTGTTGCATGGAAATACACCATAAATCAAGCAAGCTCTCGGTCAATGCCCAGTGTTTGAGCAGGATTGGCGGGATGAACCTGGAATTAAATTCATTTACTCTCCAGAGACATAGAATTCCTCCCATTAATATTCCACCTGTCTTTGCAAAGAAACAACACTTTTTTTTAGGCAAAATAAATGGCCACTAGCTGTTACGTCAAGGCAGGAATCAGGAATGCGTACACGGGTTAGATGAGAGGATAACTTGAATGGAAACCCAAACGCTGCCCCCGAGGCTGGCCGGCGTTTCTGTGCACGGAGCAGCCGTGTGCGTCTGGAAGACGGTGGGGGGGTTCCTCGTCTGCACGGCTTACCCGCCAGAGTTACTCTGGGAACTTCAAACCAACCTGTGCAGCCGGCTCTTGGGCTCTGCCGGCTTTCTCATACAAAATTTATCCCTTTTCCTTTCAAAGATATTGAGAATTTGGGTTTTTCGGGGGGTTGGTTTTTTTGTTGCTTTTGTTGTTTTGATTTTGTTGTTTGGGTTTTTTTTCTAACATAACTTGCTCAGATTTATGTGTATTCACACATATTCCAAAACCTGTGTATCCATGGTGAGAAACGCCAGTTCAAGTGCTTTCCGTCTGCCTGGGAAGGAGGACAGGAGATCACCAGTGGCCAGGACAGCTTTGCATTTGTTAAAAGCCAGGCAGCTCTACACTTGAACATACTACAGATACTCCGCCGCATCATGGAGCCGCAGCCCTCCCAAACCGAGCAGAGCTCCTGGCAGCTTGTGACACACAACAGCAAAGGACACGTAGATCAGAGAGACTGGAGAGGAGATGCAAAAAAATAAAATAAATTAAATTAAAATAAAATAAATTAAAATAAAATAAATTAAAATAAATTAAAATAAAATAAATAAAACCAAACCAAACTAAACTAAACAAAACTAAACTAAACTAAACTAAACTAAACTAAACTAAACTAAACTAAAATAAAACCTACAAACATGAATATTCCCCCATCACTTGTCTTTGCTAATTAAATCCTCTAAGCCTGACTGGTGCCAGCACTGCTGTAATATATGGTTATTTAGGGAAATGGCTGTCCTTTGCTATTGATCTTTTCCAAGCCAGTGCTGCAGAGTCCAATCTCCCCTGTGCCCAGCACGCTGGTAACACTGCTTCCTCACATCGAATTTAGCGTCACGGGATTGTTCTGAACACTGTGGGCCAAAATCAACCCTGTAATTTCTGCGGAAGTATAATGGCAGCCAATATTTTTAAGTACCCTTTATTTATAGGTCCACTCGATGTACAGTGAGCAGTTTCATACTGCTTCATGGAGAAGTTGCCCTGAGCAGCTGTGGCTGCCCCATCCCTGGAGGTGTCCAAGGCCAGGTTGGACGGGGCTGGGAGCACCCTGGGCTGGGGGGAGGTGTCCCTGCCCAGGGCAGGGGGTGGGACTGGATGGTCTTCAAGGTCCTTTTCGACCCAAACCATTCCACGATTCTGTAATTCTATGGGGAGAGCTGAACTTTGCCCAAGGCAGCATCTCATCCCAATGGACAACGGACTTGCTGGCTCTTGTTGGCAGCAAAGAAGGTAAGGGCAATTATAAGATGGCCAAGAAGGTGGTAAATAGGGTCTTATCTTATGTGAAGCCATACAAGCACAAAGGCAAATTCCAAACCTCATTGTTTTTCAGCCAAGTTGTTGGAAGCTGCTTTCCCATGGAGACGGAGGCGAGCCGAGCCGGGGGTCGGCCGAGGGAGGGGAAGAGGAGGAGGTGGGCAAGCCCAGGCAGCAGGGGTGGGAACACCGGCCAGCTGAGGGAGCATCGCTTTCCCAGGAAAACCGGCTGAAAAGACATTAACAAATACTGACGTTAAACTTTGAATGATATATACCTCCCAGTGTTGACAGCTTACTTTCCAGACAGCAAACTACCTCCTTTTCATAACGGAAAGAAACTTTTGGTGTATCGTCACCTCTTCACAAAAATCACCTCTTGCTCAGCTGGACCTATAAACCACTGATCTCACCCATCGCCGGCGCAGGGCTGTTATATGGTATCACAAACACAGAGAAACCAACCCCTGCACCCCTTATTTCTGAATTTCACCCTTCAGCCTCCCCCCCCGGCTGCCCTTCCAGCATCCCTCGTGCTCCTTGTGCCGCGCGACTGCCGCCACCTGAAGCCACCGCCACCTCCATCCCGGTGGGACGTAGCTGTCACCCCCAAATGACAGTGGGGATTGAATTTAGTCCTATGTTTTCAGCATATGCAAATTGTACAGCCAGCTTTGGTAACAGATTAAAAGGGCAATTTTGTCTCCGATGCTTCCCAGTGCTGAACTGCAGATCTCATTAAATCCAACGATAAAATGATAAATCTTCCCAGGACTTCAGTGAGAGCAGCGCGGGGCTGACAGACCTCATTAAACAGAAAGCAAAAAAAACCCAACACCCACATTTTTTCTTTTTAACTACAGCTTTACATCCCGAATTATGTGCGAATAGAAAGTAAACATATTAATTTGATCTTTTTCTTGGGAACTGTGGAGGGAAAAGCGGGCACAGGAGCAGCGATGGGGATACTGCTCTGCATTCTGCAAATGAGGAGTTACGCAACGAAGGAAGTTATTAAGTACTTCTCTCTCGCGCTGATGCTCAGCCCGGGGAGGCGCATTCCCTTTGGCAGGGCAGAGGGATCAGCATCGCTGTTGTACCCCTGACGGTCGTAGCTCCAGCAGCGACCGAACCCACATGGCACAAAACACACACTGGTCTCCTCGACGGGAGCTCAGGTGCACGGAGACCGGAGGGCAACAGGCAGAGCAGGCAAAGGTGAAGGGAAAGCAAATCGGTGACAAAAAAAGAAAGAGCATTTTAGTTCCCCAGCAAAGCCAAAGCTCTGCAAAGCACGCACCCCTCTTTGCCTTGGATGTGCTTATTAGCCTCATTTTTATTCAAAAAGTTCCCTCTGAGGCAGCACCGGGAGATTAGGATCCACTTCTGTTTTTAGGAGGGACAATAATAATGACATCATTAATACACATATAAGGTCTTAATTTACCTAAGGTGTGCCTCTTTGGTTTCCTTGCCTTACCACAATCATGTTGGACTCACGGTCTGCAGTGAAGCATTATCAGGGACCTACCCAGCACATCATTAGGAAAATAATAGAGTGAACATGAAAAAAAAATAAAAACATTACTTTCAGGGCTAGAAAGTCAGGGGTGGGAAAAAAAAAAAAAAAGGCAAAAATCAAACCCTGTCAACATTGCAAAACCAGCACCGGACCACTGAGGGCTGCTGTTAGCCTGCGCAGATGAAGCGGAACTGTAAATGCCCCCCGCAGCAGCTCCCAGGGCGGCAGACGCAGGTGTGCACCTTTGCACATGTACAGACATAAAGATGTGTCAGGAGACGGTAAACGAATGCGCTTCTCTCGCATTTAGCAGATAAAGGACCAGAAGGGAAAAAATCACCTCCCAGCGTCTGCTACCGCGGCAACCTAATCCGAAGGACACGGCCGGCGTGAGCAGCGCTCGGCAAACCTGGCACTTACCCACACTGCGGGAGGGCACAGGGAACCCCCCCCACCGTGCCCCGGCAGTCACCTCACACCTAAAATGCTGTATAAAACCGGTTTCTCACAAGCGAGGGGGTTTGGCTTCCCCAGCCCTCGCTGCCAACCTGTCCTTCCACACTGTGATGCTCCCAAGTACTGCAAGACCAGTTTTGGTAGGAAGGTATCCTGGATTGAGCAACACAGGACTGATTTATCCTCTAACGCCTGGGAAAACTGCACTTTTAGAAGACTCCGGTGTCTGAACGCGTGTAAGTACGTACTCTGCAGGCAGCGATGGGGTGCGGGGCTCAAGGTCTCGGGGTTCCCGAGCTCAGCGGGTGCGGGATGAGGAGGAGCGGGACCCGGGCACTGGACCCACGCCGGCCAGCGGGGTTAGTTCGTACCGCGAACGGCACATTCGGTATCAACTAGAAAGTTCGCTGAGGAGTTCTCTCTCCCCCGTGACGGCTGCCGTCCCGAGAACTCCTTGCCCCGGTGCCGGAGCCCGGAGCCCTTCCCTCCTCCCGGAGCCGCAGCGCTGGCAGGGTCCCGCAGGGGCTGTCACTGCCGGGGGTGCGCGGCTTCTGCGGGTGCAACGGGCTGGGTATGGTCCCCGGGTATTCTGTATTGGTGTCGGGATCAATATCAGTTCTTTAGTGCTGTTAATGTTAATTATTTAGTCTTATTCTATGAAATCTGTTTATATTTCAGCCCCCACATTTCCCTGTTTTTTTCCCAATTCCCCTTCCCGGGTGGGGGGGGGTCACCAGGTGAGAGAATAATTGTCTAAATGACAACAAACTGTTGTGGGTTTTTCTCAAACTGTACCAGTAGGTAACCCCCAACGCATGACTGTCCGTTCCCCGCGAGGTGCTGGCAGGAGACCGAAGGCTGAGCAGAGCGGGACTCCTGGGGGTGCTCGGTCCCTGCCCAGCTGACAGCTCCGTCAGGAAGCCAGCGCCGGGGCGATTCACGCCACTTTTGTGTCTTCTTTACACTTAATGAACATAATGCATTAATGTATAGTTATACGCTACTCAAATACACTGTATTATCCCATTTTTTGTTCTTTGCCTTCTGTGAATATCCCAGTAACTGGCAGCGGGCAAACCTGGAGAGCAAATTGCAGGTTTGGGGGTTTTTTTTTCCTCCTTTTGTTTTTTTCCCAATTCCCCTTCCCGGGTGGGGAGGGGTCATCAGGTGAGAGAATAATTGTCAGGCAGCGAGCCGCAAGTGCGGCGTATCCTCCCCCTGACTCCTGGAGCAGCACCGGCTTCTCCCTCTCTCAAAATCACTTACGGAGCTGGCAGAGGTTCAGAGGAGAGAGATAAAAGTGACCAACAGACGGGAAAACAGCCTGGTTCTGGTCTTACTCGTAGAGACATTTATTGGTGTGATTATGTGCACATTGACTGTTCCCATGCCATTCCTTGCTTACTTCAGCATCAAAGTTCGTTATCGTTGAGAGTAGGTTAAGACTGGGACGAAGCACCCGCCTTGTCCAAGTCTTGCGGGACAGATTACCACGAAACCCCAGGAGCAACAGACCACGGAAGGCAAGAGGATGGAAAGACCCGAGCCAGACCCACAGCCCCCGAGGAGCTGACACATGAGACAGAAAGGGTAATTAACCACCATCTACAGCTTTAAATGCAGGTGCATAACGATACCAGTAAAGGCTAGTATCACTTCCCACAATATATCTATTTTACATATATAATCTTTATCATGTCCATTTTCTTTATTAATAAATTATATTCCATATTCCCTGACCCAGGACAGAATGAAGAGCGGAATCAGTGAAAGAGAATTCATTAAGGTGAAAAAAAATAATCTCGATTTACAAGGATGATCAATAGTTATATGGCTATCACGAATACATAGCATTAAATATGCCATAACAATGGTGTGGTTTAGAATAAAGTTTGGGCGCTAGGCTGCGTGCCATGTGGAAGGTCGCTTTGCTCACCTATACCTAACGCAGGATTTCTGAGACAGTGATGGAGTAACTTCTTACACCCATGGCCAGAAGGAAGAGCTCAAGTAGCAGCAGAGTTTTCTCTTCCTCCTTTTAGTTTAAAATTAAGAGTAAGCACTGAAGTGCAAGAGCGCAAGGAAGGAAATGCATGCTTTGTTAGCTCCTTTTGGTACTTGTAAGTTCAGAGCTTTCAACATTTGTTAGGCTGTTTTAAATGCATAGGGTATAAATCCTGCCTTTCTTTCTGCTGCTGCATCTGCGAAATGCCAAAAATCTTTACTATACTTCAAATGAAAATGGTTTAAAATACATTTTTCTCACGTCTCAAGCGTGTTCTAGAAACGCACCGTTGACATGGCAGCTCCTGGGATTTCATCATCGCAATAAATTTTCATTCCCCCATATACAGGTTTGATTAAAAGCAAGGGAGTCGGGACCTGCTATTTCCCTTGCTGGGAGGCAGCAGATGGGGACAACAGAAAGCGCTCCAGGAGAGGCAGCAAACAGCTTTCAAGGGCAGCTCTCTGCATCTCAAAGAATGAAAAGGAAAAAAACCCAAGGTGATAACCAGTATTCTTTCTAGCTGCTCCTCGTGACAGTCCCTGCGAAGGGCTGACACGCTGAAGAACTCTAACGGCTCACAAAGCTTTTTTCGGTTTGGTTGTTTTTCAAAGCATCCTCCAGAGACAGGGCTGGGAGGAGACGCCGGCGTAGCTTTTGCACCTCCATTTGGAACCTGAGTTCATCTGAAGTGGGGACGGCTTTGCCACCCTTGCAAGTGGGATCAGCCTCCGCGTCCCACCACCTCGCCTCGACTGCTCCTCCCCCCGCAGCTGCACAGACACAAGCGGAGCGGAGCACCCAACGGACCCGCTCCCTCCCACGCCAAGAGGGTACCAGTGCCCACCACCAGCACGGGAGGTCCCCCCCAGACCTCCAGCGTGCTCAGCCAGCAGTGCCAGTACTGCAGCCTGGGTCTCGCCTCTGGAAACGCGGGGTTAAGCGATGGGGGGACAGTGACAGCACCGAGGTCTGTCTTTGGGTACCTGCTCACGTGGGGGGGCTCAGCACCCTCCCAGGGAAACCTGTGAAACCACTCGCTCTTCTGCTGTGATTCCCACGCTGGACTCTTTGACATGTTTTTGCTAAACCGGGCCTCTGCCAACCTCATGGAGTTCAACCAGGCCAAGGGCAAGGTCCTGCACGTGGGTCGGGGCAACCCCAACACAGCTCCAGACGGAGCAGGGAATGGCTGGAGGAGAAGGACCTGGGGGTGTTGGAGGGTGAGAAGCTCCACACGAGCCGGCGATGTGCGCTGGCAGCCCAGCAAACCCCCCGCATCCCGGGCTGCACCCCAGCAGCGTGGCCAGCAGGGCGAGGGGGGGGATTGTGCCCCTCTGCCGCGCTCGGGGGAGACCCCCCTGCAGTGCTGCCTCCAGCTCGGGGGGTCCCAACAGCAGAAGGACACGGAGCTGTTGGAGCGGGGCCAGAGGAGGCCCCGGAGATGCTGGGAGGGCTGGAGCCCCTCTGCTGGGAGGACAGGCTGGGAGAGTTGGGGGGGTTCAGCCTGGAGAGGAGAAGGCTCCGGGGAGACCTCAGAGCCCCTTCCAGTGCCTAAAGGGGCTCCAGGAGAGCTGGGGAGGGACTCTGGATCAGGGAGGAGAGCCATGGGACGAGGGGGAACGGATTTAAACTGAGAGAGGGGATATTGAGGTGAGATATTGAGAAGAAATTGCTGCCTGTGCGGGCGGTGAGCCCCTGGCGCAGGTTGCCCCGAGCAGCTGTGGCTGCCCCATCCCTGGAGGTGTTCAAGGCCAGGTTGGACGGGGCTGGGAGCACCCTGGGCTGGGGGGAGGTGTCCCTGCCCAGGGCAGGGGGGTGGAACCAAATGGTCTTTAATGTCCCTTCTGACCCAAACCATTCTATGATGCTATGAGAAATTTTTGGAAGAAATTACTGCAAACTTTGGAGGTAAAAAACCCCCCAGATAGTGTTGGGTGTTGGTTGTTTTCCCCATGGGGAACCCAGCATCATGTGGAGAGCACATACCAGCACCGCGGTCCCCCGTTCCCCAGCTCTCCAGGCTCCCCACAGACACCACCCACCCTCTTCACCCAAACCCACCGGGATTGGGGACAAGGCTCTGCCAGGGGAAGCCTCGTTCAATGATTTAACAAAACCATGCGTTTAAAGCCAGGTGAATAAAAAAGAGGACATTTGTGCACTAGTAGTCTTAGACATTCAAGAATTCATTTACCTTCTCACTTGGGAGACTTTCACGCTCGCTGGTCCAGGTTTTTGTGCTTCTCTCCCTGGGAGCTGGCTCCAACGCGGCTGAGGACACACTTCTAATGTTATTGGCACTTTATTACGTAGTCGCAGGCTCTAACCGCTGATGTTCTGAGAGCAGCACTGAGCTGCTGAGAAACAACTGGCATCACCATAAAAGCTGCCAAAAATGCATTGCTTTATCAATATATAACCTTACCTATGGAGGGCAGGCTGCACGTGATCTGTTAGAGAGAGATGTTTCATATTCCTATGGATTTCTCATCCTGTGAGATTCCTTTCCAACGCAGAAAAGACCCTTCAGTGGAGAGGAGCTCCCTCCAGCCCTGCTGGGGCAGTCACAAACCACACGCTGCTTTGCAAGACCACTATTTCGCAGCCAAACCCTGCCAAAGTCCCAGTTGATACACCAAAGGGCCGTAGCGGTTCTTGCACGGGGAGATGGAGAGTTCGAGCGGCAAAGCGTCCCGCGAAGCGCGATGTGCATTTACCTGCAGAGGAGTGAGAAGGGTCCAGGAAGAGGTACCCACCTCTCACAGCCCAGCCCTCAGCAGGAGGGTCCAAAAGACGCCTCGGACAGACACGGCTATCTGCACATCTGAATTCTCTCTTCCCCGACGCGGGGAAGAAATGCCAGGGTACTACAAAACGAACCCAGATTTTGTAAGATTAAGTATACGATCCCTCTGAGAACAGGATTTCCTACTGAATAATTCTTTCCAATACATTTCACATCCTAAGGAACTGCAATTTACTGGGATATAAATCTGATAATAGCCTTCATTAAGCAATATTGCGAGGATTAAAAGAGGTTAATGAACATGTTGCTAATCCTTCTAAGTAGCTAGCCATCCCAATCTCCTCTTTATACATGACAGGTATGAAGAAAAGAGATTTCAAAAAGCTGAAAACAAACTGGCTAAACTTAACAATGCGGCAATACCTCGCGCCTGCTCCCTTCCACTAACAAAAATACAACAGGTCATAACTCTGCGGAGAGCAGCCTGGTCTCTCCTGGTATGATAACATCTCAAATCAAGCTTTGGCCTGGAGCAACCTGCAACAGGTCCTTAGAATCTGCTCAAAAATAGCATCATTTAAATATAAAGACATACATGTATTTATATATATACACATACATATTTTTTTTTATATATATCTCTCTACACATTTACTAGAGACAGAGAGGTCTACGAGGTTACTCAGTTCATCTACTTTACGTATTCAAAATCTCCCAACAGCATACTTTTCCCACCCAATTTTCAAAGCCTTTCCATTTTTTTTTTTGCCAGAAGATGATGCCATTCTGCAAAACACACCGGGCATTTTCCAACCTTAGCATCTCCTTAATATATTTTTTCCTCTTCTCACTACATTTTCTATATTTCTGCCTTTTTACATACACCCAGCAGGTGCAAAGAACTGAGCGAAGCACTTATGTATTAAAATGGGCTTTTTGGTTTCTGGGAGACCTGCTGCGCCCCTTGCCGCAGCTACAGAGCTGTCCCCATGATGCGGTGGGACACTGTCATATATCCCAGTTAACACCTGTCACCTCCCGATCCAGGCCAGTGGCACTGCTGCTTCTTAGTTTTTTTCTGCGTCATGGAAAGGTATTTCAGAAATAGAAAAGTGGTAAATAAGAAAAAGCACGCTCCTATTCATAGACTACACAAAAAGTTCTCTTCGCAGTTTTGGCTGGAAATCATGTATGTAGAGATAAAATATGCAGTTGTAATTAGCTTATTTTTTTAACATCCTGCTTTGGCACATGAAGACTCTGATATTCAGTCAGAACGTAACGAGGAGTGCCAGATACTGATTTTTTTTCAGGAAAAACACATGATGTGTGTGGGAGTGGAGGCAGGGCTTACAAATGTAGCGAGACATGGCTGTGCAAGGTCAGTTTTGCACGTTTACACCTCTCGCAGTGGCCCTGACTGTCCCCAGACACCGCTCCTGCAGACATTCCGGACCCTCATCTCACCTCCGGCTCATGGGCAGAAATAGGTGAAGTGGACCGGGGCATTATGCCATGAACACTTCTGCAGCTCCTCACACGTCCCAGCCCCAAATCCACCCCACAGACGGTATCTGCCCCTGAAAGCTGAGGGCTCTCGCCAAAATTAGCACTTTAATATGCACAGGGCAGAACAAACGAATCCATTTTGGTTTGTAACTGAAGCCAACAAATACCAATCTTACCCGAAATGCAATGTTTCCTGGGCTGGAAGCTAAATTCCACTTTTTGTTTGTTTTCCTTTCCCTCCCAGCGCTTCCTGAATCTTAAACCGTGTAAAACTTCAGTGATGGTTGTGGCAAGAGAGAAGGGGCTTGGAAACAGTGAGAAATTCCCGTTCACCTGGGAGTGACTCCCTTGGCACTGTCACTGCCCCACTGCAGGTTTGTCACCGGTGACGACCCGCGTACAGGGGTCTGCAGGCACGTGCGGCGGCTCCCCTTGGATAAAGGCGTCTCCCAGCAGCAGGAAAGCCCCGCAGGACGGCGGCCTCGGGGAACAGGTTGGGAAGAGCGGCAGAACCAGCAGTTTGCTGCCCGTCCGGCTGCTCCGCCAGCGTGGCGCCGCCTCCCGCGCCACCGTAACGCCCCGGTGGGAGCGTCCCCCGAAACTCCCATGTTTACTCCGCAGCAGGCAGAACGCAGTGTATTATAAAGATCTATCTGTGCAAGAAAAGGATAATGGTTAAAGGAAAAACTTCTCAGCATTATTGGAGGCTGAATTATAGAGCAGCAGTTTAATCACTTCCAAGGATGACTCGAGCCTTGCGGCAGATACAGCCCCGCAGAGGACGAGGGTGGTGCCACCATGATAACAGCAGAAGTGAAGGGAATGGCTCCCGTTCAGTGCCCGGGACCTTCGAGCGGAGGAACTCTGTTGGATGTGCAGGACTGAACCTATGACTCACACATTCCCAGCCAACAAAACGCGCAACGTTATCAGCGTTCCTGGGCAAAAAGAGGCAAATCCATACGGGACAGCTTTGCCCATGGAACCCGAATCCCCTTTCCCTGCTCTGTCCCTGTGTGCCTTTTCCCAATGGGCTTCCATCCTTCGGAGCGCCTCGGTCACCGCAGTATTCAACACATTTAAGTTGGGGAGAGCATCTGTCGTTCGTTTTAGTAGCCAGCCCAGCCCAAACCACAACAGTTCTGTACCAACGTACCCTTTTAAAAAGCTCTCTTTGTGCCGTCAACTTAATGCCAATCAGCTGTGTAATTAAGCTTGGATTTAACGAACGCTTGCTGGGCGAGGTGACCGCAGGAGCCCCCCACCCTCCCCGGCACAGCAAACCCTCACTCCGTCTCAGCAGCTCACCCCATGTCCCAGCAGAAGAAGGCCTGGCTGCCGGCGAGCACCCGGCAGCGGTGCCAGGGGTACGTCCTCATGCTGTTTGCTCGCCCAGGAAAGGATCTCCTTTTCGCTGCTGGTTTCTTTGAAATTAAAAATAATAATAATAAAAAAGCAGTTAAAATTTACAGCACTTGGAGATACATTCAACTTGTAAATCATCTCTGTTCCCACTACCGGCGATACCCTCACAGACCTTGGGTACCGTCACCGATGGAGCGATGCCCTTCACTCGTAGAGAGAAGCAGCCATACATTGACTGATAGAGAACAGGGGTTTAACAAAGTTTGATAGTAAACGCGGCAGCGTTTTAACAAGATTTGGGCTGGGAAGGCGCACTTGGTTATTTCCCGCAGGGAGGACAGGGTCAGACCGAGCTGCCGGGGAGACCCTCCCGTTGAGCGGAGGTTCAGAGGGGACCCCCGGCTTTCTAACCGCCTTCTCGGAGAGGAGCCGGGGTGCGGCTGGACCCGCTCCTAGTCCCAGATGTGGTCAGTGATTTATGTCTGAAGGTTTATGTACGCGCCATCAATCCTTTATACCGCTTAGCTAAGATTTCAAAGTTTCGCAGGCTGTAAACCACTTACCGCGGGGCCGTTGCGGCAGGGAATCCCTGAACCTCCAGGAGGAACCTTGAGCAGCGTCCCTGCCCAAGGGGAGATCCTGGCGTGCAGCCGCTGCCGCGCAGGAGAGCGCAAAGGGCTCTTGGGATGGTCACTGTGTGTGGGGGTGGTTGACCTGTAGTCACGTTTGCATCTCGGCCACAGTGCCGGTGA
>VZSZ01001240.1:0-85947 GCA_013398815.1 Ibidorhyncha struthersii | reverse complement strand
CCAACCCTGACTATTCTGTGATTCTGTGATTCTGTACCAGTCACTGCCTAACTGCTGAGGTACCAAAGCCCTTGGAATATACAGTATCACCATCAAAATACCCTACATTATCTACAGGACATACTACAGCTTTCTATACATTAGCACAGTTTGTTAGAAAGACGTTCAGTTTCTTCTTAAACCATTCCAGGATGTAAAACCTAGGCCACCTCCTATGTATGTTAACCACAAAATCCAGTCTGATAATTATTTGTCTAAAATTACTACAGGATTTAATACTGTAGAAAATATAGTGACATGGAGCATCAACTACCCCTTTTGTTCAGTAACTCAGCAAGTACACCACTCAGCCAGACTCTAGGATTACCCAGTTCGATCACTTAATCTGAAAAAAAAGTCTGACCAAAAACATCATCCTGGTTTATATCAGAATTAGTGTGGCCAGCAGGACTAGGGAAGTGATTGTCCCCATGTACTCAGCACTGGGGAAGCTACAACTTGAATACTGTGTTCAGTTTTGGGCCCTTCACTACAAGAAAGACATTGAGATGCTGGAGCAAGTCCAGAGAAGGGCAACAAAGCTGGTGAGGGGTCTAGAGCACAAGTCCTATGAGGAGCGGCTGAGCGTACTGGGGTTGTTTAGCCTGGAGAAAAGGATGCTGAGAGGAGACCTTATCACTCTCTCCAACTACCTGGAAGAAGGTTGTAGAGGGGTGGGGGTTGGTCTCTTCTCCCAAGTAACAAGTGATAGGTCAAGAGGAAATGGGCTCAAGTTGCATCAGGGGAGGTTTAGGCTGGATATTAGGAAAAATTTCTTCACAGAAAGGGTTATCAAGCATTGGAACAGGCTGCCCAAGGAAGTGGTGAAGTCGCCATCCCTGGAGGTATTTAAAAGACATGTAGATGTGGTGCTTGGGGACATGGTTAGTGATGGTTTTGGCAGTGTTATGTTAATGGTGGGACTTGATGATCTTAAAGGTCCCTTACAACCTACACAGTTCTATAATTCTGTGGCCTTTTAGGTCGATGCCATAGCCAGAAGCTAATAAAATTGATTACAGCCAGAGAGCCAGAAAGTTGTTCTCTCTTATGCTGCCTTGTTGAAATTCTTTCACTTTTCATGGGCCAGAGAACAAGACTATGCTTGTATATCCTAGGAGCTAAAATATGTTCTCTCTTATCTAGACAAAGGACACTGAAAAAATACATCTTTATGTGGCTAAATAAGAGGGAGATAAGAACCGATCCCTGGCCACAAGGAGAAGTAGCACAGACTATCTTGTGTCCACATGGCTTTGGGACAGTCCCTTTTCTAGGAGGTGTGTCTCAGTGGCCCAAATAGAGCCAGGAAGCAAGATAACAACCATGCTTAAGCTCACTCCCTAACCTGCTCTTATCTAAAAGCGTAAATATGCCCTCAGATTCTATATTAGGCTCAAAAGCATTTTAAAATTAATTTAATTAAATATTCAGCAAAGTAAATCTTTTCCATTGAGTCAGAGACTCCAGTTCCTAAACTATGTATATATATTCTGTCTCTGACAAATGTAGTAATTCTTAACAAAGACTTGATAGGAGGTATTTGAATGCAGGTAGATCAAAGCATTCCTCTAAGATGCTGAAGATGCAAGTCCCAATCACGTAAAGGAGACACAAGACCTTACCCTGGCTATACCACAACCATAGTTGAGTGCTCTGTCCCTTAGATTACACATTTAATCTTTCTCTAGTTTATGCCTGAGAAGTGGATGATCAAACTGCTTCAGTCTCAGTAGAAACATATATAGCTCTGACTTTTCTTTGTAGCCCTGCTTGAAAAAGACAGAACTGACACTTCATACTTTATTCTTGAAATTTTCCATTGGTTAGGTGATGTGCCCAATTATGTACCTAGAATATTCCTAATTTTTGCACTTAAGGATCCACTTCTGGATCAAAATACATTTCAGATATCAACAGTTTTGTGGGCCTCATTCATTCAAGAACCACTGAATTCTTAAACACTCTTGTGTCCAGATCCCAATGGCTAAATTCTCTGTCAGTTGTAGTCCCAAAAAACTATTAGCTTATTCTTTTATTCTCTTTAGCTATAGCAGAAGGAATATGATTTAATAATGTTTTTTCAGTGCGTCCCAATGATGTTTTGATTCAATTTTTCTAATGGTTTCTCAAACAAATAAAATTCCCTTTGCACTGGCAACTGAAATAAATTTGATTATTCTCCCTCTCCCCCTGCAGAACACACTGTTAGTTACCAGGAGAACTAAACTGCAGGGTATTAATGTGTCAAATGATGACTGAACAGTTTTGCGTTAATCGATTCAGAATAAATCATAACAATCACTTCATCCCCAATTTGTGTTACTCGATTCAGAATAAATAATAAGAATCACTTGATGCCCAATAGTGTGATTTATCAATAAGGAAATAGCTAAAAACATGCTGATCTAGGCACCACAGGCTTGGGCTGATACACCTGGCTTTGTATCAATGAAATCTAGGCCCTGTAATCCCAGAGAGAAATTACAAGGGATTTGTATACTAGAGGAGTGCAGAGTTTGAAAGGACAAGAATTATTCTTCATTTAACACTGGCTATGCTTGCACATATGTTTTAACTACTCTAGCTTCTTTACAGTCCTTCTCCAGTTAATATCTTCTGATTGAACCAATCTACAATTAATATAATAAGAAGTGATTCTCCAATGATTAAATGAGCTCAGGCTATCACAGTCAGCATAGAGTAAACTCTACAGAATGTTTTTCTATCACTTTTCATCTTGTTTAATGATCTGCAGGTTTGGATGTTATTTTTATTCAAGTAGTGGCAATTGATGTCATATACTTTCTTGACAAAAAAATAACATGTTGTCCCAAAAGTTTGCACAATAAAAAAAGAAAAATATCAGGTGTCTTAAGCAGTTGAGTTTTTTTTAACAATATTTTAAGTGGGCTATCAAAAAGGAGAATTCATTAGTATTTTTAGGAGGCTACCTTTGCTTATACCTAGCCTTAGTGAACATACCATTGAACTAATTTTGACAATTAACTTATCCCTAGTAAATAAATTCTTTTTTTGAATATAATTTTACAGCAAAGACAGAATTACATGATTCTCTACACATTAAGCAGCATACTTTCAAATGAAGGCAGTAATATCTCCATGATGTTTTTAGGATTTAATTTAACACACAGAAGATTACAGAGGAATTTTCTTTTTTTTTTTCTTTTCCAGTGAAACACACTTACTTTAGTGCTCAGAGAAACTATTTACACTTAATTGCAGAAGCTTAACAAGATGAAAATAGTACATTGATGAAAATGTGAAATTATTGTAGCTGAGAATATAGCTAATGAGTACGTTACTTTATCTTTAAGTAGATTTTAGAAAATTCAAATTTCTTTGAGAATATTTTTATACTAAATTATTTTTTAAAAAATAATTCCATGTTAAATAATAAAATTCCTTTAAGACAGACAAGAATTTGAAATTAACTTTGCCTCATTACATTATAAGCAATACTAGATCTTAAAAAACAATATCTGTCGTATCACTGAATGCCTGAATGGCAAGTATAAAATTGCCAGATTTTTATCATCTCTTCCTTTACTTTTGTTTTCCATCTTGGTTTCCAGTTAAAAAAAAATAGCATTTTATGTCAACATCTTCAGTGCCAGGCCTACCTCTTTTCTTATATTTTTACAGAAAAGAAATATATAAGATCAATACTGAGCAGTCATATTTGTGATGCCATGCAACCAGGACAAACAACCATAAACATATTCTAAGACAGGTAAGAGTTGTTTCTTGCAGCTATATAAAATGATGGGGTTTAATGTTTTTTTAATGAAGTCACAGTCATTCAATGCCTGGAAATGTTTCTTCTTCCTGGATAACACAAAGGTATGTCTCAGGATAGTAATTCCCTTTTAAATAAATCTAGTTACTTATACATGAAGAAAAAATACTGTATATTCAACCAATTCTTTCTTCAGTGCAGAATTCCATTAATATTCCACAACTTTCACTTAATAGTTTTTATCTCACCCATTGAAAAAATGCAGATCCTAACAAATCAGTTGAGAGGTTTACAAAACAGAGAAATGGTGTAGAGTAACTCAAACCAGTAAGACAAAACATGAGCTATTTTGTAATGCTATTTAATTAAGGGAGCCGTTTTTCAATGTATACATGAAAGACTAATTGAAGGAGAAAATACAGAATTCTTGTAAATTCCCCAGTCTTTGGGGGGATTTTGTAATTTAACAGAGTGAAGGTAGAATTTTAAACTTTACCTTTTCTCTCTCTCTTTTTTCCCCTCTTTCACATCAGATAAAACTGTTCCATTTTGTTAACAGTAGACCCATCTGCTTATGAAATTCTAGACAGTGTAATGAAGTAAAACTGGGAATAAACTACTAAATTCAAAGGTGAAATTAAGACTGGAGCCTATGGCTCTCTTTCTCTCTAACACAGGTATGTGATCCACAGAGTCAACCAAATTAGGGGACAAAGTACTCCTTTCAGGTTGAAGCAAACAGGAATAGTCTCTTCTCTGTGCCCTTCTATGAAAACTTAGGATGGAAATCTTTCATTATGTACTTCAAAGTGCACCTGCAGGTTCCACAAAGATGTCTTAAAATATTTAGTCTCTTTAGTAGGCATGGTACTTTATTTCAAATACTTGAGAGATGCCTTAATTTTTAGAAGACTGGGCTTCTTTGGCAACCTTCTTAGGTTCAATCATTAGTTAGTAGCTGTTACTAGAAGCACATAACAAGCATTTTATTCTCCAAATACCTTTAATATTTAAAAACATTGTTTAATCTAAGCAAAGAGTAAATTCCCTTTGGTAAAACGAAGCATACTTTTGATGGAAAAGAATACACATTTTAAAAGCCTCTAACAAGAAATAATAGTTCACAAATCATGCACTTTTTACTTTTCAGGGTTTTGTATTTCATAATCACTGTCACAGAGAAACTAAGGCAACATTTTGTTAGAATCTTAAGAACTAAGATTCTAACAAAACATTCTTAGTTAAAATCAAGTTTTGAAATTTCTTCTTTCTAGTTTAGAAATGGGTAAACACTGCAAATGCAAACTGTTGCTAAATACTGTGAAGTAATTTTGATAGTTTTCATAAGACTTTTCATAAATGGTCATTGAAACAAAGGTTTGCTCTCGTCAGTCTATAAAGGGACAAGTATCATAAATGCTGTGGTGAATCTATGTTTACATGCAGAAACTCCTTCGGACATACTTTTAAAGGAAGAATTGCAGTATGAATCTTATGCCTCCATACAAAAAAAAGCGTTGTGAAAGAGAGTCTAACAAATTCCATAGCTAAGATTTATCTCACCTGACTTCAGACATTTGAGTTGGTGAACTCGGACTACATAAGAGTTAATGGGAAAAAAACAGATACATCTAGGGTATGGTTTGTCTTATTCTAAAATCCACCTAGGTTATTACCAAAAAGTGACTTTCTGTCTTAATTGTTTAAATAATGGCACCAAGGGTAATGAGTTCAGATGTAAACATTCACATCAAAAACACGTAAAGCTACCTGAGAGAAATTCTACTTTGGTTACATAATGAAGAGTATTTTTACTTTAACAATTAGCCCAGGATCAAGTGTATAAAATGAACCAGTTAGTGCCAAAGTCCTGATATACACAATATACGTGGATATAAAGAGGGTGTTACCTTGCATTAGCTTTAGCCTGACCCCATGAACTGAATGCTCATTAGTAGCTGAAATGCATCTTCATGTTTCTTTTTTTTCTGAAAAATAAATTTGTTCTTACCTCCCTACACTCCCAGAGCACTCAATGATATGAAACAAAGCACAGTATGTGAGGGAAATTCAATGACTCATTTAAAAGATTATTCTTGTTCTAAACTAAACTGTTGAAAGAGGTTTCCCTATTACCTTTCTGAAGTAACATTTAATCAGTATAAGGTAACACTAGCAATTAAAGGAAAGGTTGCTTCCTCCTCTCCACTTCTCCCTTCTTCTTGCCCTTCTCATAGATGACACAGGTGTGCATGAAGGTATATTTTAAGTTTCTAAAGAAAAAACACCATGTAAATCTTATGTGGCAAAAATATCCTCCAATATATCTTATTTTATACCAATTAATTGATATTCAGAATACGTAAAATATCTTTAAAGTAACAAAAATAGCAAAGTGAGGAAAAAATGCCTGTATTGTGTGTTTTTTAATGGAATTTCAATTTTTTAATTATGAGTAATGGATATGCCATTTTCTGAAAAAGTCATTGTGCTTTCCAAAAGTGACACATAATCCATAAAACCCACTCAATGCTTACTTCTGCCTTTATGTACCCCAAACCCCTTAAAAACAGAATTCTGGGCTGTTTTGAATATTTTACATAATAGGCTTAAAGCTCATTTTGTTGAAACAAAAGAGGAGATGGTGATGTAACTATAACATTAGGCAACTGGACCCAAATCAACATTATGTTTGAATGGAGAATAATGTAAAAAACATTATGCTGCCACTGTGTACATAAACGATGTTGCTTAAAATTGGTGAGAAAAAATTTACATTTTGTTGATAACTTTATATTTCAAAGCTTGCTTTTGTGTCTGTTTCTCTGGACCTCTTTATTCAGGAACCATGTGCAGGGATTCAGCAACAAAAATCTATGTGCTTGAAAGAATAAGACAGTAATTATTGGCTAATACACACAGCAAATTGCTAGGGTGAGCAAGATGTTGGGCTGAGCATTAATGCGTTCTCCATCCCAATAACACATCCAGTGAGTTTTTGCTGGCCAGGCAGTTGTCAGTCAGGTTGGGAAGGGTCAGCCCATATTACTCTTTGTAAAAGGATAATCCTCAGTGTTGCTGAGTTTCCATCTTCTGATTTTCTGTATTTCCCTTAGGATTGTTGACCTTTTCATGTTTGTTAGTCTTCTTCCTCTTCAGCTGCTTAACTACTCCCACTTCAACAATCTCAACACAGCTTGCAATTTTACATTTTCTTATCTTACATGACTCTAGTTTAGGTACTTTCTCACAGCTTAGCAGTTTCCCCAGATGTTTGAACCAAGGTTATACAGCTGTGCTGTATCAAAACTAGGTCATGATTCACAAACAACTAAGAGGAGGGTTACAGTTTCATTTTCATCAGAATAAATAATAATAAAGAAAACAACCCCAAATTTAATAAAAACCATATACTTTGGGAGAAGGAAAGGGAACTATAATGCCAGGGGAATCCATTCCCATGATGACTCAAAAGCTCAGAAAATCCTTCATTCCTAGATTCAAGCACTGAAATAAAGGACTTGCATTTATCTGAGAAATATCCACTATGTTAGTCAAACTTATGATGGAAATCTAAGATGTTTTCAGGTGTACATCAAAATGGAAAGATGTCACAGGGGCATTTCACTAGTAAAAAAAAAAAAAAAAAACAAAAACCACACCACCAAAATGCCTTACTGTGATTTTTCTAAGCATGCCTGATATGACTTTGTCTTGAGATTATTTACCTAACAAAACAGAGAAATGAGAAAGGATAAGATAAAATAGATATAAATGCTAAATTAATGAAGGCTGAATTTTTAGAATGTGACTTTTAAAGTCCCTCTCTCACAGGTCTTTTCTTTTTCTCACATAATTGAAAAAGACTTGTGAAATATAGGAAATAACAAAGACAAAGATAGGAAGGGAAATGTTTTTGTCACATAGGATGAAATTAATTCCATGTAACTTCAACTGTTGTAAAAGCTGATTTTCCCAAAAGGGTCCTTGGTGGATTTTCCATTGTTCAGTCACAAAGACAACAGCGATTTGTATTGCTGAGTGCTTTTTGCAGGACAAGATAATATAATATAGGATGAATTAGGGTAAAAATTGGGGGATAGGCTGAAAAGTTTAGACAAGGTCTCTGAATGACACAAAAAATTCTGAACTGTAAGAAAAATATAGAAAACACTGCCTAATCTAAAAGGATACATTTTAGTAGGAATTCTATGCACATAGCTATGCAAATGGTTTCAGAACCACATGTATTTTCCAATTAAAGCAAAAAACCTCAGTCAAGTACATTTGACAAAAAGCACTAAAAACCTTTATAGGAGGTGCAAAAATAATCAAAATTAAAAATAAGACACTGTAGCATGCCATATGTAAACATTTTTGATGCTGTAGTGCAAGTACAAAAAAAAAAACAAAACAAATCTAAAAAAAGATGAACAACGCAAAAAGCTAAGAATCAGAAGACAGAGTAGATTTTTGGTACTAGAAAACAAAGATAAAGAGTTACAGTAATAACAAAAAGCTATGCATGAAAGACTGGACAAAAGACTAAGAGCTAATGAAACCTGAAATTTTCACTTTCAATGCAAAGTTTCTATAAAAAATAATCAGGTGATTAAAACTAACATGGTTCTCAAATATATTTTTTCTTTTTTTGTTAAGGGAAAAGAAAACAAAGTGAGAATATATTTTTATTGAAATTGGACATTTAAATTGCATGGGAAGTTAAGGCAGGTTATATAGCCCTTGTAAAGCTACTCATGGGTTTCTGTATTCTTGACTAGAATAAATGTGGAATTTCAGATCTAAATAAAACCCATCTTTCATTTCAAATTCTAAATAAATATTTACAGGAAAGAGTCCATGCACATAAAATAGTTATTTTTTTAAAAAAAAATTAACAGAAAGTAGTATCTTTTCATGTGTAAAAGGTGTGGTCAGGCATATCAATCAGCCAGGAGACTGCAGAGGAAAAAACAAATTACCTAAACATTATAAACACCACAGTTCACATGTTAAGTGGGGACTGTTTGATTCATCTGAATTTTACAAGTAAAACTATTCTATTGATATATATGCTATTCTAGAAAGGAAAACAAACAAACAAACAAAAAAAGGAAACAACAAAACTGCCAGAAGTATGAGACTGGTAGAGATATACAAAAGACACACAGAATAAAGAATTTACTGGATAAAGAAAATACAACAGATCAAAAATAGACATTAACTAGGTTTGTATCCTTTGTTTCTAAATTGGAACAGAAAGTTTTGCACTATCTGATACTCAGGATAGCAGACTTTCCCTACATTCTAAAATTTAAATCGGTCTACCAGAAATTCTAAAAGTTAACACTACTCAAAAAAATCTGGAAGACATAATTATACATGTATTTTAATTCATTTGATAAATTAACAAATAGTACCATATTATCACTGGTTATTTTCTGTTCTTCAGTGGCTACAATTCTACAAGCTGCTCTAATAATGTTTTCTTTTGATTTTTTAATACTGAAAAAAACCAAAACAACAATACAGTGAACGTACATATCTTTAGAGATACTTTAAATCACTTTGCTGAGTATAGACTGAGATTAAAATGAATAGAAGTGTTTTCTTTTGTGAGTAAGAAAAGTGTATGTTCATTTGTGCATATGTACATTTGATTATGCGTTTAAAATGGGTATGAATAATTTTCTTATTTACCATTCTAGTGATTTAACCTGGAACCATTATCCATAAAAAGCATTTTGAAACAGCAGGAATATGTAAAAGATTTTCCAACATTCTTCTAGGTCAAAACTACTCAAAAAATGCATTCTTAAACTGTTCACATCAACACACCCCAAGTGCAAATATTACCAGGAAAAATAGTTGACTGGACATTAATTGCAACAGTTATATGTTAAACCAATTTTAGCGTGTATTGACACCTTCATATATTGCAAGCCTAAACTTCCAATATTATATACCGTGCAACAGTCTACCTGACGCATTGACTTGAATTCAGTAGACAATACACAACAACTTAGGTAAAATTCTTTCATTAAGACTTAAGGACAATTACCCAGTTATTTGAAGTATATCCATACAAATCACCTTGAGCCATCTCTTGGATGATAAATTTTAACAATACAGCTTCTAAGTATAAGATTGCTTGACAAAGGTCTGCGTCCTACTTAGTTCAGGGATTGACAATGTAATTGACTGAATTGGCAACCTGTTGACTGATCTGAATATTTTTAACCTCTTTTTTGTTGGTGCGTGTCCACCTTAATTAGATTTAAAGTGTCATCTTTTGTTAAAGGCAGCATAGACCATAGATTACTCACCACTCCTAGACTAGCATTTATGTAGACTACTGCTTACATTTCCAATTGTTCGTATCCTAACTGGGTCATCAGATAACTTTTCTTTATATTTGCTACTTGTCACCAACCCAACTTTCCCTTTTCCTGTGAGGGCTTGAAAGTTTTGGAACAGGCCTTAAACATCAGTGCTTGGGCTTATTTAGAATTATATTTTCAAATAATCCAAACCCACTTTTTCCAGTAACAAACTAAGAATAAGACACAAATTCTCTGATATAAAAATAAGTCATTTCAGTTTATACTTTATTCCATAGCGCCCTTCAGCCAGAGCCCTTTCATTCACATTTTATGCCCTGCAGAATATAAGCTAGACAGCCTCCAGCCTTAAGGTAAACTTTGAACTGCTGTCCATTTTAAATTGCTTCATATTCTTTATTAATGCAGTTTCATATAGATGAGAAATCATCCCCACATTATCAACAAATCCAATAAAAATTATTTAAATAGTGATTTCTCAGCCTGTGATTGAATAGATAATATGATAATTTGTTAATACCTAAACGTTGTATACTTGAGAAGTACTGAATATTGTATATTGAATATTCAAAAACCGTAACTTTCTGGAGGTTATTAATAGTCATCACTGTTTTCCTGTGAGTGCCATTTGGGAAGGCAAACATTGTGTTAACTTCTAAAAGTGCCAAAAATGCTGCCAAAGGAGACAAACTATCTTTAAATTAGAAAATAGGTTTTTTTTTCTTTTCATCTTATTAAGCAGCATTGCACATTTCTACAAAATTTATGCTTGCAAGACAGTACTACTCATGGGAAGTGGGGAAATGATACTGTAGATATACCTATTTCTCTTGAGAAGGCAGAGTGAATAAGAGAAATAGATCAAGTCCTAGTTTGCAGCTAGATGAATGAGAATGAAAATGGAAACAAAAGCCCTTCAATTTAGACAGAAAAAAAAGTGGTGACACAGTGAGTTTAGGTAAATTTATCCTTTAAATGTCCATTAGCCATTTGAGAACAGTGTGACATTCAAATATGAACAACTCAAATTTAATGGGAAAGTGAAAAGGAAGTGTCCATAACAGCTTTATGACTCTATCAGTGGATTTTCAGCTTTTTTTTGACTCCCTCCTCCCATCAGTGACCACTTCCACTTGACTGACGCCTGGATCATAAGGAAGCATTTTTATTCTGAAGAGTATTCTGTGTGATATTAATGACTGGAGCAGTAGCTCCTTCCCCATAAATTTGAGGCAAGCTAGATTCTCAGAAGAATCTAGAAAGGCCTGAGAATGGCACCAAGTGAAGAGCAAACTGGAAGCTTCATTCAATCAATTTAATTTACAGAGCTCAGAGATGGAGTCTCAAAAAAAGTTACAACTACTTTGCTTAGAAATCTGACTAAATTTGTTCTGAATGTGACTAAAGAAACATACAAGAGTTGCTAAGCAAGTGCTAAACTAAATGCTGGAAGACTGAAACTGAGTTCCCCTCCTCAACTCCAAAAACCAGTGACCTTCATCTACCTAGCTTTCCAACCTAGTGCTGAAGTCTGAACCTAGACTATACCATTTCTATACAGCCTGTAGGTCCTTAGATAAACTCTACCTTGGTTTTAGCACCTTCAGGGATGTCAGATCACAGTTATAAGAGCTTAACCGCCACCAAACATAGCCCAGGTTTCATAGAATCACAGAACAGAATCATAGAATCGTTAAGGTTGGAAGGGACCTTTAAGATCATTGATTCCAACCATTAACCTAACCTGACAAAAAACAGTTCTAAACCATATCCCCAAGTACCACGTCTACCCCTTTTATTAAACACCTCCAGGGATGGCGAATCCACCACCTCCCTGGGCAGCCTATTCCAATGTTGGATAACCCTTTCAGTGATTTTTTTTTTCCTAACATCCTATCTAAATCTCGCCTGGTTTAACTTGAACGCATTTCCTCTTGTCCTATCACTTGTCACTAGGGAGAAGAGGTCAGTCCCCATCTGTCTACAACCTCCTGTCAGGTAGTTGTAGAGAGTGAGAAGGTCTCCCCTCAGCCTCCTCTTCTCCAGGCTTAACAACCCCAGTTCCCTCAGCTGTTCCTCATAAGACTTTCAATGGACTTTCCTATTATTTCAGTGTAGAAACAGAGTAGATTGGAATGTGATTGGCATACATGGGGTTTGGGGAGGTGGCACTGGTGGTTTTTTGTTGTGTTTGTTGTGGGGTTTTTTCATTTCACTAATGATTCACTTTAGATCAAAAAAGCGTATTTAGAGTGAATCACCTAATTGTCTGTTTGGCTGGCTTTTGTTCTCATCATAGCACAGTCTTTGACCACATGAAGAGGATTCCCTTTGGGTGAGATGCTCTGGACATGCACCAAATGTGCATATTCCACACTACAGTGGACATTCAGTCTACAGCAGCAGATCAGAGGCTGATGTGAAAGTTATAGTGTGGATACTGCAATAAAGTGGATATAAAAAAGCAGCTTTTCACCCCACAGAATTACCTCTCTTGCTCTGCACCCTGTACTTATATAAACGAGTTGTAAGACATAAGATGTCCTTGGCAGAGCATAAGTCCAGAACACACTTGAAACATTTCTCATCTCCTGTGACTTGAGTATATTTACATTGCCAAGGGGAATGAGCTCAGACACAGGACCACTGATTGTTCACAAACTTTAGCTGTCAATTTATGTCCTGCTTCTGGTTTTGATGAATACCAGTAGGCCCACAGAAACAGTTCTGCTGTGGAGGCAACCACAGCGTTATGCAGCATGGCTGTGAGCCAATTGCTGCCAAATGGCTTTTATTTAGCAGAACAGAAAGAGTTACAGAGATCTTCAGTAAGAAGTGAGCTAGCTTCATGGCTACCCCAAAAATGGCTCTGCTGCTCCCTCAGGCTGTTGAATCTATTTATAGGCTTTTGTACAAAAAATTCTGGTTTTTTTTTTCTCACCTTTGCATACTTTTTATGAAAGAGAAGACATTAGGCCATGAGTTTATAGACCTAGGAGAGGCAAACAGCAAGAAAAACTTCTCTGGCTGTAATACTTAAAGGAGTCCCCACGTTTACAAAGTTTCTCAAATCTTCGCCTGTCTGCAAAACACGTTCTGTCTTTCCCAGAGAGAAAGGCATGACTCACTTTGAACCCTTCTAGTTCCATCCTCATGTTCCACATATATAGGCATTTAGCAACTTCTAGCAGCCTAGGACAACCAGTCCTCTGGAAAGTACACGCCTCCAGCTCTTTATTCCAAGAAAGTTTTTACCCTGTACCCACCCTCTCTTGATTAGTTTTCTATCCATCAGGTGCTTTTACTTCTTGCACAGTAAAGTTTTCTCTCTGGCCTGTTCTGTTGGAGATAGAAAAGGAGAAGGAATGAAGAGGCAAAAGAAGTTATATTGTCACTGATGTTAACTGTGGAAGACAGAAAGGAGAGGCGTATCATTCACCACTAAAAAAACAGAATGGTGGATAGCGTCCTGTTATACAAAGTCAAATTTCTGTTTTCAACATGGGGGTGGTGTCAAGTGTTTCCCCATTCATCTCAGCCAGCTCATTACAGAACACCCGTGAATTCATACCATACTTTCTGAGAAGGTGACTTCATGGACAATGCTCTCTATGTGCCAGTCTTTTCTAGACAGACTAAGGGCAATGGTGAGCTGCAGAATAAGAAATTCTGTTTACGCAAAAGAAAATAAAATAATATACATTAGACTGCTAAAGCCCTGGAACTGGTTGCCCAGAGAGGCTGTGGAGATGTTTAAAACTTAACTGGGCAAGTCCTTAAGCAACCTGATTCAACGTTTAAGGTAGCTCTGCTTTAAGCAGGAGGCTGGAATAGCTGACCTCCAGAAGTGTCTTCCAATCCATATTTTGTATGAGTCTGTAAACGTAATATGAAATTTGCAAAGACTGAAGTATACAAGAGAAACCAGCACATGATGCTAGCAAGTCTACAATCCATATTAATGGCCTTTCTGGGACAGAACACTTAAGGGGAAAGTGGGGCAATCTGCCACACGTGCTGAATATTTTGCATCTGAATAAACACTACTCTTACGGATTTTCTTGGACGGTATGGGCTGGTATGTTCTAACAACCTGGCTGAGAGAGGGTTGACACTCCTGTAAAACCCAGTGTCTGTTCCATGTTTGTAGGAAGAAGGGGGATGAGGTCAAGGAGATATTATCTATAGACAAGTGCTCACAGATGCACATAGTCTTCACTGGGTAGAGACACATGCTGTGACTGGGTAAATATGAAATTACATTTTAGCTGGGGAGCAACCTGTTTTCAGAGCACTACTGGGGACAGTCAGACAACTGCCTTTAGTTTTTACCAGTCAAAAGCTGGGGGGGGGGAGTCTTTGCTTATGGTAATGGCCATGAGAGGAGCTCTGACTTCCTGCCCACGACCATGTAAGGTCTTTCCATGCTGAGGATGCTTCATAGGATTTTGCTCTAATACCAGAGTTGTTTGTTTTGTTTTGTTTTGTTTGTTTGTTTTTTTCCTTGGAGATATGCTGGTGCTACATGTGACCTCTTAAAAAAGGTGGTGGTGGACTCTTGATGTGGGTGCACCCCACTGCTGATGTGGAAACCTCAGGGCTTAATAAATTCAGTTTCTCCCCTCATGGAAGTGTTGTGTGGCAAGCTGTAATGGCAGTCTTCAAAGTAGGGGTATCTAATTTTACTAATCAAATAGACATTGAGGTCGGTTGAAATGTTGAGCAATGGGCTGTATTCCTGATGAAGGAAAGTGCATATTGTAAATTACTGAAAGAGAAAAAATTAGCTTTTCTATGACTTTTTTTGCCTCTCTGAAGATTAATTCCTTTAGTTTGTGTCTATTAAGTAGGAGGGAAAGGGAAGAAAGAACTATCTCCCGCATTTATTTTCACATGGAGAGTTGTGAAAAACATCTGCAAAGAAAAGGTTATAAGTGTCTAGAGGCATCTCACAGAGAGAGGGGGAAAAAAAAGAAAAAAGAGACAGATAATCCCTGTTTCCTAATCCCTGCTGGTGCCAGTTCCCCTCAGTAGCAGATGGGACAGTAGCAGATGGGACAGTTTATAGGCAATAGTTAACATAAATCAGCAATTTGAGGAAAACCTCAACACATAAATATGTGTCCACTCTCTTGTTACATCACTAACATTTCAATTTGTAGACTAGAGTAGCATTAGATATTTAGACTTGCAAATACGACTCCCCCCCTAAAATCCTATAAATAATACATTAAAAAAAATAAAATACATACACGACAGTCAGAATATTTTTCTTCTTTATGTGGCATCAGTAAACAGCCATATGTAAATTAAGAATTTAAATTTGTCTTTAATAACATAGATTTTAATGGCATTTCTGTAATCTGGAATGCTAATTACTAATTTTTTTATTATTATTATTTTTACATGTCTTAGAATGGGAATTAAAATATCTATCTTACTTTCAGGGAATAATCAAAGAGAAAAATAGAGCAATAGATGGAGGAAAATGCACAATAATTCAATTTTTTTTTTTCTTTTCTTTATTTAGAACATGATATATAAATCTAGTATGATCAATTTTCAGTTTTTAAGAAATCAATTTATTTTGGATCACAGTCATAAATACACACCTGATTCAGGAGCTCAGGATCAATACCTCTTTATGGAATTGCTTGGTTTTGTTTTTTTCTTTGCAATTCCAGCCATTCCTAGCAACATAGGAAGTGGTCTGGCTTATTTTAGAAGTTAGAGTTCTCTATTAGAAAGCTAACAAGTCTCACTTAGCAAATTCTCAGCAGGGTGGTGATATAGTTGGAGTCGGTTTGATTTTTCTTGTACAAAACAATAGAACACTTGTGATACACTGAGATATTCTGACCATCTAGACACTGTATTACAATATTGTTTTAAGAGAATTTAAGTAACAAATCACCTTTATTTATAAAAGGTGACCTGAGAAATATATCTGCATATTTTATATGAGCCTTTAGGGACTTGTTCATCAAAGTTCAAACTGTGGGAAAACAGCTTGCCTTAGCTACCTTCATGCACATATTTAACACCTACTCACACATGGTTTATTAAGTTTTACTTTAAGAAACCATGTATATGGGTTATGTCTCAGGAACAGTATTGCTGTAATTACCATTAAAAAAAACAGCACTATTAACTGAACTGTTCTAGATAGCCAATGTGGAACAACTGATGGTTATAAATTATAAAGCAAGCTCCATAACAGAATTCATTAAAAACAAATGATCTCACTCTCTTGTTTCATTACTCTCAAACAGCTCAATCTGCTCATATTATAAAACTCAGAGGAAAGAAGATGTTCTTTACTTGCGGTGAGATATCTAATTTACTGGTCATTCAGGATCTTAAGCATAGTTAAATTAATAATATGAATAACATAAGGAGTTATAAGATCTTTCAAAACATATAGAAAATGCACCCTTCCCACTTTTATGGCCTACACATTTTTTTGGTCTACATAACTTTCTGAACAGCAGCTTTGCTGAGGATAAAACTCAAGAGGTTTCTTTTACTTTTGATCCCAAGCATCTCCTTTATCAGTTGTTACCTGGCCTTCTCACTAGGTGTAGGAGACCTACTAAGCTGTCACTGAGCATCACTGACCACACTATAATGTTTATTTTTGGTTGTGCACACTGTGTGGGTTGCACTATAGTACTGCTATGACATATGTGCCAGACGGTTCCTTCTCTGGGTATTCAAGAGGCTGGCACACTTCTGGTCTTGTCCTTGTGTGCAGTATGGACATAGCCATATACGCCACTGAGGCTTGATGAACTCATAATCAATAAACAACATAGGATACTGCCATTTCTAGGTCCTGTGAGACACCCTTCCTCTCTCACTCCTATAAACACCTGGAGAAGCACATAGCTAGAGGGGACAACACTTTCAGATCTATAACAGTGGTTGTTGCCTTTTGCTCTGTTAGCAAAGTAGTAGGAAGAAAGAATGTCAGAGAAAAATAAACCCCCCAAAAATCTTTGATCTTTGGACAGTGATGGGAAGAAGGTGACATTTGTAGTAACTTCCAGAATTGCATAGTCTAAAGCTGTGAATGAGGGAAGGCACAGAGGAGGGAAATGGGAGGTAAACAGGTAAGGCTGAGAAAAAAAGTTAACAAGAAAGAATAGAATAAAAATAGCAGAAAAAATATCCATCACTAGAGAATAAACTGTATTCTCCCATAGACAACTAAGAAGACTTTGCCTTTAGAAAAAATATAAATACATCAGCCCACAAAAATGGCATGAACACTGAGATAAGATGAATCAACTTATGCTGGCTAAAATAAAAAATGAGAAAAAGAAAAAAAAAGAAAGAAAAAAAAAGAATACCATCAGCTTTGGTGATGTACTTTTATACCACAACGATGTCAACTGTATGATGTTTCAATAATGTCTGGAGCTCCTTAGGGTGCAAAGTGATCAAAAGCAACCATCAGAAAAAGGTGGGAAAAAGGGAAGATAAACATACAAGATAGAGATCACAAGAGAATCAGCCATGTAACGAAAGGAACTAGTATAGTTTACTACAGATACCTTGCTATATGCATTAGACTTTTTTTAATCACAGTGAAGAAAAGAAGAAATATGGTGTTAAATCAAAAATTTGTACATCATAACTGGACAAGGACTATGTTCTCAAACAAGCAGGAAACGCCCCTTATTCAAGGGAAATTCTTACAATAGTTAGCTATAACCGTGGCAGAATTATCACCACACACTTAGTAAATGCCTTATATATCTCCTTACCTTACAGGGGTGTCTCTTGCATCTGAGATAGGATATCACTATGTTTTTATGAAGGAGTATCAATCAAGAATGAGACTCTAGATACCTCTATAATTAATAAGTAAATAAAAAAAAAATGACAGCTGTGAGCTTCATTTTGGTCTCTGTGCAATCAGTAAATAGTCAGTGTGATACAGAACTGTTATGGAATTACAGGACTGAATTTGTAATTATTCAGAAATAATTATGGGGAAGTCAATGAAAGACCTTTACATTAACTTTACACTGCAATGCCTTCAGGTATTGGTGCACCACAATTTCAGAGAAGTAAGGAAAATAGTGGTTTTGTGGAAATTCGTGCCAATCCTTCTAGTAAACATTCTATAGAAAGAGAACACTATGATATATTTTTAGTGCCCCTACAATTCTTTCCACATAACCAGAATATGCAATGATTTAGCAGACAGACCCTTTTTACACCAGCTTTTTGAAACAGAGAAACATCCTCCCTAGAGAGTAATCTTCCTTTCCTCCTCTGCAGCACTGTTTTTATTGTTTTATTATTACTCCAACTCTTCTTCAGAGTTAATTACTGAATGTTATTCAAATAGACAACACAGGGAAAAGAAAAATGTTTGCAGATACACTGGAATGCTGACATTTGGTTTTCTTCCTTTAATGGACTGCTCCTTTTAACAGTGTTTCTACCTCATTTTCCAGGGTTATGAAAAATCTTATGTTTGTCAAACTATTCAAAGAAGGAAGCTGATGCTGTCTAAAACTGATTTTAATAGCCTTTTTGAGCATTGATGGCATAAATGGCTCACAGATTACTTCTACTTTGATTCTCTTTCATACATGAACTTGGAAAATTGATTTCATCTGACTGTTTCATTGATCGGACAACACAAAAAAAGGTGTGAAAAAATCTGCTTTTCTTAAAAGTACACTCAAAGCACATTATTAGAACATCAAACAGAGGATTACACATTTGTATTTTTTTCCCCAGTAATGTGCTGTGAAATTCAATCTGAAATGCTCTAACAGAATGAAGCTGCATTGCAGTAAAGTATCTTCCTTACCTTGCCAAATAATTGCGTAGTATCACAGACACTTCCATATGAGCTCTTAGATGGGAGTCAATGGGCAGCATAGTATTGTCAATGAGGGAAGTGATAAGCATTAAATCTTTATAATTTAATTCTCTTGCATGTGTATATCAAGTGGCTATCATCAAAAGTAAATTAACAGAAATATTCTGTGAATTTTAATCACAACAGTCAAACTGTTTTTAATGGCTAATATTGACTAGCAAATATAAAAAGACTGGTTATATGGTGAAAATTCTAGTTAAAAGTTTAAATTAATCCTAACAGCTTACTTGAAAGCACCCAAGAGGAAAATTAGATTGCTGATTCCTGTGGCTACAGCTCCTTCAACATTTCTAATGTATTTATTGAGAAATTTGTTCAACTCTTGATTTTAATAGAATTGAGGGGGGGGGAAGGACTGTGAATTTCTCAACTTAATACTATTTTGTAAATTTAGCATTTACATTATTTTTTTAGGATTTACAATGCCTCCTTCTAAAATAATTATAAGGGCTTTAAAACAGTTTCATACTTAAGTTCATTTTAGTCCTCAATTCTCATTCTGACTTAAAGTAGTTTTGCCTTAAAATGATCAGGAAACACTGTTAGGCAATGTAACAGAAATATGTTTCAATTGAAGATAATATAGAAAGATAAAGTCAACAAGGCATCTACTGTTTTGTTTAAAGAGACCACAATTTCAAGTTCTGCCTGTTAATATGGACATAGGAACACTAAGGACTGTTCTGACCCATTTTCAATACAAAAAAAATAAAGTCATATCTTTTTCTTTCAGTGCGTAGTGAACAGCATAAACACCGCTTTGAAACAAAACTCCTATGCACAGCAATTAATTCCTATTAAAATGCTTGGTTATATCTAGGCCAGCATGATTATTTCATTGTTTCCTTAAGTAATAATAAAATGCAAACTATAGTACTGATTACCTGATATTTGGGTAATTTGGAATAATCATGTAAAAATAGTTATTAAAAAAACAGTACTTCCATAGATTGGTTGGATTGTGTTTATCTATTTATAAGTGCTGTCTCATTTGCCTGATGTATTTTTAATGTTAATGGTTTAACTGTAGCAGCTAGCTGGAAGCTGAATACTGTCATGCTACAACCTACTGCATTTTGACAGATGGTATAATGGTTATACATAAGTGTCATCTGAGGGACTGGCCTACAGGGCTGCTTTACATTTTTGACCCATACAAATAAGATGTTGCTGTGTTAGCTTTAACTTAGCTGTAGAGGTACTTTTTACTCTTAAATAAATGGTCAAATAATGTCAGCATACAGTCTGTTAGCATACATAGCACATTTAGGTGTACATGTTCTGTGGTGAACAACATAAAACCTGACATCAGCTAGAATCAAAAGAAAAACAATCACAGCTCTGTCTGTGTGAATAGTATTGAAATGTAAGATTATTGAAGATACACTGAAATCTGAGGTTAACACTTGAAAAAAAAATGAACCAAGAGTGAACTTCATCTACCCAACTGTAGATGTCTACAGCTGGATCTCTTAGTCTCAGTTTCCTTTATATTCTATACAAAAAAAAAAAAAAAAAAAAAAGAAGTATCTCTAGTAGCGTTTTCTTCCATCCTAAAGAATCTTGTAAAATGAGATTAATTGATCCCTAGAGATTCTTCTTCTTGCTTTCCTTTGAATGTGAAACTCAAAAATATACTGCTAATTTTTAAATAATTAAAATGAGGTGAGTTGAATCATACCTTTCTAGATCTGTTTCTCTACCAGAAGCAGAACAACTAGAAATACATATTACCAGATTAATCTGCTATATACAGTTATTTAACATCCCTTGTTTAGAGGGCTGGATTAAATTAAGAATTTGGAGCTCTCTGTATGATAACTGGACAGAGGCAAGCACCTCTGAAAGGTAATTCAAATCTTAATTAGTTAATCATCTTGTTTCTCTGATAACTACAGAGGGAGTCAAGAATGATTAGGCTCTGAAATTTAGTGCATTGAAATAAGTAGAATAATTCTCTAATGCTTTTATATATATATATGCACACATGTACATAGGGGTGTGTGTGTATGTATATCTACCTCTCCTGATCCTTTCTATTCATTTGGGAGATGACCATCTCTGTGTCTCCCAAGTGGCAGAAAGGATCAGGAGAGGTAGATATGTAGACACTGGCTTCTGTTGCCTCATCACCCTGCAGACTGGATAATCTAGACTACATGACATCTTGTATATTCTTTTACCATTATTATGATTATTATTTTCCTTTTCCATTATTGTTCTATTAAACTGTCTTTACCTCAACTCACAAGCTGTTGTTGGTGTTTTTTTTTTCTTTTTTCCTCTCCCCTCCTTTTCTCTTTCTCCCTATCCCTCTGGGGGTGGAGACCATGCAAATGGCTGCATGGTCCTAGCTGCCAGCTGGGGTTAAACCAGGACAGGCTTACTTGGAGAGTCACCTATATCTAAGTAAGGTTATTACCTCCTTTATCTAGCACAAGACTAGGATTAACCAGTGCATATTTTATTTCTCCCAGTGCACACATGAAGCCTTCTTTCTAGTACTGAGTGTTAGGGACACTGAATATAAATTAAGTAAAAGTTTTCCAACCAACCTATAAAAAATAATAAAACAAAACAAGAATACATGCTGAATAAATAAAGTACTTCTCAAAGAAATTTTAAGTTTGATTTAAACCAAGGGGCTCATAAGTCTTAGTCAAAACAGGGACTTATTCATTACTGTTTATTTTCTTCTTGCAGTACATTTTGCTTTTTTTCAGAATTTTCCATAGCATTCATATTCTTGCCTTGCTCTTTTCTCATTTTCTCTTCTTAGAAACTAAAGAAGCTCCCTTAATTCTCAGTAAAAAACATATCATGGACATGTGTGACAGATGTATTCATTCAGCATAACTTTTGGCTTCTTATCTAACCAAATTAGAAAGAAACTACTGACATATTTCCTAAGAATCACCTTCTGAAGGAGTCTACATCTCTGCATTTATCAAACTGAAAAATTAAGTTCCTAGCCTAATCATATAATCTGCATGCTAAAAGCTAGTGTGAAAAGTTAGCTAGTGTGAACACTCCTACATCTTAGCTGAGCACTTTGTAATAGTTATAATTCCAGGTGGAATGTGAATTTAATAGAAGGGAGTAGATTGCTAAGAGGCACTCAACATCACTCAGAAAGTGTTACGCTCTAGTCCTAAACACTGAACTAAACCCATTTTGACCGTTCATTCTGGAGCTTTATTTATTTACATGCTCATAATCTTTGACTCAGTGCTTTATTTCCTCCAGATAAAAGAAGTGTTTGCATAAAAGGAAGTTCTATGACAGTAAGGATATGGAGTAAGCCAACTGCCTGATCTTCATGCAAATGTTCAGTTTTGCTTTTGTGGGAGCTGAGTAAGATGACTCCCTAGTACTGTACATTTATCCTTCCTCCTCAGGGGGTGTACCTGCCAAAGTCAACTTTCTTATTGAAAGCATGTGAAAAATATTAACATCATACTTAGATAAAATACTTATTATAGCTTGTTTTACTGGTATGTCAATGTCCAGCTCCTACATATTTAAAACAACCCTGAAATTATCTCTGTTATTCTAGGAAGTGAGAATGAAGTGCAAATACAATAGAAATGACAATGTAATTGAATAGTATCACTAGATGTTCTTTTCTTTTCACACTTCTAGGCAGAAACATACTACTTGTAGCAGCCTTCCAGTACTTAAAAGGAGCCTACAGGAGAGATGGGGAGGGACTTTGTATCATAGAGTATAGTCATAGGACAAGGACTAATGGTTTTCAACTTAAAGAGAGTAGTTGTAGATTACATATTAGGAAGAAATTATTTACTGTGAAGGTGGTGAGTCACTGGAACAAGTTGCCCAGAGAATTTGTGGATGCCCCATCCCTGGAGGTGTTCAAAGCCAGGTTGGATGGGGCTTTGAGCAACCTGGTCTAGTAGAAGGTCCCTGCCCATGGCAGTGGGGTTGGAATGAGATGATCTTTAAGGTCCCTTCCAACCCAAATCATTCTATGATTCTATGATTTTATGATATTTTTAAAAATAGACCTTAGCTTATCTTCTTTTAGTCTTGTGTGAAATCATGGATATCTTGAACTTACAGAATCACTGATTACATTCAGAACCTCTAAAAAATAATAGTGATTTTTTTTTTTTTTAAAGCTGAAAAAAGGCAAAATTATATCCAAGGATTTTTTTTTTAGGACTTAGGGCTCCTTGATTTAAAAAAAGATTCATAAGAACAATAACTAATCAGAGAATCACAGAATATCTCAAGTTGGAAGGGACCCATAACGATCATTGAGTCCAACTCCCCGCTCCTCACAGGGCTACCTAAATCACTGGAGTTTATAACACCCTAAAGGATCAGATCCCTTCCCAGAGCTCGCTGCACCCCTGCCTCGCAAACAGCAGTGCTGGCAGCAGCAGCAATAGCAAAAACTTGCCATTAACTGGCCCAAAACGGCTGCAAACTGGCCCAAAATGGCCCTTTACCCACAAAAGAAACATTCTTGGCCAAGGCTGGTTTCCCACAGCCTCTGCCAGGACACAGGGAGCATCTAATCAAATGCTATAGTGAAAATAAATATTGTTTGTGATCCAATACCATTAACAATTCCCCTCTTTAAAAACATCTAAATTATTCTAATACTTACAATAATTGCTAATAAATGGGATTTCTCTTGCAGGATTTCAAAGTTCCATCTGGATGACACGAAGTTGGGCAGAAGTGTTGATCTGCCTGAGAGTAGGACAGCTCTACAAAGGGATCTGGACAGGCTGAATCAATGGGCCAAGGCAAACGGTTTGAGATTCAACAAGTCCAAGTGCTGGTTCCTGCACTTGGGTCACAATAGCCCCATGCAATGCTACAAGCTTGGGGAAGAGTGGCTGGAAAGCTGCCTGGCAGAAAAGGACCTGGGGCTGATGGTTGACAGCCAGCAGAATATGGGAATATGAGCCAGCAGCGTGCCCGGGTGGCCAAGAAGGACAAAAGCATCCTGTCTTGTATCAGAAATAGTGAGGCCAGAAGGACTAGGGAAGTGATTGTTCCCCTGTACTTGGCACTGGTGACACCACACCTCAAGTACTGTGTTCAGTTTTGGGCCCTTCACTACAAGAAAGACATTGAGGTACTGGAACTTGTCCAAAGAAGAGCAACAAAGCTTTTGAAGAGTCTTGAGCACAAGTCTTATGAGGAGGGGCTGAGGGAACTGAGGTTGTTTAGACTGGAGAAAAGGAGGCTCAAGGGAGATCTTACCATACTCTACAAGTACCTGAAAGGAGACTGTAACAAGGTGGGGGTCAGTCTCTTTTCCCAAGGAACAAGCGGTAGGACAAGAGGAGATGGACTCAAGTTGCACGACAGCATGTTTAGATTGGATATTAGGAAAAATTTCTTCACCAAAAGGGAGTGGTTGTATCACCACCCCTGGAAGTATTTAAAAGATGTGTAGATGTGGTGCTAAGGGACATGGTTTAGTGGTGGACTTGATAGTGTTAGGTTAATGGTTGGACTCAATGATCTTAAGGGTGTTCTCTAACCTAAATCATTTTATGGTTCTATAATCTAAAGATGTAAAAATGTTTTATTAACATTATAACTCAAACAAATACATTGTATATTATTTTATTAACTGTTTTACTGAGTTATAGCAGGGTTAAAAGATAAGTAGTGAAAGAACATCTACCTATTACGTTCCTTCTCTTCTCTGGAATTTTGTCAATGGAGACTCTTGTTCTCTGGCACAACCTTTTAGTCTCTTGATGACCAAAATACTTTGGTTTTCTGTATGTTTCAAGACTGATTAGTTATATTCCACAGATTTTCATGAGCTGGTGAATGAGAAATCCAATTGTCTATTTTATAAGCCGTGTGGGAAAAAAAGCATACACTTTAAGATTTTTACATTTGTGTAAAAATAATTCTCTCTCTTCATGTCAGTTTTTAAATGAAAATATGTAGCTGTCGTGGTTTGGTCCGGACTGGCCACTGAAACGAATGACAGATGCTCTTCCTCTGCCTCTATCTCTGAGGAGAGGAGGGAAAGAGAGAAAGAGACTTATAGGTTTAGAAAAAAAAAACTAAACTTCTTTAAAAAAATATTAATAAATTAACAAAATAATAAAAAAAGAAAATAATGAAATGTATACAATATATACTAAACCATATCAAGCTTTCAGGATGACCATCATGTCACTGGCAGTCCTGGGGAACATCCCAGACTGGACTTAATGATGGACAGGAGCTTGATTTTGGATCTGGACTCAGGAATGCACAGATCGGGATCAAAGGCATACTAACAAAGTGCTCCTCGGACACCAGCCATTGAAGAAAGAGACCTGACCCTTTGATCCCTCAGCTTTTATACTGAAAGTGATGCAGATGGGATGGAATACCTTGTTGGTCAGTTCTGGGTCACCTGGCCTGTCCACTCCTCCCCGCAGGTGGGACCCCTCTATGCTTTTCCACTTCCAACCCTCCAGTGGGGCAAATAACAAAGTTAGCTGGCCTTGGGTGTTATAGCAAGAAGTATAAACAAGAGCCTCTCTGCATATGATATCTGCATACCATTCCTTGGCATAAATTACAGATAATCAGGTTTTAGCGCCCTGAGAATGGTGTGGACAATAAGCTCTTAATGTCAGAGTTCAGTTAGTTAGCAGAGGCTTAGCTGCAAAGTAAAATTACTGAACAGAGAATCTATTCTGTTTTACCTCAAACCAAGACAGTAGCCTTGGAGTTTTCTTGGAATTCATACTGTAAAAGTAAAAGATAATAAATATTACAAATAATGATAAATGTAATGTTTAATGAAAGAATTACTGTTCTTTTTGCAATACAAGTATTTTAGAGTATTTTTTTTTACTTTAAAGAGAATAAGGGGAAAAAAATTGGTCAATTTTATTCAGCTTATTTGGCTTATATGATACCTTGCTTTGTGTCTCCATGAATACTTTTTTACTTTTTTCATTATTGTACAAATTTAACATCACTGCTATTAGGTGTACCTATACAAGAAAACTTAAACAAAATTCTGTTCTGCATTATGAATCAATAACATTTGTTAAACTCAAACTACGGAACATTTTTATTCCTTTTATGCTGGTAATAAATGGCAATATAAAAGTAATTTGGTTTCTGCTACTAGTTTTCTTTTTTGTTTATCAAAAGCTTTATGATTTTCTAAGATCAGCGAGGAAAAAAAACTTTCTCCCAGGCAGGTGCAGGACTTCGCACTTCTCCTTGCTGAACTTCATGATGTTCCTGTCAGCCCACTTCTCTAGCCTGTTGAGGTTCTTCTTGATGGCAGCATGACCCTCTGTGGTATCAGCCACGCCTCCCAGTTTTGTGTCATCTGCAAACTTGCTGAGGGCACTCTCTGCCCCCTCATCCAGGTCATTAATGTAAACATTAAACAGGACTGGACGCAGCACTGATCCTTGCTTTACACCATAGAAGTCTGCTTATTCAGCCCATATATCGACAGCTTTTCTATGAGGATCTTACAGGAGACAGTGTCAAAGGCCTTCCTGAAGTCCAGGCAGACAATAGCCACAGCCCGCCCCTCATCTACAAGGCTGGTCACTTCATTATAGAGGTTTATCAAGTCTGTGGAGCATGACTTCCACTTGGTGAAACCATGCTGACTACTCCTGATGATTTTCTCATTGTTTATGTACCTGGTAACGGTTTCCAGGATTCTCTGCTCCATTCTATACACCTGCATACTCCACAGCATGTGTAAGAATATAGAATCATAGAGTCATAGAATTGTCTATGTTGGAAGGGACCTTTAAAATCATCGAGTCTGACCATCAACTGCCAAAATTACTTCCAAAAGCACTACTAAACCATGTCCCTAAGCACCGCATCTACCTGTCTTTTAAGTATCTCCAGGGATGGCGATTCCACCACTTCCCTGGGCAGCCTGTTCCAATATTTGACAACCCTTTCAGTGAAGAACTTCTTCCTAATATCCAGTCTAAACCTCCCCTGGCATAACTTGAGCCCATTTCCTCTTGTCCTATCACCTGTTACTTGGGAGAAGAGATCAATCCCCACCTCTCTGATAGAATCATAGAATTGTCTAGGTTGGAAGAGACCTTTATGATCGAGTCCAACCGTCAATGTAACACTGCCAAAACCACTGCTAAACTATGTCCCTAATGATATGAATGTGAAAAGAAAACAAAAAGTCATTTCATGTACTCTGAAAAGTATGTGCCTTGTAGAACCGTTTAAGAAAATTAGCCTTGCATTTCCCAAACCACAAGTTGTCTTACTACCTTGCCTCTAAAAGTTATTCACATAACACTTCTTCATTGACGTCAAGATCTGCATTAGTATATAATGCTATGTAAAGCAGGAACATCTATGCCAGAGTTAGACACTAGCATAAGAAATCTGCAAGTGGCTGACAATCTTTATAATCCAAAACACAAGATAGAAATGACACTGTATAGTTTTTGAAAAATAGGTAGAATACTCATACACAAAATAGATGTTTCTTCATGGCTGCTTAGACTTTTAAAAAGGAAATAGCGTGTCACACTTCTGTACATTTTTGTCTGTTATCTGACAATGTTTTCCTGTTGTGCTTTACTGAAAGTGAACTATTTCAGTATTGCTATCAGACTATGTGGAATAAAATAAGAATTTTTCTCCCAGAGTTCACAAAGAACTTGAGAATAGTCACTAGGCATCATTACCTTCACTTTACTAATGAGGAAGTAGAGACATGCTCCTTTTGCTAAAAATCACACACTAAGTGGTTGTTGCCATTAACTTATCCTAGTGTTGTTCATTTATCCAGTTATGGTAAAATCCCTCCCTCAAAAGACTGCAAAAAACTGTACTGTAAGAGGAAAAGTACACTCATACTTACATTCCTTGTCTGCATGCAATAATCAGGTATCTGCAAGTGCTCAGGCCTGTCTTTTAGCTGTGCAGGCAAATACTTGCTTTTGACGTCCAGCTGCTGTACTGCATTTAGTAGAAAAGCATTTACATTTTAAAGACTTCTTTTGACACAATTGACTTGTCTATTTGATAAGTAAAAAATAATATATATTTTATATATATTATATAAATATGTTTTATCCAAACATTCGTGTGGATTTTACTAAAATCAGTTCTTCTAATTTAACTGACACTGTACAGCACACATTACTTTCCAGTGGAGTTTAATTAAAGAAGCACACTTTACTGAAGAGTAATAAAACTATACCACTATGGTGTGAGCCTCCATTTACATGTGGAACTATGTAGGACTACTCAGGTCATTCCATATCATTCTTCAGTATAGGTTTTGTATAGTTCATAATACTGCATTTAAAAACAAGTATTAAAATGCAATCAGATGGCAGAATTAATTGTTGCAGGGAAACACCAGGTACTACTTATTTTACTTCAGCAATAATCTGTGAAAAATCTGTTGTGCCAGTCACCTAAGCATATAGGCTAGTAGCTCTTAAACCCATAATTTACCAGAAGTAAATGGAGAAATGGTGGACCTAGTGTCAGTGTGTGGTTGCGCTCAGCTTGATTGCAGGTGTTTCATTTAGGTGGAAGACAGACAGATCATTTATTATGATGATTCTATGATATGTTAATGTAATTCGTTGCTGTTTCCTTACATTCAGTGCAACTGTGTTGATATACAGCAGTATCTCAGCATGATATAACCCAGTTATCTAGCTTCTGCAATATTCCCTTACTGATACTTACCTGATGTCAATTCATCTAGTCTTGATTTTCTTTTGAAATGGACATAGCTTTATCTAAAAAATCTTACTGTAATTCCAAAGACATCAATACCTAGTAAATATCAGAAAATATAGAATCTAAATTTTTATTCATTGGTTTCAGAGTAGAGAAATAAAGACTTCTTTGAATGTTTATTTGTATCTTCTCAGCCTCACTAGTATTAAAAAGGAATCAAAGTATTGCTACATAATGGAAGTTAGCAAGAACTTTCTTACATATCATAGGGATATTAAATGGACAAGACTCTTATTTTTAGACAAGTAACAGTCACAGGATCACAGTTGATAAAGTACAAAGGAAATGGTGAAAAAGCTCTTCATAAAATCTTAGTCACCTGAATACAATGAAAGGCATAATAAGAACACGGTAACAGGTCGTCTGTGTATTACAAAGTAAAGAACTTTTCACTAAAGCATTAACTGGTAAAAATAAATGTCAGACATGAACATCAGTTCTGTGTGTTCTTGTTCTTAACACAATCCTAATTTTGGTCTTTCAGCATTTTTTCTTTTAATTTTACAGTTTGTTTTTTCCTCTGAATTTTAAGCAAACAATGTCTAGATTAAAACAGTGTGGATTGTTTCTCGTCGCCTTTTATTGCTTAGCCTTTAAGGAAAAGCAGGCAGAATCTTTGAGGGCAATAGGAATAAATATGCTGAAACCCAGTAAATTAGAGTAAAATTATGAATGCTAAACACACTGTGAAAAAATGCCTAGTCATAACTGTTAAAACTTTCTGTTTGACTCTGAATAGCTTGACTGAATGCTACTAAACAAAGAGATAAAATTAATCTATCTTTAAAATATGCCAGATTCAGCTGCCTACTTTTTTCTATATTTAGTTTTACGCTTCTGACTGCAGCTCTTAAACATTTGTGCAACTCAGTTATCCCTTCCTGGAATAAGGAATTCCTTGTGCCATCAAGTGCAGCACGTTGTATAATATGTGCAGTGATCTCTGTTCCAAGCTCTTTATTTCTCTTCCTAAGTATGAGGCCAATTCCATACTTCCCTTTCAAGGAAGTGCCTCATAGAAAAAAGTCAAAGGAACAAACAGCCCAGGTAAGAACAGCTACATTCGCATTTCTCTAAGACCTAATGTAAAGATAACTGAAATAAAATTAGCTGGATTATTTAAATCTTTATTAGAAAATATTAGCTTGTTTAGGGTTTGTAGAAAGGGGAAAGGAAAAAGGAAATATATATATATATAAGATTAGAAAGAAATATATATAGAAGGGTAGGTGACACATTGAATGTGTTAAAATTCATTTTTTGAAGATCCTCTCCATGGATTATATTAGAATCCTTTTTCTTTTTTTTCTTTTTTTTCATTAGAGGACATCAGTGCTTTGAAGACACGTGAAACTGAGGTTCTATGTATTTGTAGTAATTAAAAAGTCAACAAAACCATACAAGAGGGTTGGGATTCTATGTCTGTATCCTGGCTAAATTCCAATTTAAGCAATTGCACTCTAGATACCTCAATTAGAGTTGCTGCATGCTATTAAGCAGTTCAAGTGCTTCATCTTGGAACATTTCACTAGTACATTAAATTATCATTGTTTCTAGTGTAGGTATTTGGTTGACCAGTATTCTGGTCAGAATTGCACAATTGGTTCTAGAATCTGTAGTGTTGTGGGATAATTTAAGAAGAAAGGTGCAATTAAACCTGTTTTATTTCTAACCATTCCATAAACTGTTCACAATATTTATTCTTTAAAGATTTTAAGTGAACTTTCAATAGCAAAAGAAGAGTGTTTAAGAATTTTTGATTCACAGTAAAGTGAATTAGCCTGAGAAGCCTGCAAAATAACTCTGTGCTTAAAAAAATTAGGTTCTCATTTTTTATACGCAAAATTTTTTGAGGGCAAAAAGGGAGTAGACATATTTGAAACCAACAACTTATTGCTACTCTAATTGAAATCTTAAACAGTTTAATGAAAAAGTTCTTATTAGTCCATTCCTATACATTGAAAAAAAGGAAAAAAAAACACAACCACAAAACAATGAAAAGAGTTCTATTAGAAAGAAAAAAAAAAGATCTTAATAACAATTATACTCTTTAGTATCTATGTTTTCTCTCTGTCATTAGGCTAAACTGCTTCTCTGGGTCTTAAAGTCAACAATTCCAGCTTTCTTCAAGAAGTGGGAGGGAACCTCCAGCAAGCCATCAGTATCCTGAGTTCCTCACTGGGAGGAAGGAGGATTGTGTTTTTGATGATAGGGTGTATACCTCCTTGGTCCTGAGTCTGCTTGATTCTACCTTTATAATATTATTAACACAATCAATCTAACATATTTCTTCAGTGGTCCCCAGTTTCATGTTATGTGTATAATTTTTCATATTAGGACACTTGTTCTTTTTTCTCTTTGGTTTCTGAGTATTTTAATGTTTATTATCACTTTCTCATAAAAGCCAAAGGAAGCATAATCTTATTTCATCTTGTTTTGTCCTGTCCTATCCTATCCTATCCTATCCTATCCTATCCTATCCTATCCTATCCTATCCTATCCTATCCTATCCTATCCTATCCTATCCTATGCTGTCATGTCCTGTCCTATCCTAACCAGAAGAGCCACTAAATTAAGACAATTATGGGTTCCTTGGAAGCAGTTTCTGCAGATCTTCCTGCTTATCCTAACATGCTTGATTACCGTCATGTCGGATCTCAACTAGAAGTCGGTAATGGGTCAAATATTTTAATCCTATTTCCTGCTTATTTATTCGTATCAGGTACAAATCTGTCTTTTCGTGTTGTACCAAAAGATATATATTTGCTTACAGTCTATTTTAAGTGGATATTATTTTATATTTAAAGAGCAAAATTGACCAGTGGAAAGAAAAATTGTTTATTTACAGTCTCCTAATGTAATTTTCTTTCATCTTTGGTGAAAAGTTGTGAAAGGAAAAAGAAGTTCACAGAAATCGCCAGCCCTTTTATTGAAATAAAAGGCAATGCTAAGCTGAAAGAAATTTCTGTAGTGCAGCATGGGGGAGGTAGAGAGAGGAAGATACCAGAAGCAAGGAAGCTGAAGCATGAGTGGAGCAGAAGACGATGCTGGAGAGAATCAAGGGAATAAACCACAAATATATCTCAAAGACAGTGAAAAGAGAATGAGATTACTATAATCTCAAAAGTCATTTATTCCATAACTGGGAATAAGAGATCAGATTCTTTCTTTAAGGAAAGAAATAGCTTTGAAAAACAGTGGGGACAGCTGTGTACTTTATTCTGTTTTACCCAGTAGATCTGATTTTTAGAGTCACTCTGTTTTCTGTTCTAGTTGGTATTCCAATAAGATATAGTTTTAGAGATCCACAGCTCCTTGGTGTTTAAAGCAACTTACATCTCCAGCAAGTCCAGCTGTCCATAATCAATAGACTAATAGGTACCATACTATGAAATCATGCGCAATCATCTAAAAGATCATTCTCTAGTCCCAAGAATGCACAAATCATTTTCAGAGTCATTATACCATTTTCTCAGTATGATTTAAAGTAGTTAAAAATAAGCTTTGCATAATTAAAAAAAATATAGATAGGGTGACTATAGAAGTGTTTATGTAAGATTGTGCAGATTTAAAAAAAAAAAACCTAATCTTTATTAGGCTATGCTTTTATACGTGTGTGGGGGAAGAAAGTTCTATAGAAAAATGGAAGGACATATAATAATTGCAAGCATGAATTGCTTGGATGCAAAAGGCAAAGTGTCTTTCTGCCACACAGTTAAATTGGAATAATGAAGCAGATGGTGTTACAAGTTTCTGTATGGTTGGTTGGGGTTTTTTGTTGCCTTTTTTTTTTTTTTTTTAAGTTAGATTATACTTTAGGGATGTGTAACGTGACAGCAATTTCATTCCTTCTTTTCAATGGACAACTGAATTTGTCTCTGCCTTATACGAGCCAGTTTAGGATATTTCTAATAAGAGGCAATGAAAAGAAGTTCAGGAGTGCCGAAGATAAATCTCTTATAGCAGCATGCAGAATTCAGAATAGAAAGCCTGCTCACCAGTTTAATTGACCTCTGTTTGTAAAGCTGGTGTGCATTGTAACTAGAAAGCACCTGGACTCAACTGACTGTCAATATAATCACCAGATTCCGATCTCATTTGTACTAGTGCAAGTCCTCATTAATACCACTATGCCAGTCCAGCTCATAAATGCTTTACTAATTATCTACTTTTATAGTATATTTTTTTTTTTCCCTTCTCAAAACCTGCTTTTAACTCTTTATGTAGACTACACAATGTCTATCAGGCTATCCTGCAAGTTCTACTAATCCTACTAATTCTGTAGTCTAACCTTTTCCACCAGCCATGGTCTTTGCTATGTTTCAACATAATTACTGGCAGTCATAAGTAGCTACTTTGGTTATATAGTCTTTTTCTCTCTCTCTGATTCTAAGGTATCTATACCACAGGCAAGTAGATTTGTTTCTGCATATAAAACCCAGTGGCTGAAGCATTGTTTCTACTGTGAAGATGAATCCTACATTTGGTAGCATGTGTTCCACTTCTGACATTATTAAAAGCTGAGGAAACAGCAGTGAATCATAAAGGTTACTGATGGAGAGACATACTACATTACAGTATTTGTACAACAAACATGCTAGTTCAACTTCTACTGCACCTTTTTTTATTGCTTTTCTCTCCATAGATTTTTCAATGCATTTTCACCTGATTGTGGAGACCTACATCTTAGCAGAAAGCAATGCGTAGTGAAAACCTTTAACTCTTATTCGAATATACAGGTGTGAAAAAAAAAAATACAAACCAGTTTATCTGGCTTCTAACACTGCTGTGTGATCAGCATATAATGATATGAGGGAATTCACAGGCTTTTTTAACAATTTTGGAAGCCAATTTAGATAGACATTAAGAAGTACTCTCTGCTGTAGCTATGCTATTATGCAGAAAAGAATATAACATTTATAGGGTAGAAGAGAAACTAAGCAAGAGGAAGCCTGATTTTGTAGTCTAGTGCCAAAGAGACTGTCTTGGGAGGGAGAAGTGCTTGTGTCTGGTATGTTCTTCCAATTTTCCTTATGAATTTTATTCAGTAACTTTAAAATGCAAATGCAAAAGAGTCCTTGAGGAGTAGAAGGATTCCCTTAACTGAGAATCTAACATGTACTGTACTAAAGAGTTGTTAAAAAGCATGTACAACACTGAAAGGTGTCACAAATGTTCCACTGAAGGTAGGCATAGATTAATCAGTTAGTTACGTTGCATTTATTCTAAGCAGTGAAAGCACAGGAAGTGTCATATCCATGCAGACCAGTTTCATGGAGGCAGAAAATCAGGACACCTGTGAAAACTTAAAAGTGGTGGGTTCTAATATTTTTAGTCTGATGCAGGCCTAGAACTGACCTCTCCAAGCTACCCCTAGACAATCTTTAAAGCAGCAAGATAAAGTGGGAGAAAAAAAAAACAACAACAAAAAAAAATCCACAAACCAAACAGTTGCGAAAAGAGTAGTGCACTTCACTTGCAAGAGAGAAGCAACAATATATTTTATTAATGTAAGAGAGTGAATTAACAAAGTTCAATAGTAAGTGCGATAGTGGTTTAACAAGATTAGGCGGCAAGGCACACTTGATTATTTATTGCATAGAGAACAGGGTCAGACAAAACTGTTAGGGAGACCTTCCCATTGAGTCATGAGATTCAGAGAGGATGCCCTTGCATTCTAAACTTCTCAGAGAGGAGTCTAGGTGCAGCTGGATCCAGACTTAGTCCCAGACTTGGTCAACAGTTTATGTCTAAAGGATTCTATATGCAGAATCAGTCCTTTATATCACTTAGCCAAGACTACAAAATTTCAGCACACTTATTCCCAATTCACTTACTGAGCATCTAATGCGATAAGCATTTGCTCAACTTTGAAGAGTAACATTGAAAGGTATCCCTTCTCAAGGGGAGATCTGGGTGCGCAGCCAGCTACAGTGCAGGAGAGGTCAACAGGCCCTGGACTGTCCACTATTTATGGAGTAAGATGATTGACTTATAGTCATATTTGCATACCAGCAAGACACCTGGGTCACTGCACAAGGCAGCCTTTGGCTACTGTGTTGCCATCCATCTCCCCAAAGTCCAGCTCAGGCCAGATGCAGCCATCATGACAGCCACTGGTGATTATTACTTCAGCAGGGCTGGGAGAGGGAGCACGTTGCCACACAAATTAAACCAAACAACAACAAAAAAAGCCAAATATCAAAGCAACCAAACAAAACCCCTCACTTTTTCTTCTCAGACAAGAAGTTTTTCTTCCATGCCCCAGCTACAGGGAGTAGCCACAGAATCAAATTTAGACAAATATTTATTCTGACACATGTCTACATCTAAATCAGTAAGCAGTCTCTTTTTCAGTACACAGCGCTGCTGAATCACCTGTGTTCTAAATTTCTTCAGAGAAGTGAGTCAAAGCATGCATAAAACCATTCTGAAAACAAAAATGAATTGTCTTTTTTGTCTTAGCTGACAATAAGATAAATAAAATAAAATAAATTCTCATGCAAACTACTCTATTTCTAGTGTATTATTTAATCTATTTTCAGAATTTTGGGTTATTAGGGAGCTCTGAAAAGCTTGTAATTGTTCATAGTCCTTCTCATTTTACTGTGTTACAGTATATAATAGATCATTTATAAGCTCAAGTTAAAGACCTCATCTAAATGAGTGAATTTAGTATCACTTTCAAGTTATCTGATATCTGTCATGTCACAACTAACTACTCAGGCACAACCTGAGGATGTGATGTACCATTCGCATATAGTTCCCTAGTCGCTTGTTTCCAAAGTAAGAAAACATGAATGTGCAGCCAGTAGGAAGCAGCAGCATACTCCAAAAACTTGATATGAAGACAGACACACCAAGGCCTCAGTGCAGGCTCTGGTCAGTCAGCTGAGATGCAACCAAAAGTTACATCAAGCTGATTATCTTGCTTTCAGAGAATATTGGTGATGAAGCAGCTGTGCTGGAAAGGACCAGGTGATCCTGGTGGACAAGGCACATGTGAGTCAGCAATATATCCTTGTGGGGGTTAAAGCTAACCTCTTATTGGGCTGCATTGGCAAAACAAGAGGCAGCTGGCTGAGGGAAACAAGGATTACTCTTTATTACAAATTTATAAGATTGCCCCTGATGTGATGTGCCCATTCTTGGGGCTCCCTGAACAAAAGACAGACTGAAAAACTGGTCAGCAGACAAGCACCAAGATGGTTGGCTATTTGGAGCATAATATAGGAGAAGATGTTGAAGGAACTGAAGAAGGCTGGGGAGGGTCAGGGGAGGTGTGGTGTGTTGTATGTGTAGTATATGGTATGTGGATATACTTGCCATCTTTAACTACCTAGTAACTGGTTGTACAGAAGAAAGACCTAAACTCTTCCTGGTTTTGCACAGGGGAGGAAGAAGAGGGAGTGTTCATGAGTTAAAGCAAGGGAAATTCTGATAAATTATAAGAAAATAATTCCTATCATGAAGGCAGTAAAATGCTGGAACAGGCTACCCAGAGAAGCCATTGAATCTCCATCCCTGGAGATATTTAGTATTTCTTTGGTTAAGGACTTTTTTCCCCCTCTACTTTGAGCAGGACTTTGGACTAAATGGCCACTAAAGGACCCTTCTAACCTAAATTATTCTATGAGTATACAATTATGTAATTAAACTGTACTAGAACTGAAATTTTTACAATTTTAAATTACAAAATTAAACTGTACATTTAAAATATTGTAATAAAGTATCACTTACCTGGTCAGTTCTCCAAACATGAAATGAGGTGAAGACAGAAAGAGAAAAAAAAATGGGGAAGCTAAAGGTAAAATCAAACACACACACACTCGCACACATCCAAATAAAACAAAATAAACAAAAAAAACCCAAACAAACAGAGACAAAATACATCCTTTAAGTGTTCCCAAACTTGGTATCATCTTCTTAAACAGGTATATAGGACTTAATATGTGGATGAAGGGAGGTAATATTAAGCAAATAGTGATAATATTTAATGGAATTATTTTTTTTTTCTTCTGACTACATAAAAATTTTATTTATTTTGTACTATTTTTCCTTCATCATGCAAAATCAGTTACTTTTCAGAATGAAGTTTTATTCTAAGAAAGCATATAACCCACAGTTACAAATCTTGCTAAACTGTAAGCATTATATTTTTTCCCCCTTAAATGTAGCAATATTTCCCCTCTTTCATTAAGGCCTTTAAATAAAACTATGCTGAAGTGTATTTGTTAGAAAATAATTGTCCTGATAAAATATTTTTTTTATATTTACTTTTTTACTATGATGTGAAACACATTGTTCATTTCTGATTGGATTCCTTCCAAGTTTTCAAAATAGATCTAGTAACACACAAAAATCATTAGCTTTTTATCATTAAATCAAAATAGAGGTCTTATTTCTACCCAATTAATACATTTCACTTTTATGTTTTCCTTGGACTAGAAATAATTTGTTCTAATATTTTTAACAGCCATCATAATTTTAAAGGAAATGATCCTTCAAGTTATTAATGCATTGAATAGTTTGTTTGCTTCTTTTCTTTATTCTAATATTTACTTGAACTAAAGAAGTAATCGCAGAAGGCAACTGATAGAGGTTCTAGTCTTTCAAATTATTGAAAGATAACCATACCGGGTATTCCTAAAATAAGTATAGTTCCAAAAGGAAACTAGTAAAACCATGGCAAATTTTCTGAATAAGTTACATCTGCAAGGACAAGCTCATTAGAGAAACCAATGAATACAATAATGAGAAAAACTAAAGCTAAACTTCTCAAATTACTGTGGTCATCAACATTTAAAAATCAAGATTTTGGAAAATTACTGTAAAACATTGTATGGCTTATCATTGATGCGTCAGAAATTGAATCATGGCTAGAAAAAAATAAGAAATCCTCAAAGACGTGATTGACTGAGATTAGGTGGATGTAGATATAGATGTAGATATAGAGACATAGCTATAGCTAGATATAGATGATGATATAGATATAGATGATATATAGATAGATAGATAGATACACACACACACCAGTCATTGGTACATATGAAAAACACTTTAAAATATAGTACACCTGAAAAAGTAATGAATGAAAAGGCTAAGAAAAGTGGAGGAGCCAAGCAGTGTGATTTTGCTTCAAACTAGGTAGATCAGACCTTCCAACAACAAACGCTGTAAATGTAGCACATTGTATCATCGGTACACTCATTAGCCTTTCCACAATTAAGATCATCAAGTCTCTCTTTTGTGTTTGGATTCTAGATTCTCTCTTCATTGTATCTTTCATATAACAATAGTTACCCAAGCTCAGAAATTTTTGCAATTATGCACAGCATGGCTGTCCTTCAAAATGTCAATGTATCATGGTTCGTTTGGATTCTCAACATACAAACAGCAGATATTGAAAGTCTGGTGTTATGGACTGTTCACCATGATCTAGGACTTTATTTTATGAACTGCTTTATGATGATCTGACAAACTGTAACTTGTCCCGTTTGTTGATAATAAATAATTTTGCTTATTGACAGGACACTTTCGGAGAATATGGTAGATTCTCTTGGCAAGTCTGTGCTTTTAATTAGCACAGGTGACCTCAGTCCTGGTCACCCAATGAATCACACTGTAGAAGTGCTAATTCATTCCCAGGACTTCTTTTGGAGAAAATCTTTAGACTGTTTTAGAATAAAAGTCATGTGTAGTTCTGGTGCAATTAAGTGCAATGAGTGCTTCCAGTTTTCAGTGTATCATCTCAAATACACTGTGCTCTGTGGAGTCTATTAACATTATCCTAGCAGGCTTTGAACACCATCACATGCTCTCATGCTACATGGTCTGTTAAGTGGCATATATCTTCAATTTTATAATTTAAAATTAACCACCCTAATGAATTGCAACACAGCCTTCACGATATTACAGACAGCTTCGACTATAAGCAAGCACCTCAAAAAATAATAGCTCAGTCATCATGCAAGGCCAACAGGGCCAGTGCATTTATTTCACAGGAGTACCTTATAAGTACTATATAGTGTGAGTATGGCAGCTTGCTGTCAAGGTAGTGCCTACAAATCGCTCTGCACTATTTCCCCTGGCGGACCAGAATCATTACCCATGTTACGATGTGTAGATTTAACTGCTGGTTACCATCCATTTACTGCTGAGGGATATGTGTGTGTGGTCCTGTTACTACCCAGTGCTGCTATTATGATTTGGTGCTGAGATAGGGATGAGTGCTACATTTCTGTGCATTTAACTCAGGTAATGCATGTCCAGCTCCTAAGACTGCTTCTAGAGAGCCTTGGGCAGCTTGTATCAGGATATTGACTCAAATATTAGCACTAGGAATAAGATTAGGCTATGGGACAATATAGACTAGTCAGAGAAATGAGATTCTAAAAATCTCTGTGAGAAATATGGGGTAAAAAAAAAAAAAAAGTAAGTTCAATTAATTTATTTAAAAGATTATATGCCCTGTTTTTGTGCAGTAGCAAAACTCTGTAACAAATAAGTAAATGAGTATAAGATCCTTTGCAACTTATGTACAATAGTGCCTTGCATATTTTCTTTAAATATTTAACAAGAAAGTAAATGTCTAAAACTGCATGAGCCACAGAACAATTTTGCAAATCATTGACTGGAACAGTCTTGCACCTTGTCCTTCTCAGATTCATAACACAGATAAAAGAGCTCAAAGTTAAAATCCAATTGCCTTATTCATATGAACAATCCTGTTTTCAGCAGTTCCTCTGAGGATTATTATGAGAAAATAGGAACATCATTATGAAATGTGCTAAAATGGATATGATAGGTGATGGATTAAACAGAGGAGAGAGGTCAGAAGCAAAAAGCGAGAACTCTGAGTCGTTTACATAAAAATAGTTGGAGCCCTGTGTATAGACGAAATTATGCAGAAATATCACATCAGGAAGGAAGAGTATAGGGTCACAGTTTGGAAAAGAATCCAGGGGGAGAGATGTTATGTGACTTAAAGTAGAAAAGATCTACCTCCTTGAAACTGTGAGCCGAGACGCCTTAGTTAGGTCTTCTTTTGCCTATTCTTTTATTTGACCCATGTATCCTAGATTACAGATTCTTTTTCTTCATTCTGTAAAGAAAATTCTAGCTCCCACACTGACATGCATTTTTTTTGGTTTCCAACTATCTCATCCACGCTGTGATAGAGAAAAAAGGTGTTGCCAGTTGGATCAGTGTGACCTTACTTGCAGAAGGGAAGTACTAGAAATGTGAAGAGGAATGGTACTACAAGAGAGTAAGTCTTAGAGCTGTTACCCTAGGTCCATTTGTTAGTCATGCAATGCTCATAGCATAAAGACCAATTACAAAAAAAAAAGGAAAAAGGATATTGGATAATGAAAGTACTGGACAAAATTTTGAAATTAGGGAGATTTCTACGTGATTGAAAAGCACTGTACACCAAACAAAGCTCACAAAATACAAGTTCACTGCAAATGGAATCAATAGGAGGAGGAGAAGGCATGTCATCCACTACACAATTATTAAATATTCAGGGAAAAGCATTTAGGTAGCTAGGAGTGCCAGCATTCAAATGACTGAGTAAAAAATTAGATTGAGAAAAAATACAGGAAACCATACAAGCAAGTATAACAGTGAAATTCCCTATGGGTAAAAGTAAGTACGAGAGACAGTGAAATTTCAGAAGGGTTCTGACCCAACAAAAGTTAGGAAAAAAATAATCATAACTAGTGTTCTATTATTCAACAAAAGCTGGCATTTTCAGTGTATATAAAATACATTTGTACCAACTTTAAAACAAAAGTTATTCCCACATAACTACCCTAAAATATCTTAGTGGCAAAATGTCCTTGAGAAAATAGTGGAAGATACAGAAAAATGAATGTAAACACAAACCTTTATGTGTTGCTGGATGTCTCTTCTGTGTCCAGTTTGTGCATCCCAAAAGGAAAGTTGTTACCATGATCTTTCATTGGTCTGCCATGATTTCTCATATCATAGGATCATAAAATAGTTTGGACATATCATACTTAGACATACACTGTTTCCCTCAGCAAGCATGGTTTGGGTTGTCTTATTTTCCATCAAATATATGTGACCTTCATAGGTCACACAGAAGCTCAGTAAGTCATGTATGTCTCCTGAGGGGACAGTCTTTTTAAAGCCAAGTTTTTAAAGCTCTCATGAAAAGAAAACAGATCTTGGAGTCCCTTCATAGACAAGGTCACATTGGACAGGGCTCTGAGCAGCCTAGTCTAGTTGAAGATGTCCCTGCTCATTGCAGGGGAGATTGGACTAGATGACCTTTAAAGGTCCCTTCCAACCCAAACTATTCTATGATTCTAAGTCTTCATGATTACTGTTTAACTTTAAAAAAGAGTCTCTCAACAATTATTCCCTCAACTCCTCAGCAGAGAGAATCACAGACCTCCTGTCTCTTCAGAGATCTCTTATGGACTCTTATGGCCTTTCACATACATTAATTCTCAGTACTTTGATACCTGTGTCCTGAGCACACAAATCCCCCATATATCAGAGCTTGCTCTCCTCCTTAGTGTTATTTAAAATAAGCAGGATTTGCCTTTGATATTGCTACATAAACACTGAAAGAATAAATGTTACATTACTGGAGTGAGGAACCATACTAGCATCAATACATCTACTGTTTCTGTACATTTAGGGATAATCCTGTACATTAATATACATTGTATTAATAATACATTAATAGGGATAATTCTGTACATTTAGGGATATGAAAACAGGAAAAGCAAAACGGAACGCTTTCCCCTTCCTTCTTTTTTTCCCAGGAAACAATGTAAAGGCTGGTAACATTTTATCTAATCCTAGAACTTTCCAAAGCTTCTGCCCTTCTCAAGGTTTCCCATTGTTCTTCTGCATTATGAGATAGCTCCTTTTATAGCTTGGTTCCCAGATACATCGTCATTGACACTGTGGAAAGTGCAATGACTTCACAGACTTGTCTTCAATGACCAAGAGAGACACTAGGCCTATCATTACATGTTTACTGAAAAGTAGTGGCTACGTGTGCTGAACTTCTGTCCTTTCCTAACAGAATGTTTTTGCATTCATATGGGCAAGCTCTCTGATAGGATGCATAAGCACACACTGTTTAAGTTGAGACTTAGCAGTAGACATATCAGCCCCCATTCATTGTAGTGTAATATTTTGCCAAATTTATTCCTCAGCATGTATTTTCTCTATTAAAGATATTGATTCTGCCACAACTGTCTTGTGAATATCCCACTGATGATTCTAACTACAAAAAGCATCTGGCCAGAGAAAACAACACCCCATCATTATTTTTGACATGCTTTCTTTCATTTCACTAAATAAGAGTCAATTGTTAACCCAATTTGAATCCTATACTGACAAAAGACAATTGCAAAATAGCTTTTTTTATAAGTAGAAAATAAAAAAATTTCCTCTGAATATGAAAACTGTTTGGTTTCTCCTGGTATTTTTTTAATACAGTGTCAGATAACTGTCAGTATTAAGGACATTTTTAAAAGCTCGGATAAGGGCAAATCTCCATTGTATTCAGTTGTATGGGGGAGACTCGTAAGCAAAGAATTATTATCTTGGCAAAATTCTGGTCTAATTACTGCAATCTGGGAATGGAGTTAATGTTTAATTGTTTCAAAAGGTGAGATGAAACTTTAATCTGGCTTGTGAATTGTAATATAAATTTAGTATATTCAGGGTTTGAGATTCCAAACAGAATACTGTGTTGTGGTTTGGGCTGGACTGGTCACTGAAACGAATGACAGATGTTCTCCCCAACTTCTCTCTTCGAGGAGAAGAGGGAGAGAGAGAAAGAGACTTATGAGTCTAAAAAAAGAAACTAAATTACTCTAATGAAATATAAATAAAATAAAAATAAGTAATGAAATATATAAAATATATACAAAACTGTATCAAGATGCCAGGATGATGATCATGTCACCAGCAGGCACTGGGAAAGTCCCAGACCGGACCAGTGATGGACAGGAGCTGGATTCTGGATCTGGATTCAGGAATGCACGGATCAGGATCAAAGGCATACAAATAGACAGAGTCCTCCTTGAACGCCAGCCATTGAAGAAAGAGGGCTGACCCTTTCATCCCTCAGCTTTTATACTGAGCATGAGACAGATGGGATGAAATACCCTGTGGGTCAGTTTTGGGTCACCTGTCCTGTCCTCTCCTCCCCACAGGTGCGATCCCTGTTCTGCTTCCGACCCTCACATGGGGCAAATAATAAAGTTAGCTAACCTTTATTATAAGAATAAGTATAAGCAAGAACCTGTCTGCATACAATTCCTTGGCATAAACTGTAAATAATCAGGTCTTATCACTCTGGGAACAAACAGTGACTGGACAACATGCTGTTAATGTCAGCGTTCAGTTAGTTAGAAGAGGCTTAGCTCCAAAGTAAAATTATTGAACAGAAAACCGGTTCTGTTTTACATCAAACCAGGACCCACTGGAAAACCAAAAAGCTCCCTCATCAGTTCCTTAGCAGACAGCACTACCTTCTTTGCAAACGCTTGAAAATTGCATCTAAACAGTGTCATGCTTTAACCCCAGACAGCAGCTAAGCCCCATACAGCCACTCACTCTGCCTATGGTTGGATGGGGGAGAGAATCAGAAGAGTAAAAGTGAAAAAACTTGTGAGTTGAGATAAAGACAGTTTAATAGGTAAAGCAAAAGCTGCGCATGCAAGCAAAATAAGGAATTCATTCACTACTGCCCATTGGCAGGCAGGTGTTCTGCCATCTCTGTGAAAGCAGGGCTCCATCACGTGTAATGGTTACTTGGGAAGTTAAATGTCACAACCTCAAACGTCCCCGCTGCCTTCTTCTTCCCACAGCTTTTATTGATGAGCATGATGTCATATGGTATGGAATATCCCTTTAGTCAGTTGGGGTCAGCTGTCCCAGCTGTGTTGCCTCCCAACTTCTTGTGCACCCCAAGCCTACTCACTGGTGACGTGGTATGAGAAGCAGAATAGACCTTGACTTTGTGTAAGCACTACTCAGAAGTAACTGAAATGTTCCCTTATTATCAACACTGTTTTCAGCACAAATCCAAAACATGGCCCCATACAAGCTACTATGAAGAAAATTAACTTTATCCCAGCCAAAACCAGCACACAGTGAAAACTTAATCTGATAAAATAACATGATCGTTAGTTAAACATGTCATGGGGGAGGACTTAATAAGCAAATAAGGTAAAATTACTTCTGTGACCAGACTTTTTCTTATTAATAAAACAGAAGACAGAAAATATTTGGTAATATCTGCCAATTTCACTGATGGCCATTTTCTGGACAATCATGCCGCACAAAATTCCTTTGGAGATATCTGTTCCATTGAACGCTGGAACCCTAAGTGATTCATATTTCATAACATAAAAAATGGATTTTGTTATTGTCCTGTTTCCAGCAGGGATGGGCTTAATTTTCCCAAGGAGCTGGCCTGGGACACAGGTATTCCATACCATGTGACGCCATGCCCAGTGTATAGCGGGGAGTTGGCTGGGGGAGGGGCAGGAAGTCACGGCTTGGAGGGGGCTGAGGCTTCCTGGGTCTGGTTGGTGCGTGGTGGTACAGTAATTGTGGTTTGTACATTCCTCTATCAGTGCTATTATTGTTTTCCTCTTTCCTTTGCTGTTCTGTTAAACTGCCTTTATCTCAACACACTAGTTTTGCCTTTTTCTTCGGATTCTCCCCACAGCAATGGGGGTCAAGCGTGAAGCCACATGGTTCTTTGTTGTCAGCTGAGGCCAAACCACAACAGTTATATACCTCATTGAGCTCCAGGAAGACATACAATCCAGAACTAAACTACTCTAATCCAGAAAGCAATCCAGGTGGTTTGGAATGCATTGACAATAACTTCCTTCTCCAAGTGATGAAGGAGCCAATAACAGGAGGTGCCATGCTGGACCTTGTTCTCATCAACAAGGAGGTGCTGGTGGGGAATGTCACGCTCAAGGGCAGCCTTGGCTGCAGTGACTGTGAGATGGTGGAGCTCAAGATCCTTAGGGTGGCAAGGAGGGTGCATAGTAAGTTTGCTACCCTGCAGTTCAGGAGAGCAGACTTTGGCCTCTTCAAGAATCTGCTTGGCAGAGTACAGTGGGATAAAGTCCTGGAAGGATGAGGGGCCCAAGAAAGCTGGCTAATACTCAGTGATCACCTCCTCCAAGCTCAGGAGCGATGCATAGCGACAAAGAGGAAGTCAGGCAAACCACCAGGAGGCCTGCATGGATGAACAAGGAGCTCCTGGACAATATCAAACAGAAAAAGGAAGCCTACAGAGAGGGGAAGCAAGGACAGGTAGCCTGGAAAGAATACAGAGAAACTGTCTGAGCAGCCAGGGATCAGGTTAGGAAAGCTAAAGCCCAGACAGAGTTACATCTGGCCAGGGATGTCAAGGGCAACAAGAAAGCCTTCTATAGGTATATCAGTGACAAAACGAAGACTAGGAAAAATGTGGGCCCACTCAGGTAGGAAATGGGAGACCTAGTCACCTGGAACATGAAAAAGGCTGAGGTGCTCAATGACTTTTTTGCCTTGGTCTTCACCGGCAAGGGCTATAACCACACCGCCCAAGTTACAGAAGGCAAAGGCAGGGACTGGGAGAATAAGGTACCGCCTTCTGTAGGAGAAGACTGGGTTCAAGACCAGCTGAGGACCCTGAAGGTACACAAGTGCATGGAACCTGATGAGATTCATCCGCAAGTCCTAAGGAAACTGGCAGATGAAGTTTCTAAACATCTATCCATCATATTTAAGTCGTGGCAGTCTGGTGAAGTTCCCATTGATTGGAAAACAGGAAACATAACCCCTATTTTTAAAAAGGGTAAAAAAGAAGACCTGAAGAACTACAGGCCAGTCAGTCTCACCTCTGTGCCCAGCCAGATCATGGAGCAGATACCTTGGGAAACTCTGCTAAGGCACATGGAAAATAAGGAGGTGGTTGGCAGCAGCCAGCACAGCTTCACTAAGGGCAAATCATGCCTGACAAATTTGGTGGCCTTCTACAATGGCATTACAGCATTGGTGGCTAAGGGGAGAGTAACAGACATCATCTACCTGGACTTGTGCAAAGCATTTGACAGTGTCCAGCATGACATCCTAGTCTCTAAATTGGCAAGGCATGGATTTGATGGATGGACCACTCAGTCGATAAGGAACTGGATGGAGGGTTGCACTCAAAGTGTTGCAGTCAATGGCTCCATGTCCAATTGACAAGTAGAGATGAGTGGTGCTCCACGGGGGTCAGTACTGGGACCGGTGCTGTTTAACATCTTTGTAGGCGACATGGATGTTGGGGTTGAGTGCACCCTCAACAAGTTTGCCAAGGACACCAAGCTGAGTGGAGTGGTTGACACACTGGAGGGAAAGGATGCCATCCAGAGGGATCTCGACAGGCCAGAGAGGTCGATCTGTACAAACCTCATGAAGTTCAACAAGTGTAAGGTCTTGCACATGGCTCAGGGCAATCCCAAGCACAAGCACAGGCTGGGCAGAGAATGGATTGAGAGCAGCCCTGAGAAGGACTTGGGGGTGTTGGTGAATGAAAAGCTCAACATGAGGTGGCAATGTGCGCTCACAGCCCAGAAGGCCAACCGCATCTTGGGCTGCATCAGAAGAAATGTGGCCAGCAGGTCAAGGGACATGATTCCGCCCCTCTACTCTGGTCTTTTGAGACCCCACCTGGAATACTGTATCCAGCTTTGGAACACTGCATCCAGCTCTGGAACCCTCAACATAAGAAGGACGTGGACCTATTGGAGCGAGTCCAGAGGAGAGCCACAAAGATGATCAGAGGGAAGGAGCAACTCTCCTGTGAAGACAGGCTGAGACTGTTGAGGTTATTTAGCCTGGAGAAGACTCCGGGGAGACCTTATAGCAACTTTCCAGTATCTGAAGGGCGCCTACAAGAAAGCTGAAGAGGAACTTTTAACAAGGGCATGTAGTTATAGGATGAGGGGTAATGGTTTCAAACTGGAAGAGGGTAGATTTAGAATAGATACTAGGAATAAATTTTTCACTCTGAGTGTGGTGAGACACTGGAACGGGTTGTCCAGGGATGCCCCACCCCTGGAAGCGTTCAAGGCCAGGCTGTGTGGGGCTTTGAGCAACCAGGTCTAGCGGGAGCTGTCCTTGCCCATGGCAGGGGTGTTGGAACTAGATGATATTTAAGGTCTCTTCCAACCTAAACTTTTCCATGATTCTATGATACCTAAATAGCAGAAGAGTCCCCTGTGTGTGCAGTTTTTCCTGATCATTGCAAGCTGTGTTAAAACTTGTCCTAGTTTATTGACTGAGGTGTCAAATAGTAGATGTCTAGATCCTCTATTTCAGTTTGTCCATTAGTGTTGCTGTAGTTCTTAACTCTCTCACATGAAAGTTTCTGGCAGATTTGTCAGCGTGCTGGCTCTTAACATTCCCATAAAAGGGAAGCCAGGAACACCTGGGATCCATGGAGAATCTTGGTTCCTTGAAAATAATTTCATCTGCAAGATCAAAACTCATTTTCCTCTGGGAACCTCTTTGGAAGACTACTGCTGAATACCTAAGCTCGTATACAATAACTTTAAGTAATGGGCATCATTAGGGGAATTGAAGTAGGTCAGTTTGCCAAAAAAGCTCTCTGTACTAATACTTTTCTATTTTCATCACCAAATGGACTGAAGAGCAGAAATGGATTTTGTGAGTTTCCATTTCCCATTCTGATCTTCTGGCTGTAAGCTTTACATACACACTTTCAAAATAACAGTTAAGCATTATGCATTGATGGTGTTAGATGATTGAAGTAGCTCTAAATTAGTCTGTCTTGTAGAAAGACTAGGCAAGCAATTTCTAAATAAAGTGTTTAAGGTGAAATAAGTTTCTAGCCTGTTGGCAGATAGGATACTCCTAAATCAAGCAGCACCTGCAATCAGTTCACACATAAATTGTAAAAAGAGACACACAGGTGAAGCAAGTTGAAAGTTAAAGCTAAATGAAATGAAAAACAGTTGCTGAGTCAACTAGTCTGCTAGGTGCATCTCAGAAGAGAACACACTTGGAACTGGTTATTTTTGTTTTAAAAAAATTTTTTTTGCATGCAGGACCAGTTAAGGACAGAGAAAAGTGGTCCAAAGAAAAGTCATGTGCGGAAGAATGTTGAATTAGGTGCTTCAGAGCACTTGGATCTGAGCCTAAATGTGGTTAAAAGGCTGTAGGCAGAAACTGTGTAAGAATGTACTCTATTATTATATGATTTATTGCTTATTTTTATGATGTATTTTATGCCTAGTTAAATATTGAAAGAGTTTGACTTTAGTCTGAGTGTAGCTTTGAAAGTAGCATTGTACAGAAGGGATTTCAGATGTCCAGTGATCCAGGGAGCCATGGGCAGCTGAGACACAGGTCCTTTTAATATGAAGGGGGTAGTTATTGTGTGCCATGAAACATGTAAGCAGGGCCGTGAAAAAGAAATAATCCTGCATTACGTTTAAGAGTGTATCTGTCTATGGGTTTTTTGACCCAAACCAGCAATCTCTTTCTGCTAGATCAGAAGGTGCTGATCAGGAAAAATGTGGAAGTTCTCATAGAATGGTTAGTGTTTGAATGGATTTTAAAGGTCATCTAGTTCCAACCCCCCTGCCTTGAACAGTGGACCTTCCACTAGACCAGGTTGCTCAAAGTCCCATCCAATCTGGCCTTGAACACTTCAAGGGATGAGGCATCCACAACTTCTCTTGGCAACCTGTTCCAGTGTTTCACCACCCTTATAGTAAATAATTTATCTGGTTACATGCACAGACAAAATGATACGTAATTTCAGCAGCTTGTTTCATGACAAAAGGCCTCCTGAGGAAGTGAGCAAAATTACATGTTTAGGGTCAGATCCCGCCCCAGACACTTCATGCCATTCTGGCAGTGCAAAGCAGATGGAAAGGACTGGCTGTAGGTTTATATCATCAAATTAAGTTAGTTCTTTTCATTCTGTGCCATTTCCTCTGTCTTCCTCCTCCCCTAGGATAAGAGCCTAAGCATATGCAAAGATGGAGCTTGACTCCAAGTCTTGAGTGCTGCATACCCAGAAGCGTGCCCAGAGCCTGAGAGGACACCAGCATGTCAGTTCCAACAGGAGAATGACTGCTTCATACATGAGCAACTGAAAATGTAAGAGAGAGATAAATTAAAAGAAAAGGAATCTTTTCATTTGCACCTATATCCACAAATGGTCTACACTGGGATTATTCCCTGTAACATTGGTATAAGTGGGGAATAAGCTGAATATGAAAAGAATAATCTTCACTAGCTGCTCTGAGTTACACTTACTCATCTCCTCAACTATCCGGGAACTCAGACCAACATTTTGCATCCTTTAAACCACATTATGAGTCTGATTTATGCTAATGCTTTTTGTTGGTGAAGACTGATCACCGCATAAGCTGTTGCCTGGGCAACGAGCATCAGCAAAAGAAAAGAATAGCTGTCCCTGAAGAAAAGAGTCACTGCACTTTGATAAAGTTCCCTGATATAGTTTTATTCCCCTTAATCTCTAAACTCAGATCACAGGCCTGAATCCAAAGCATGTGAGTAGGCTCTGATTTATTTGCTTATTTTCAAATGGCTGAATCTTTGATATAACCGCTATGGGAATAGATAGTGCATTCTCTTGAACTTTAGATTTAAAGAAAGTTTGGTGAGTGGTATGTGACTCTCTGATCAATCTTCCTATGCCTCAGCATTGCTTGAACAAAATGATGACATCTATGCTACCTCTTTTCTGCAAGATGTCTAAACAGAAATGCAAAGCCTCCTTCAGCCAGTCGTCAGTCTTTCTGTATGGTGATCTCTCCCTTCTGAAACCAACTAATTCATCGCCATACTTTGATAACACATCTATTGAAAATGCTGCAATTTGAGATCATATAAAAAAATAATATCTCAAACCACTTGGTATATCTTTCTTTATACAGCTTTGCAACAAATAGCAGAAACAGTACCAGTCCAATTGCCTAGAATACAGAGAATATTCTACCATTCCCTTTTCCCTCATTATGGAAGGATTAGAACAGGATTCATCTGCACTAACTTAAGAATCTAATGTTATGGGTTAGTTTCAGCTTGAGACAGCAGGCTTTTAAATATAGTTGTGGGATTCAGTTTGCTAGTGTTGGCAGCTCACTGATTTAGAGCGCCATTCATCTGACCAGCTGTAGATATCTAGAGATATCAGATTCCAACACCTTTAACTAGAGGGTAGTTTCTCAGAGGCAAACATCAGTATCAAATGTCATTAGAAACTTCTTAGGGTATTGGAGGCACCTCCATGAGGCTGGACCTGCAGCTAACCTCTGGCCCCCCAGGTTGGCAGCTGGGCCTCAGGCAAGATGGTGTACTATCTCAAATTGCACTAGAAACAAAGATAAATTAGGAAATTTTGACAATTTAATGAACCCTACTTCTGTGATGGAAGCAGAATCTTAGATATAAGATACTTAGACATTTGGAGTCTGTAGCCTGAGCTCATGTTAAATATTTATGACACCCTCGCTAAAAACTTCCTGTACTTTCTACTGTCTCTGCAACTGTTCCTGGCAACCTGTTAATCAATAAATATTATGTGGGGTTTTGTTTGTTGGTTTGTTTGTTTCTTTTTTTCTTTTTATTCTTAATCTGGTTTGCAAGGCAATTAGCTTTTTTACTTCTCTCATGTATTGACAACATGATTTTTTAAGTTAAATAGTCTAGATTCATATTTTGAATTGAGGTGCTATTTTCCTTCACTGATAACTGGCCAGCATGGAACAATCACATAAATAAATGTCTGTAGACAAGTCCAAATCAGATCTGTTAAGTTTCAAGTTAATGGCATGTACTTTCAGCTTTCACTTGCATTCACATGCCTAGATGTCATACTTAGTTCACAACCCTGGTATGGCTATGTCGTGGTTTAGGCCAAATCAGCCACTGGGGACGTGGGGGACCCCAGATGGGACCGACATATGCTCCCCTCTACCCCTCTTCAAAAAGAGAGGCAGAGGAGGGAAAAAGAGACTTAAGAGTTTAGAAGAAACTAAACTACTTTAATGAGATAATAATAACATACAAGGAGATAATGAAACATATACAAAACCGTATCAAGCTCCCAAGATGACAATCACGACACTGGCTGGCACTGGGGCAGTCCCAGGCTGGACTCAGTGGCGGACGGGAACTGGATTCCGGGTCTGCCTTCAGCATCGGGACCAAAGGCAGACGATTGAAGTGAAGAGAGCGAAAGAGTGGGAAAAAAAGAGAGAGAGAGAGAGAGAGCAAGAGCAAGAGGGCGAGAGGGATCTGACCCTCAGCTTTTATACTGAGCATGATACAGATGGGATGGAATACCCTGTTGGTCAGGTTTGGGTCACATGTCCTGTCTGCTCCTCCCTGCAGGTGGGACCCCACTGTGCTTTTCCACTTCCGAACCTCCAACGGGGCAAATAACAAAGTTGGTTGGTCTTGGCTGTTACAGTGATAAGTATAAGCAGGAGCTTCTCCGCATACCATGCCTGGACATCAGCTATAAACATTGGTCTTATCACTCTGAGAGAGTGAACATTGTCTGCACAATATGCTGTTAATTTCAGTAGTTAGAAGAGGCCCAGCTAAGAAGCGAAGTTACTGAACAAAACTGGTCCAGTTTTACCTCAAACCAGGACAGGCTACTAAGAGGTTTTGTATCAAATCCAACTAGAAGGTGAATGCTCCCCTGGCTGTAGAGGCAGCGGTAAGACTTTGACCATTTGACCCGTGTAGGCTCAGTAAATTGCTCCAAGCACAGAAGCACCTTTGTTGCATGCCTTCTCTTGCTAGTCTCTACTCAAGCACTGCAATATTATTTTGAGAGAAGCACATTGACAGGTCTACAAAGTGTTCAAGGAGAAGAGTATTGCATTGCTCTAGATCTGACTGTGGGCTGCAACAGAAAGTAGTGGCCCTTCTTACTCTCCTTTACCCTTCTTGTAGCTACTTGTTCCTGCTGTTTCCCTTGCATCATAGGTGGTTATTGTGAGACTGCAGAATGAACCAGATGAGCCAAAAATTAACAAAAGATATTAAAAAAAAAAAACTTAAAAAAGCAAAGTGATTAATTTTTAAATCTTACCCTCTAGACTTTCAAGATCCAGTGCAAAGAAGGACAAAGGTATACATGGCCATAAAGAGGTGACATGACTACCTCTTTTGATATAGTCTATAAGTGGATTAGAGTACATAAAACTGCATCAGATACCTGAGACAAGTATACTTCATTCAGAAGTATACTGCTCTGTGTTACGTACCTCCCTCTGTGATGTTACATGGCATTAATAATGTTTGCCCTTGGTTTCTAACATCTCTCCTCTTTTTATGCAATTCTCACGTATTGCTTTAGCAATCTTTTTCACTTAAAGAAATCACCACATAGAAATCTAAATATTTTAGTCACTAGTTCTGAAATATGTGTTCAGAAATGACTAATTTTTTTTTCTTTTACTAAACTTACACTTACATAATGGGTTTGCTTTTGTTTAATATTTAAAAAGTTGCTATATTTATTGATTACATTTGTTTATCCTCCTGTGTTTGTTTGTGTTCTTCAGTTTTCATGTTTCCCATGTGCCACGACAAATTCAGAAGCAGTGCTCAAAAGTTTATTTCAGGGAAATGCTCTAAGTCACAGACAGCTTTCTGCATTCTGTAAGAACAAAAAATTTTGTTCTGAAAAGAACTTCTGTTTTCCAGTTCATTTCAATGAATACTTTTGAAAACCAATTAAAACATAATAATAGCTTATATCCAAGAAGCCTGTAGTCTATTAAATGCTTGATAGTACCAGCAGTCTTTTAAGAATGTATTTGGAAATTTACAAAGTAAGTTAAGACCAGCATTAGCATGAATGAAGGCTCATTTTGCCTAATGAATATCTCTGAAATGTACCTCGCTGTTTTCATTAATCTCTTCAATTTGTTGTAATAAATCGGTTTGCAGCTCATTATTGTAGCCTAAAGTGTCTATGCAGGTATGTACAATAGATTTGCAAAAGCATATTTATTAGTATTTTTTTTTCTCTCTTTGTTGTTGTTGTTGTTTTGGATACTGTACAAAGAAAAATATAGGCTAATTCCTCTGAAATTTGCTTTCAGGCTTACAAAAGGAGAAAAATAAAAGCAAGTAAAATATACGCATAGTGTTTCATAGAAGTGTCATTCAAATACACATACATTATGTAGAAAATCCACTATAAATATCTACACCACATCATTAGTTTTCAAACATTTTGTTTAAGCCAATTAGTCTATATTCTTATAGAATCTTACATTGACTAACACAACTTTGTCATAAAGCTCGTTTAACTAGGCTCAAGAGAATTGTACAGGCATGGAGATATTACTAGGTTTCATAGAGATTGCAAGTATCAGTTTAGTAAGAATGGATGAGATATTTGTATAAAAAGTTGAACAGGTATTTTGGGGTCCATTAATTGTAGAAAGCTTATTAGAGCCATGGCAGCAGAGCATGCTCAGGGAAGCTTCAATTTTAAACAGAATCAGAAGAATTCGAAACAGAATATTCAAAAATTATATGAACTCAAAAATGATCCCTCTGTCTAGGTTATTGTTTGACTGTATCTCAGCCCCACATTAAGACCTAAAACAAGGCTGAGGCAAGAGTACAGTACATCAGAAAATGGTAAGTAATAACAAACCCCTCCATTTTATTTGGCCAAATTTTGAAGCCTTTATTCATAATGGTAGAGGTTTGTTGTCAAGTTATGCTCCGTAATACACAGTATAGTGTGAGTCCCTGTGAGACTAAATGGTCTGTACCAGAAGACTTACAGACCACAAATTTTTTAAAAATATATTAATTTATGCATGATTTGTTTCAAAAAATAACATAATTATGTCATTTACCTGAAAAGTTTAATCTAACGATGAAGAACAACATATATTCAACTCTTCATTCTTTTGCTTTAATTTCTGTTATTGACCTATAATAACAAATTTATCTGCAGTGCAAATATTTTCTTTCAAGGAAATGCTATCTTTGCCATGTGGAAATATTTATTCTCTAAGAAATATGTAAATTAAGTTACATACTAGATAAAAGCTGTAAGTTAGCACATGTTGGTCTCCTGCTTCCTAGAATTCCTTATATTTTTTCTCCCTCCAAGCCACATATTCAGATGCAACTTTTAAACAGGCAATTTAAGTTATTTTTGGCATTTTTTTAATGTTTAGGAGTTGTACACTTTATTACACTTGCATTGGGATTTTTTTAATTCAAAAGGCAACAGGAGATAACTCCAAGTCTGTGAATTAGTTTGAGCATATTCTTAATTCAGTAACTCTCATACAGGACAATTAATTATATATGTGTTATCATCATAACCAATTTGTGGTATGTACATTGCTAAAATGATACTAGAAAACTTTCAAAAAGAAGAAAAAGTCCTCTATCCTCCCTGCCTTTTCCAGTCTTCTCACTGAAAACTGGGAACCAAGGGTCGGGGGTTTTTCGGTTTGTTTTTCACTTTTTAGTCTATGGAAAGAGAAGCATCACCATGAAAGGGTGATGTCTATTCCAGCTGTTGTGGGTTTTCAATATTAGCATCATGGTTTCAGTTGAGATAGAGTTGACTTTCTTACTAGCAGCTGGTATAGTGTGACGTTTTGGATTTGGGATGAAAACAGTGTTGATAAAACATTCAGGTTTCTAGTTGTTGCTAAGCTTTCAAGGCCTTTTTGGATGAAAACAGTGTTGGTAAAACAGTGATCTTTCTAGTTGTTGCTAAGCTTTCAAGGCCTTTTCTGCTCCTCACACTGCCCTGCCCGTGGGCCAGCTGGGAGTGCACAAGAAACTGGGAGATGACACAGCTGAGACAGCTGATCCCAACTGACTAAAGGGATATTCCGTCCCATATGACATCATCCTCGGTATATAAAGTTGGGGGAAGAAGGAAGGAGGGGACGTTTGAGTTATGACATTTGTCTTCCCAAGTAATGGTTACGCATGATGGAGCCCTGCTTTCCTGGAGATGGCTGAGCGCCTGCCTGCTGATGGGAAGTAGTGAATGAATTACTTGTTTTGCTTTGCTTGCACACACAGCTTTTGCTTTACTTATTAAACTGTCTTTATCTCAACCCACAAGTTTTCTCGCTTTTACTCTTCTGATTATCTGCCACATCCCACCATGGGGGTAGCGAGTGAGCAGCTGTGTGGTCCTAGCTGCTGGCTGGGGTTAAATCACAATAATTAGTCATTTAAAAATGACTAAAAATTACAGTAGAGAAGAGTATGAGTTTTAAAGCACCCACTATCGAAGGTAGAACATATGTTCACTTTTTAAATTCTCAGTCATACATATCATATAACTGAGTCACATATTTTCTGTACTAAAAAGATGAGGACCAAAATCAGGTCAGTTTAGTGGTATTTTCTTATTAAGTTTCATAGATATGCCAGAGGGCCATCCAGTATGTGTGGACAGGTCAAATAAGTTATGTACGCTCTTCCTCCTCTTTGCTGGTGTGCTGTGACCTGGAGAAGACTTCTGAAAAATTACTTTTAGTTATGATGAGATTAATAATCTGTTGAACATATTGAGCCACTGTGTGGAAAATCATGTTAGGAAGCAACCCCAAAAGTCTAATGTCTTTCATTCAGCTCTCTGTATCTGGTGTGTCTGCAGCTATATGCATGTGTAATATACTTTTAAATTATTTTGTCTTGATAAGATGCTCATTTTTTGTTTGTTTGTTTGTTTTTAATGGATCATAAAGCTAATTATATCACTGAAAAATCATTTGAATTTTTGGCAAAATGAAGGGAAGGATACTACTTTTTGCTGGCTTCACACTATGTCTTTTTAACACAGTGTAAATGCTAGATTTGCCAGCTTTGTTGTCTGTTTAAAATCTTAAAACAGTACATCTGAAAATTACTGGAATTGATGCTGCAGGAACTGCAGAAATGGAAATAAACGAGGCGGGGGTGTGCGGGTGGGGAGTAGAGTCACCTTCTAGTGCTGTTAGTTAGTATAGACTTTAGTACTTCATCAAAGCTGTTTTCTTTTCTTGTCCGTATTACAATTGGTTTCCCCTTTGTTGCTTTTCTCTTCATCTGCGCATTTGAAAATCTCTTTGTTGTTGTCTTTTGTTGTTTAAAGCTCACTGTTCTTCCAGCAGACAACTGACATCAGTATAAACGTCATACCATTTTGGGCACCACAGTTCTGGAGATAAAGGAGTATCAAAAGGAATTGCCAGCGGCGCTGTAGATATACCAACTTTGTATAGAGAATTTTGATTAGAAATAAACCACTTCTGATCAGTGCTAATCTGATCAGAAAAAAAAAAAAGAGTACATTTTTGAACTGTATTGGTTTAATGGATATCAAATATATTTTATTATCTTGATTAATGATAGTGAAACTTGAAGGCTGAGCACTGTACAAACCTTTCACATATTTTTAAATTTTGCAATGGTACAATCCTTTAGAACTTTTGGGATATTTATCAAATCCAATTCTATTTTGTTCCTAGTGAAGAGAGGTATTTGCTGTGGTGAGAAAATTATTAATAATTAAGATTTGAGAAGCCTGGCTAAGAGGTTCATCCTAACTAACAGAACAGACCTTTCAACAGTCTGTGATAGTTTCCCATTCCCCACTTCTGAGTTAGTACAGTACAGATTGTGCCACTTCTATAAGCTCCACCAAGAGCCATCTCTCTGTATTGGCACTTTATTTACTGTTTCGTTCCTTCTTAGCAGTGTGGCAATTAGCAAGCTACCTAAGGAGTCCATCGCTCCCTGGGATGGATACCTGGCTTTCTTAACACTGAAATGATTATTTTCTTCACCTCTTTCTTTTGCCTTTTTTTTTTCTTTATTTTTGTCAGTATATAGGTTGGGTCTCTGCAATTACACTCAACAGAAAACAATAATCTCTCACTATGATCATAGTTAATAAAGCTTCTATCGGACTTGTCCTAAATTGTACTTGCATTCTTACACACTTGGAGTCTTCAGATCTCTGACATTGCCTTCTGAAGAACGTATTCATGGGTACAGTTTAAAGTACTCAATTTTAAAATCTAATTATTTCAGTGATTTGTAATTTTGTCTCCTTCTAATAGAGATTCTTGTATTCATATTAATTAATTATGCTTGTCTTACTGAAAGGCATAACTCTCATAGAGAATAAAACATTTTTTTCTTAAGTAGAGTTATTGGAATATAGAACAAATCAATAATTTTGGGGTTTGCATTCTGTTCATATACCTTCAGTTTTATTTCTTTAATTCATATTTATTCTCTCTTTAAATTCTAACAAGCCTTCTTCTATGAAAGAGACAAAAAGCCAGAGACAAAGAAATAAAATATCCACTTCAAAAACTACCTGTGATATTTTTAGTCAAAATAAATCATTTAAAGTTTGGATAGCATAATGATTTTTTGTACATATCAGCAAGATAGTTTGCAAGCTACAGTGACACGAGAGTGTTTGGGAGACATCTTATAAATGATAGCTTTATGCAGGTAAAATAATTCACAGCCTTTGAGATTATTTTCTTCATTTCAGGCAGTTCAGTAGATTTACTTGGATAGCTACACAATATTTATGTTGAAAGCATGACAATTACAGCACTTAACATTCAGTTTATCAAACTTTATTCGCTGTTTTATAAGAAGTTCCATTGAGACAGGAGTGCTTCCATGAAAAAAGCAAGGCCAGGCTTCTCTGTAAAAATAAAACACAGTATATGGATAACTGGCTGCCAATGCAACCATCTTGGACCTAATTAACATTGTAGTTTCTTTTAGACACATTTACAAAGACAATTTTTTTTTTCTCCTTTCTTTATTAAAATTGACTGATCTTTCTTAGACTAGATATCGTAGAAGTAAAGTGAGCAGTAGATATTGTCCTAGCGCTTGCTGCTGCTGCAGGTACTGCTGCAGCTTTGGCTTCTAGCCAGCAGAACACCTTGGAGACTGCATCGAAGTTGATATAGGCACCATAAGATGAACTGTGAATGAATCACTAAATGGTCTTTCAGTCATCCTGAGATATTCAGTGAAGGGAGGGTGGGGCCAGACTTCAGTAAGGGCTTTGTAAAACAAATTTAAAGTAAACTAGAAAAACACAAGGCATCTTCTTACAAACTGTGAAACACAGTAACAGTTAAACACACAGAGCTTCCTATTCTTCCCATTTTGTGAAGTTTTCACTTTCAGATGTGAAGATGGAACTCTTGGAAGCTTGTCTATTTTTTCCAACAATGTGACCACATTGACAAAAGTTTCCACTACTTATTATCTTAAACAATCACAGAGAGAAAACTACCAATTAAAAACAATACGGGTGAAAAAATGAGTGCAAACACAAAATCAAAAAATAAAGGGCAGGGGAGAAAAGCGTTAATGTTACTAATCTCACAGGAAGCCATCTTGGCAGCATAATGGAAATGATGATAATATTCTTTATGTGGTCACAGTTTTACTTATGTTTCTTGATGCTACTCATAATCTCAAAGCTTATATTCATTATGTTATTTTTCCTCTCATCTGTTTTCTCAGCTATGTCCAGTCCTGTTTTACATGTCTATGTCCAGTCCTGCTTTACATGTCTCAAGAGATAGGCTTCAAGTAACTTGTTTTCCTGAAAAGGAAAATGCTCTACAAGGTCAGATGGAAGGAATGGAAGGGATGTTCATTTATTAAGAAGCAGTCTTCTTGCATAGCTGATATAGGAACATTGCTCAGGCAGTTAATTGTTAAAGAAATTAAAATTCTTTGAGTTCCACATACTGTAATCAGTCCAAATTGCAAATTTACAACTTCCTCCAATATTCCATCTGCAAGGCTGAACTGGTACCTTTCATCTGTCATAGAGAAATGCCTCATTAATGATACACAAATGCATTTGTAAACAATATAAGACATTATTATCGTGAAGTCCAATTTCAGGCCCTAAGTCGATATAATATCCTCAGAGAAGCAAAAGGAATCAACATATTTTTTTGCAAACAAAACTGAAGAAAGATGTGGATAAATAAAGACCAACAGAGTATTATTATATAATAGTAATGCATTAAAATTACTCTTGCAAAATAACTTCTTATATACAGCTTTCAGAATTTATAATCCATTCCTTGGACCATCAGCAGTTATTAAAATTAGACTCCAATCTTTTTTTTTTTTCTATATTTACTTGCAACATACCTGCTATCTTACTTTGGCTGACATTAACATTATAAATATTTGTTTCTTAGTTTCCTACTTTACATTTAATTTTTCCAGTGACTGTGTTGGATTAGTATAAAGTCTATTGTTCTAAGTGCAGAATAAACATTGATTTTGTTAATTTACAGATTATAATTACCTCTTGCAAAAGTGTGTGAAGAGGTATTGGAAAGTAGAGCTATATGATTGCAAGGATCTGGGAAAACAGGGAAGCTCAAAGTACTCCCACTCTTGTAGCTACATTACCCACTTTGGCAGTCAAAATCACGTCCACTGTACAAGTCAGTGATGAAATGAAATATCTTTCAATTATACAATTGAAAATATCTTCCAACACTCCTGGTTTGAAGTAAAACAGGACCAATTTATTCAGTAACTTTGCTTCTTAGCTCTTCTAACTGCTGAAAATTAACAGCATATTGTGCAGACAATGTTCACTCTCTCAGAGTGATAAGACCAATGTTTATAGTTGATGCCCAGGCATAGTATACAGAGAGGCTTTTGTTTATACTTACTGCTATAACAGCCAAGGCCAACCAACTTTGTTATTTGCCACGTTGGAGGGTCGGAAGCGGAAAAGCGCAGTGGGGTCCCACCTGCAGGGAGGAGTGGACAGGACAGGTGACCCAAAACTGACCAACAGGGTATTCCATCCCATCTGCCTCATGCTCAGTATAAAAGCTGAGGGATCAAAGGGTCAGCTCTCTCTCTCTTGCTCTCTTTCTTCAGCGGTCGACATCTGAGGAGAACTCTGTCTGTTCGTCTGCCTTTGATGCCGATCCTGAAGGCAGACCTGGAATCCAGTTCCCGTCCGCCACTGAGTCCAGCCTGGGACTGCCCCAGTGCCAGCCAGTGTTGAGATTGTCATCTTGGGAGCTTGGTACGGTTTTGTATATATTTCATTATTTCATTTAAGTAGTTTAGTTCCTTCTAAACTCTTAAGTCTCTTTTTCCTTCCTCTGCCTCCCTTTTTGAAGAGGGGTAGAGGGGAGCATCTGTCGGTCCCATCTGGGGTCCCCCATGTCCCCAGTGGCCGATTTGGCCTAAACCACGACACCTACACATTCAATCACAAATTTTTATAGAACTCTTAAATGCCTATCAAAATTCACTAACAAGATAATCTTAATAACAAAAATAACATATTAAGCAGAAAATAAGATCAAATACGAAAAGAATGCAAAACTATTACATAAAAATTACTTGCTTGAATTAATTTCACCTAAACATATCACTAATAAAGGTATTAATTACATCTATTATACTTCTTTTTTAATATACTTTTAGTGTAAGAAACCCTTATAAGGAATTTCTAGCTTTTACATTACAGTGCAATTTGAGATATAGTCTATATGATCTAAAGATTTAAAGGGAAGAAAAGGGACAATTTCTTCTGAGAAAAAATTAAAATGTCACCAAAATTTAGACTATACAACTAAACAGTAGTGGTATTATACAAACATATAAACATTGCAAAGAATTACTATTCATTCATGTATTTTTAAAGAATCCAAAGACTGTGCATCATTAGCTTTAATCATCCTAATCATCCTTTAATCATCCTTTAACTGACTTAGGCAGGATTCTTGTTCTAGGATGTTAATAAAATAGTTATAATTTCTTGACAGTGTTTGTGTCTTTGTTGTTGAAATCCAGAAAAAGAACCAGCAGAATCTTGTGCAAAAAAAAATTTAAAAAATTTGGAGTTGAGGAAGCCCCAGAAGACTACAAGCCTAGAACAAGTAGACAATATCATGCTACAGAAGAAGGTATAGTTCATTAAAAATAGTATAAGCAGAAACTCTGTAATGATTCTTTATATTAACATACTATTCTATTGTCTTAGAAAGATATACATTTTTGAGGACAGGTGATGTGAGACAAAAGCTAAGAAATACATCAGTAGAAACCAAATTTATGAATGTGTTTTAAAAAATTTAAATAATATACTTTCAGAAAACAAAGACACTCTTTAGAGATGTAGTCAATCCATGATGCATTGCAGGATCTCCCATACTACTTGCTGAATAAATAAAGATAGTTAATTAACTTGTCAACATCTACTATGTAAACATAATTAAGTCCCATGAACAAAATGTTACCAAATTAAGGAGTTAAGTTTAGCCGGATGTCTTAAATTAACATCTTAATTATCCTGGAATGTGACTTTCCCAGAAAATAGTTGTGTTTTGTAAATATAAACAGGAATGCTTTCGATACAGGAGCCACAGATTAGCATTCTAACACTAGCAATATTGATTATTTCAGTAATATGTTTTGCAAATAGGCTTCAGATATGTAAGGCATTTTTCCATTTCCAAAAGATTCATATTTCCAGTGCTTCCTTTTTATTTAATAACGAGAATAAGACCACAAGGCATTTCTAAGACTGGGCAGCATCCAAGCATATTTTATGAAATCTACATTTGAGCCTGTCTTTTTCACTTCCTATTTGGCTCTGGCATTGACTCATTTGTCCAAGGCACTACTGGAAGTCTGTTGCACAGCCAGGATGTAAATTTACCAAGTTCCACAAATTTTCCCAGTTCCAGCCTTGTCAGAAGCATGTTCCTTCTCTTTATTATGCTGTAATTTTCTCCCTGGGTGATTCATAGTGGAATGACAGAGGGAGGCTTATCTGTTTCTACTAATTTGTACCATCTCTAGTATGATTGCAATATGTAGGGATTATAGCTACACTACCATCTAATGCAATCATTTATGTTTCTGTAGACACATGAAACTTTGTCATGGTGGCTATTTTGATGCCAATAGTGTCTATGCATCCTCTGATAGATAATTTATATAACATTCAATTTACCTAAATTCAGACATCTGAAATGTAGGTGATCAGTTTCTGTTAGCCAAACAAAAGGTTTCTGTGCTTTTCCAAGCAATGTGACAGGGATGACCTATAGAATTGTAGTATGGTTTGGGTTGGAAGAGACCTTTAAAGATCATATACTGAAATTCTCCTGCCATGGGCAGGAACATCTTTCACTAGGTCAGGTTGTTCAAAGTCCCATCCTACCTGACCTTGAATACTTCCAATGATGGGACATCCACAACTTCTCTGGGCAACCCGTTCTAGTGTCTCGCCACCCTCATAAAAAAAAGTCTTCCCTATGTCTAATCTCAGTCTAATCTCTTTCAGTTTAAAACCACTGCGCCTTCTTGTGTCACTACATGGCTTGGTAAAAAGTCTGTCTCCATCTAGCTCATAACCCCCATTATATATGGAAAGGCTGCAATAAGGTCTCCCTGGAGCTTTCTCTTCTCCAGGCTGAACAACCCCAGCTCTTGGGGTTGTTGTTTCTGTTTGAGTGTTTTTTATCACCAGCCTCTTAAATCATTAAACTACATTCACGTGGATTTTTTTTTCCAAAACTCATTCTTTGTGCTGCAGGGAACCACTGCTCCCTTCTGTTGACATTGCCTTGAATCTCACCAATAAGAGGAACTTGGTAACACAGCTGCAGACTCTGAAAACACTTTGGCCGTCTGTTGTCAGCTTCAACAGGATATAAAGGAAGAAGGTCTGTGTTTTGCACCAGGAGGTGCTGGTCTGTTATGAACCCAGTAAGAAAGGCACCCACACACTATACAGCATCGCTTTCAGTGTTCTTTGTTCCAGCTAACACTCTAAAGCAAGAGAGGGGAGTGTAGATAGTCTCGCAGCCCTTTGGATGCTGGGAATCACGAATCATGCAGCATCGAGCAGCCCTCCAACCTGCCTGAAGAAAGTTCTGCAGACCCTATCTGTAGAATGGGTTACCCCGTTTTGGTCATTCAATCTCTTACTAGATTTTCTTAACAAGAAACTACTCTGTTCATTGCTTCTAGTGTCGATCAGAATGGATCTTCACACAACTACTTCTCGCTGCTGCTCTTTTAGACAAAGGTAAGGTGGTGTGATCACCGGTACCAAGTGGGAGTTGCCTGTGGGCTCCCCTGGTACAAAAACCTGCCTCAGTTCATCTTGCAGCCACCCCTCCCAAGTTTTCTACCTCCTTTCTGCCAGCAGCACAGGGGAACAGGGAATGGGGGTTGCCATTAGTTCATCACACATTGCCTCTGCTGCTCCTTCCTCTTCAGACTCTTCCCCTGCTCCAGCATGGGGTTCCACCCATGGGACACAGTCCTCCATGAACTTCTTCAACATGAGTCCTTCTCACGGGCTGCGGTTCTTTGCAACCTGCTCCAGCATGGGTCCCCCACAGGGCTGCAGGTCATGCCAGAAGACTGCTCCAGCATGGACTCTCCACAGGGTCACAGTCTCCTTCAGGCACATTCACCTGCTCTGGTGTGGGGTCCTCCACAGGCTGCAGGGTAGACATCTGCTCCACTGTGGACCTCCATGGGCTGCAGGGCTGCAGGTCTGCTTCACTATGGTCTTCACCAGGGGATGCAGGGGAATCTCTGCTCCAGCACCTGGAACACCTCTTTCCCCTCCTTCTTCACTGGCCTTAGTGTCTGCAGAGTTGTTTCTCTCACATCGTCTTACTCCTCTCTCCTGGCTGTTTTTGCACAGTAACTATTTCCCCCTCTTAAATATGTTACCACAGAAGTGCTACCACTGTTGCTGATTGGCTCAGCTTTGGCCACGGGCAGATCCATCTTGGAGACAGCTGGCACTGGCTCTGTTGGACATGGAGGAAGCTTCTGGCATCTTCTCACAGAAGCCATCCCTGTAAGCCCCTCACTACCAAAACCTTGCCATGCAAACTCAATACACACAGAAATTATAAAAGACCTGACTCCTCCTACAGCAAGGTGGAAGCTAGGAAAGTCATCTCACAGTGCCTCAAAGGCCTAGATGCTTTCATTTAGAGAACAGAATCTCACCCCTAATGTCTCATTTTGGGGTAGGTTGAACTACCTAGGTTTTATGCACTTTATTGCCACTCTACTGGTCCTGACTGGTGCTTGGATGTAAGTGCCCACCTACAGACTCTTAAACTGGACAACATGTAACCACTGAAGATACCTACCTGTAGGTCTATTTCAAATACCATCAGACAGGCAACCTTTTAAAGAAGGGTTTCTGTATCCTTGTCTCCTTCAACTTCTTTGCTTTGTAAGAACTCACCAGAATGCTTCCCAAGGGTAAGATTTAACTGTCTCTAGTTTTTTTTCTGATGCCCTCCAGTGTTTCACCTGACCTACCAGGATTAAACAAAAGGCCATGAGTCTGCCAGAAAGTCAGTGTCGTATTTGTCAAACTTATATGAATAACCTTGATACCTTAAGAGACTTCGGATGACACTAGACACTTACGTGTGGGCTGCTGGATCCTGCCCTAACTTTCAGTCTTACCTCTCTACTTCATTACTGTGGTGTAAACCACTAAAATTCTTGTGTAGCCTACATTGCTTTTGTATATGTACGTGGCCCTAATTCCACATCATAGTTTCATAAACATTTTTCAAGATCTCTGTATGGCACACTGGAAACTTAGGGTTCTGTATTTTTGCCTTATCTTTTCTTATAATAAATATACAGCATTTTATTATCAAATATATATTTTAATATTTTTTGAATATTACCATTTCTATATTACATTAATTATTAACCAGTCCTTATTAAAATATTCACTGTTATCTAATTAAAATACACCTAGTTGTACCCTCAAGAGCATACTAGCCAACAACAAACATCCATAGAAAAATAAATTGTAAACAGCTTTTCCACTTTTGGGTATGGTTTTTTCTTGGGTAAAATACTTGCTTAATGTGTGTTCTCTAGAAGGGTGTGTCTTTCTAACAAACTTTTTTTCCTTGCTTGTTAATAAGCAATAGAATATATGGAGTAAATAATCATGGGTAAGGAAAAGATCTCAACAAAACAATGAACTGGTCTTGTTTAGTTTAAGGAAGCAACTAATCAAATGAGATGTGAAAAATGCATATTAAATAATATTATTGAGAAAGCTAGTCAGAAATGTAAAATTTCTTTCTATAACAGTACAAGAAAGAAGGATCATCTAGAGTAATGGAAAGGAAGGCTGATAAAAGAAAGTAAAATTCATAATTTTTTTCTGGATACCCTCATTATAACTCATTATAATCAATGTCTTGTCAGTATTAAAAATGTTTTATGGGAACTGCAGAAATGTTTGGTATCAAATAAAATTTACTGCAATTAAATCTTTTTAAAAAAGACACTGCAATTAAATTTCAAAAGCTCTTTTTCAAATCAAATGTACATGCCAAACTTAGAAAGACTGTGATGTGGACTATAGCATAGTGATAGACAGTAAGAACTCTCCCCGAGACTTCTGTTTGAACAGATGGATTTGAAAACATTTATTCTACCACCAATAGGCCAGCCTGGAATCTCTAAGTAGTGTGGTAGCTGTCATGAATTGTTACCAGCTTTGTAGCAAATCATTTCAACCTTACAGTAAGGAGAATCAAAAGATGAACTGAGTCTCAGAGGGCTGTCTGTTGATCTACTTGCTCCAGACTCTGCCCAAATCAAAAATAATCTATCTCTCATTATTATTATCCCTAGTAATGCTCAGCAGAATGCACTTTAGTCCATGGTGTGATGCGTTGTTGTAAGTTTTTAGAGAACAGTCACAGCTGCTCAGGATATAAAAAACCACTCATATACTGTAGTAGAAAAAAAAAAAAAGAAGTAGCTAAGACATTCCTTTTAAAGTATCAGAAGGAAAAAAAAAACTTTCATAATTTTCAAAAAAGGATGGAGTTTTCTATAGTACAACTTCAAAAATTATTTTGACCTAACATATCAACATGTAATTAAATTTTCAATGATTTGCCACTTTTATGAGCATGAACTGGTTATTCACATCTGTTTGTAACATACCTTCCTCAATAAAATTGCACTGCTTCTTGGGACTTCTGATATAATAATAAAAATAAATATTATTCATGACAATAATATCCTTTTTTTTTTTTTTGCTAACATTAGATACTCTAGAAATCCTCTTCTGATCTATTTTTTAGGTAAGCAACCATTGTTAGATGTTTTCATCTCACTCTAAATTGATTTGTCATACCATTAGCAAAAAGTGCTTTGCCCTAAAATGGGCAAAGATAAGCCATAATTATATATTTTTTTAAATTTTAATAGTACTGATATTATTAACTTTTAGTTTTAGCAGAATAATAGGGAATTAAAAGATAAGTTTAGTGCTTCCATATAAATCTGTTTATTGAAAGTGCTTCTCGGTGAAAAGGCCAAGTGTTTTTAAACATTTTATATTAGGACTTAGAAAAGTGTCATGTCAGGAGCTGCTTTAAGAATCTGGTAAAAGAACTATTTTGTACTTTTTCAACTCAGAAGCTCCTTTTGACTGTTTTTGACTATAATTAGTAACTGTATAATAAAAACAAAGATTAAGAAAAAGTGTAATAAACTTACTGACGTGTGACAGTTTTTCAAAGCAATCTGACATGTCATAAAACTAAATAGGCAGAGAACAATTACTAAGCTAGAGGCAAAAACTTACTGCTGCATAAATCACTGAGAATTTTATTCTTAAAGTGATACTTATTTGAGATGCTGCACTGCTCATGGTAGTAGCACATGGTTCCCATCCAAATTAAATACTGGTACAAATGGGAGCTGTAGTACATGCCAACAAGTCTCCCAGTCTGAACAACCAGGTGACCTGGTCTACAAGACACACTAGGCTGTATGTTTACCCTACACTCCAGCTAAAGACTAAACTATTTATTTATCATCAAATCCCTCTAACTGACCAGGAAGAAACAGTCAATTTTAAACCCAGCTTAATTTTTGCGTTTATAGTCTTACTATTATATAGTCTTGCTTGGTCTTGTTTCACGATTAATGTTCCTTGCTTAAGCCAGTATCAGGATCCTGTGCCTCTTAATTAAATTTCAGATTACCAAGATCAGTCTGATTTTCCTATAGTGAAATATAGGGGCTTATGCATAAAATTAATTAGTGACATTTAGTTTTTAAATAGACAACATTTTATAACAATTTGTTTTGTGCTCCCAACTTGCCATTGAATCTTTTGGGACTTCATGAATAAAATCCTAAAATAAGTAGTTCCAAATACTTTGCGACATCAACAAATTTCAGGGGCCACAAGTGCACATAAACATATACACAAACATTTTCATGTAAGATCTTAGTGAAGTAAGACCTAAGTCCTTTTAAACTTCTCAGATACCTATCTGATTCTTCTGTCAACCAGGCCAACATGTGTGTATCACTGAGATCTTAAAACTGACTACTTGGGTGCTGCCTTACGCAGTGGCTATATTTGCCCCATACATGCATACTACTCTAATTGTGGGCATGCACAACACCTCTAAAATGATGAGAGTAACACATTTTTTAAAATCTCCAAATAAGCTAAATAAAAAAAAATAATTATCAGGCTTCCCTACCTCTTAAATCATGTTTAGTTATAACATGGTTTAGTGGTAGACTTAGCAGTGTTAGTTTAACGATTGGAGTCGATCTTAAGGGTCTTTTCCAACCCAAATGAGTCTATGTTTCTATGAGTCTATGTATCTAGATTCTGCAAGCATGTTTCAAGCAAGCTACAGGTGTGCTCTAATTAAATATATAAACTTGTGCAAAAGCATGTTCAGTTAAAAAGAGCCAGTACCTTATTTGAATGCACTGTCTGCACCCTCAGTGTGTCAAGAGGCTTTAATTGCCCTGACCAGCCCAGTGTGAGGCCTCACCCACTCCACTGAAAGTCATGACATGAAACTCAATTCTTCATAACCTGTAGTGTCCACCTTACCTGTAAATGTCTACATTTTAGCTGAGTGACCTGGGTTTTCTTAATAATCAGTAGAAATCTGGAGTAGGATCCAGTTGTTTAACCACAATGTTTTGTACCATTTGAGATGCCCTGGAGGATTCCTGAGTTTCCTTCTGCTTCAGAAAGACATGGGACTTGTGTAAGACCTGTGATAGCTACTGGCTCTGTGCAGATATGCGAGGTAAATTAAAGAATTGGAAGTGGTACTACATATTACCGAAACACGCCAACTCCTGTTCGAGTTAGCTTGGGCAAGTGTATACCTTTAATCAGAGCATGGCTTTAAGTGTGGATTTCCATAGGAAATTATAATATTTAGCTACTAGTCTAGCTGTTGTTTTACTTTCTTTAATCACCCCATCTTTGTACTTGCAAAGAGATCAAGATCACAGGTTTAAAGGGGCTTCTCCATTCTAGTAATTCTATTTCCCTTGTGTTCTTTTCTTGATTAACTTTGGTAGCTAGCCTTAACACAAAAGTGCCTGTCAGATAATTCTGTCTTATCATGTATCATATAGGCAGCTTGTACACTTAACTGCAAATTCACATGATACTTCAAAGGTACATATTACAACATCTACTTGTCAGAATTTGTACCAATATCGTCTTAGAGATATCTTCTGGCCCAGTCTCAAGTGGTGGAACAAAGTCATTCCCCTCTACTAGCCTCACAGTCTACTGCCTGGCATTTAGGGCTCTCTTCTGCAAGACAAGACACGTGAATTAGACTCCCTGAGATGGTAAATACAGTCACATCTCATTTTGTGTGGCTGTTGTAAATGTTCTTTTAATCACTGATACAAATCATTCCTTAAAACAATGAACTAGACTTTCAGAGGTCTAGCTTTTGGAGCAGAACAAAAGGGCTTGCATCTCACTGCTGCACTAGGTTGGATTTCAGACATTCCATGACCACCACTTACGATAGGCTGGCTGAACTGCATCCCGCTTAGCATAGGCTCTGAAGTCTGTGGACCAGGCGGACCAGGCAACAAGTGTCCATGGGCGTTTTTTATTCATACTGTCCTTATGTGTCTGTATTTTCTAGTTTGTTATTGAGATTTTAGTTCTTCTTGGGCTGGAAGTCTTATAGAAACATTTTCCCCTTGTGGTATAGCATATAACTTTTTTCAAGCTGCGACAGAAATACAATGAAAAAATTGCTTCTAGCAATATGTTGCCATTTCAGAACTCTCAGGTGTGGTTTGGTTTAGATTCATTTATACTAAAATGCAGAAAACATTGAGAAGGTAGTTTCAAATTCTTTATCATTTTATTTTTCTGTTTGAAGCAGATTTAATTCACTCTAGCAGTTCAGGTAAAGATGAAGATGGAAACAAAAAGTGCTTTAAGAAAATAATTTAACAACTGTCTGGATGATAAGCAGAATTCTGAAATTGTGTGTCCAGAATCTGGGTTCTTTGGGATCAGACTAACCAGCTGTAACTTTAAATAAAGAGTTGATAAATAGATATATATAAAAAAAATGTTCCTTTTCCAAGTTTTTTTTTTTTTTTTGTTAAAATAAATCTAACTAATTAAATGAGGAACTTATTTTCCTGGTTCCCCTCATGTGCTGATTATCTGTTTTTTTCCTATTCTGCCAACACATTGCCAATTAAGAAATTTCAACAGCAATATTCATTTCTAGTGGAAAAACAAGTTACAGAACATTAACCAGGGAAGGCTGGAGAACTTGACCCGGTGTACATAATTTTTGAAATAAAAGTCTAAATATTTGCAACTGAGTTGCCAAATACTTTTAGCTGGGCAATTCAAAGTTCTTTGGAGCTGTTATTCCACAACTAATTAGTTTCTGCAGTGAAAAGAATGTAGTTTTCTTCTGCCAAACACGGTGTTCCTGCAGCATCTGATGGTATTGACATTACCAATTACGTACCATTCTAACACACTTGTAATTCACCCATATGTCCAGTAGGCCTCTGTTATACTTGCCCAAATCAATAATTCATCAAGACTGTGCCATTTTCAATAAAGTTCTCTTGCTTTTTCAATCACAAAGCAGTAAAGATATGTCAAAGTTTATTCTACAGTGTATTCTTTGAAATGACACAAAAAATATTCAGTTTCTTTTGACAAAGTGTTTTCTTTCTCTGTTTTTAACACTCTGCAGCCACTTACTTCTACTAGGTCCAGAGTTGAAGATTCTTCTACAAAGCAGACTATGATTTGACTTTTACAATAGTTTAATCAATCTGTACCTTATCAAATAACAAGTGATTGTGTATTAATGGTTTCTGAGAAAGTTAAGTTAAAGGCATTCTAATAAATAATTTTTTTTTTTTTTTTTTTGATCCTGAGTCCTCAACGCTGTTTACTTTTCAACTGGAACAGGTTGCCCAGAGAGTTTGTGGATTCACCACTTGTGGAGATTTTCAAACCTCAACTCAGCACAGCTCTAAGCAACCTGGCTGAACTTTGAAATTAGTCCAGCTTGGAGCAGGAGGTTGGACCAGATGACCTGGGGACATCTATTCCAGACAAAATTAATTGTATTATTCTATTCTGTTATTCTAAGATTTTATGATTCTAACATCTAAATCTGATTAAAATCACATTATTATATCAGAACTCACAAAATAACTTTCATTCTTAATATTAACTTTTCAAGGTAATATTGGAAGAAAATTGTCTTTTTTCCCCCAGATTTTATCCAAACAAAGTAAATCCAAGGCCTGTCTGCTTATGATAGGGTTCAAATCATAGACACAGAAACTTACTCATGTTTGAAAAGAAGGTTCTTCTTTAATCTAAACATAAAATTCTGATCATCTAAACCGCTGTTATGTAAAGAGATAAACCAGTAAATTTCACAACTTTTGCTTAAAATCCAAATGCAGATTCTGTACTTGATACTTATTTCTTTGTAAACAAACATGTTAAAATATTTTAGCTTTAAATAGAACCTTAAATATGTAAGAGTGGAGGTAAATAAAAGATTAAGTCCTTTGAATAGGAAAAAAAAGTTAAAGTATTTTTACCTCTATTGTCTATTATTATCATCAACATAGTGGTGATTTCATTTAATGTTGTGGTCGATTAAACTTGACTTACTGAATTTGTTGAGATAAAGTGGCAATTCCACACTTGACCTCAAACCTTTTCTGCTAAAACCATCAATTCTGTCAGCATCACTTTCTGTAGGATTGTCTGAATTCCAGAATGATTCCCTGAAATCCCTCTGCTTTTCTTCGTCATTTGAGAATGTTGAAAAATTTTGTGTGTGCATTTGTTCACAAGTGTCTGTGTGTGGCTCTCTACATTTGCAAAGGATCAGAACTTCAAGCTGTAGAATTTAATTTTGTCATGCTATATATCAACTGGGAATTTGACTGCAGGAATAAGATTTTATATTGACAGCCGTGAAGTTTTTAAACAAGAGCCAGAGACACATAAACCAACAAGTAAAATCAGAATAAAATCTTGAGATTCAAGTTAATGCATAGTTATAGACTGGATGAGTCTATATAAAATTTCATCAGTCAGTTTCATAGGGCAAGGCAATATTCAGAACAGTTATATAAAGCTTTGCACTGTAAAAAAAGGATGCATAATTTTAAAGCTGGCATAGATACATTCAGTCTTATGAGTAAAAATGACTGCCTTGTTGGAGCAACCACAGCCTAGAATTTTTCAGTAACCTTATCCCAGCTTCTCAGATCTCTGCTGTTGATTAAAACTTCTAATACTGAGCAAGTGTCCCTATATACTTTTCCCAGTCAGTTTCTATGCTAGGTTTCTCTTAGTAACATTTCTGAAACCATAAATTTAGAACTTAAACTTAGACAGGTAAGGTATCCCTCTTCAAAGACATATATTGAATTTCATAAACTACAATATGATTGGCATTTTCTATTGAGTAAGAGATCAATCTGTCTTAATATTAGATACCTAAGTGGGAGCTAATCACTCTGACTGCCTATTATATTACATCGCCACAGACTTCTGTTTAGAAAGGTGGTGGCAAACTTTAGCTACCTCTGTCATCTATGGCATGAAATACATACTTCTAGAGAGAAATTTATCTTACTCTAAAGACAGATTTTAAGATTTTTATCTCTGGGGGTACCTATCCCTTGCCATAGATTGGGAAAGGAACTTATTCCTCTATATGCTTGTAATGGTTTTGGCTGGGGTAAATTTCTTCATAGTAACTGGTATGGTGCTATGTTTTGGATGTTTTGGATTTGTGATCAAAACAGTCTTTATAATACAGGGATGTTTCAGTTACTGCTGAGCAGTGCTTACACAGAGTTAATGACATTTCTACTCCTCAGACTGACCCACCAGTGAGTAGGCTGGGGGTGCACANGTTTTCTTGTGTTTTATTTTCCTGTCTCTGTGTTGTTTTCTTATTTCTTATTTTTTTCTTAATTATTGAACTATCTTTATCTCAACCCACAAGTTTTCTCACTTTTACCATTCTGATCCTCCCCCTGTCCCCCCACTGGGAAGGGGGGAGTGAACGAGTGGCTGTATGCTGCTTAATTGCCACCTGGGGTTAAACCACGATGATACTGGATCACAGTATCACAGGAACACAGAAGAGTTTATGTTGAAATGGTCATCTCAGACTTTTGAGCAATGAGAAAGTTGTGTTTGGGCCATGAAAGAAGATTGTTCTAGCTGTAACTAGCATTTGAGTCTCTTCCTTTTGATATCAGAAACACATTATTTGCATTCATACAGCACCATAAATAAATGATTTTCTTTCAATTTCTTGAACAGTTCAAAGCTATGTATAATACGTCTGTCTTTTTCAGTCTTTGAACTTTTTTGAAAGCTATTTTACACTGTCATTATCTTTCCCTGTCAAAAGTGTCAAGTTGCATTAAAAATGAAACAGCACATTTCCTTAGAAGTATGGTATTTGTTGTTATAAAAAGGGAACAACTTGACCTTACTATGGGTCAGCAAGAGCTTTATCTGAATGTTTTCAGATATGAAAATGTACAGAATATGTGTTATGACCTTTTCAGACTCAAGTTCATATTATTGATTGAGATCTCAAATCAAGAAGTCCAGAAATTCAGTAAAAGTAAGAACAGAATCATGTTTGCAGCTGAAGTTTTAAAAGAAAGGAAATCACTTGAACAGCTGAGGTCATCAGCTATGTATCTGTATCTGGTAAAATGCCAAATTAGCTTGTGGTTGTGAGCCACCTGAGCAAATATTTTTTTTCTTTTTTAGTTTACTTCACTATTGAATTTCCCCTACATTATTAGTGGAAAGAAGATACATGTTTAACAGCTTAAAAAAGTTTATTTTCCTCTTCCTGTCTATAGCTAAAACAACATGGAAAGGACAAAGAATTAGTAGGTTTAAAATGTTATAAAATATGTTTTTAACAGGCAAATGTCTTTATATTGCTGTGCCTTTTCAGGCACTGGAGTTTACATTTCTTGACAGGTACTAAAAATGCAATATTTGTAACTGAAACTTACTTTTTATTCCATTTTAGACTATTGAAGGCAAGTAATTTCTCATGTAAGCAATTCATTTCCAGTCTTCTTTTTGTCTTAGTAGTAAACAATTAGTGACTCAAGCTGGTCTTTCAAAATATATCAGGAACATACAAAGCATTTTGCATATGATGTGTATTAAAGAGGATGCTATATGCATATATACATGTACATATATAATACATCGCAGAGTATGCTTTATGTATGTTTCTGTACATATACACCTATATGCTCTCATGCATAGATGTCATGAGTGTAATATGAAGAAGAAAATATGTCATGCTATTAAAAACTATAAGGGGTTGCTGCTCTTTCAGTCCAGATATGAAAAACAGAAATGGGAGAGGAGTGTCTTTCTTCAGAGCTGTAGCAAAAGTAATGTAACATATTCACATATATTAAGCATTATTTTGCAAGGTGAAAATGCTCCTGTGCATAACACATGCCAGTAGATAACACATGGGCCATCTGCAGGTGGTGGAGTGGAGCTGTGCTTATTCAGTGTATTATGACACTGAATAAAGAACCACTTTTTCAGACCTCATATGTATTGTTTCTTGAAGTTCTCTGACATGCATAAGCCAAGGATGATGGCTAGTACACTGGCTATGGTTGACTATATTGACAGGGCAAGAAGCGTCCATCCAAATCTCAAATGTGAATCTCCAGTCATTCTCCTGAGGCTTACAAGATTGTCTTCTGAAATTCCAATTAAAAAATAAAATAATTATATGTTTGTATATTAAACTTGCCAGCAACTCAGAGAGGTAATTCCTGATATGTTTTACATGCCTGTAATCTGTTGATTGCTTTATGATATATTTTCTCTATGTTATTCTGTCCCAAATACTAAGTATTTTGTAGGCTGGCTAGTCACTGCTTAAGTGTCATATTTCCCTGAAGGAGAGTTTGCAGTGCTATATGTACTACGCTACGCTCAGACCTGCTGGAAATTCTCTGAGGACTTCAGCCTCTAAAGGAATTTTTTTTCTCAATGAGAAGGATAGTGTGTCTTCGCTCTCAAGTAAATAAAGGATCAAGCTTTGGATCACATACAATGTATAAGTCACAAAGGGCCAGATATGTAATAAATCTCAGATGTGTTGTAGTGGGAATCATAAGTAATCAGCTGAAATGACAAACATCACTGAAGTCAGTGGATTATTCCTTTTAATAATCCAAGCATTTGTAAAATGCAAAACAAATTTTTAACAAATTACAGAAAGAGATGAAAATGCTAAAGTGTTAAATGCTGTTGCATTTTGCTTGCAGCAAATGTTCACCCAGCTACAGGTTTGTTCAAATGACAACTAAAAAAACTATGAAGATAGTAAACAAAGGTAATGGTATTCAAAATATTAATATGACAATGTAAATAATTATTAAATCATTTGATTAATTATTAAAAGTAAAATAGTTTAAGTACTTCACAATGTTCCGTTATGTCTTCAGAAAGCTTGTGTAACATCTAGCTACTTCTGAAAAAACGGCACCAAATTTAATGACAGCACAAGAACATGACTTGGGCAGCTAGCCATGTTCATGCATTACCAGTTGTAATCAGCTGCAGCTGGCCTGGAGATATATCTTGATTCCTACTGATCAATTCTCAGAGTTCTCATTGTTTCCATTGTTTTGCCAAAAAAAAAACCAATAAAGAACCCCCCCCCAAAAAAAAAAAAACTAGAGAAAAAGAAAAGCAAAACAAAACCATCCTAACAATATAACCTTCTAGGTATTCCGTAGGAATTTAATTTTTTTTGCTACTATTTTTTTTGTATTTCTCTCTTACAGAAAAGCATTTGATAATTAAACTAAACTACATGTTCATCAGACAGCGAACTTGAAGAGGTTATTGACTGCTTCTTTAGTCACAACTGAAAAACAAAAGTTTTCTTGTTTTTCTACTTGATTCATTGCAAAATTTGCACCATGTTTTTTGATGTAGGTCTTTTTTCCACTTTCCTCCTTTCTTTCTTTTACATAATTTTAGTTTAAATATCATAAATTATTTTTTATTTTTAAAATATAATCTCTATTTAAAAATATATATGTAAGCACAGTGGTTGAAAAGGCAATATCATAACAAGGGCTATAGAGAATCTTTAGCTAACCATAACAATTTCCTTTCCTGATTTGAAGTCTTGGTTATTTTTTCCTTGATTCTGTCTCCCTGTTGAATCTTCTGCCATTACTGAGGCATGAGCTGTTTTCTTCCATATTTGCGCTGCAAATACATAACAACAGCTGTTCAGACAGTGATTACAGTACTCAACTGCAGAACTGTGATGAAGAATCAGTGTAGTCGCTGTAGAGTTGACTGAAAACCAGAAAAAGTTATTGTGAAAATATTGTTTGTTTGGAGTTTTGTCTTTTTTTTTTTTTTTTCAAGTTTGGAGAATACTTACCCTCCTGCCAAATCAAGTAAGTTCTAATATCATGAAGTAAAAAAGGCATAATGTCATAAGTAAAAAGGATACCATTCTTTGTCTCACTTTTAGACAATAACTTCTTCATGGAAAGCAGCTGACATATTTGATTGTGAAGAGAAATTGATCTAATTCATGGCTTCCCACATCATGTGTGTGTAGATGAAATACAATATTCTAGTGCATGTTCAGCATTCTCTATTAAGTAACCCAAACATTTTTGGATGAACATGACCTCTATCAATCTAATTCTTAAGCAACTCCCCATTTTATTTCTTTAGGAAATTTAAGGAGAGTAAATTGAGAACTGAATTCCATGCTGAATTCAAATATGAACAAGTTAGTGTCACCTGGCAGAATTATGAGAGTCCCCTGTTTAATGCATAAGCTAGTATGGCCCTGTATTATTAAACAACAGTTCTCAATAGGAAGAAACAAACTTAATCGCTGAAATGACAAGGGACAGCGTGGTATGCTAAATCCTGATACCGGGTCAGAATAATTGTGAGATTCAAGCTCTAATCAATGCAGGCAAAATGCTGAAACACCTGAGGCAAGTTCAGTCAAAAAAGAAACAAAGCTATGTCAAACACTTTAGTTGTTGACAGTTGTCCTTGAGTTGTTAATAGTAACTCTTTACTATTCATTGTATGTGATTGATCACCTAGGTCACAATAGTTTGTGAACCTGCTTTTGGATTAATGGAACAATTCAAACAGAAGAAACAAAGAATAATGAATAGTAAATAAACTCCAAACTTTGGTTTAAAATTCATCATGCTGTTAAATTCCTTCCTCAATCTGGCACAAGCAATTTAATGAAGGTCACACAGAAAGCCTGTGAAAAAACTTAGATTATTGTCCAGTCTTCAGCTATGAGTCACATTACCTTTTATAAAATTGCATGTCACAAAATGGAAACTGTGTCATGAAAACTGTGCGTATCATTTGATAGAGAGGTGTAAAATATAATGTTTTTTCTAGAGTTTGTTAAGCCACCAAGTGTGCAAAACAGGTGAAGTGAAATGTCACAAATTACAGATTGTCACTGAAATTCCACAGATATTTTAATTGTGATGTATTATTTCTTGGAATACATGTTATTTACTGTAGCTTTAAAAATGAATTATAAAAAAAAATAAAGAGAAAAATCTAATTATAATGGCATGTAGCTATAATTTGTTTGCTATTTGAATTATTAGTTTGCTAAAGGGAATATAATTGTCACATTTCAGCTGAGCAAACTGATGATATGTACTAAACTGTGTTGCTCTGCTTTTTACTGTATGCTGGCTTAAACATATTAGGCCTAGAAGATTTATCATTTCCACTCAATCTACAAGATCTAACATTGTCACTTAACGGCTATATTTATTTGTATCATCTTTTATTATTATACAGGAAATTTTTGCTTCCTGTTAGGAAGGAAAATTCATTGAAAATATTGATATAACAGCTCAATTAATTGTTATATTTTGTACAAAAAAAAAAAAAAAAAACAAAAAAAAACAGCAAAAAAGCTCAACAATCGCAGAAGCCTAAACCTTTTAAGTGCAGAAAAATTAGTAGCATTTCATATACAAATCCCATACCATCAGATAACGTCAGAATAACAGTTTCTAAACCATGGTACTTATTGACCATGAAGTTGTGAAGGACACTATGCTTGCTTTTGAAGTGTCTTCCCTTTTACCAAAAAAAAAAAAAAAGAGGTATAATGCCTGCTGGGCCTTTTGTCACATATTTAAAGCTCTTATTCTCAATGAGGTCAGGGAGCTAGAGTTAGTCAGAGGAGCTGGGAACATTGGTGCTGACTGGAATCTGCTAGTATGAATACTTCCAGAAATCGCTATCTATGCCAAAAAAAAAAATCTTTTATTGGATTAAATATTTATTTGGCCAAATTAAAAATGTGTTTCCATAAATAGATTTCACATAAGAAAAATGAAATGCATTTAGAATTTCCTATTGATATGACATTGCACTATATTATATTAGTATTATTTATTTAGCTATATTCATTTTCAACTTGGTAAAATGAACAGGCAATCTGAAATACATATTGACTTCTAAGAATATCAGGATGAGTCGTGGCTTTAGCAGTTTTACAGCTCAGTTTTAGAACTAGGGTTAACTAGTGTTAGGAACTAGTAGAAAAATCTTTAAAAAAATATGTGTAGTATATCATTCCTATTATACCAAATGCAGACTTATATGGTTTTTATCTTTTGTTGTATGGTACACAAGCACCTCCTTTAAAATTTAAAATAACAAAACCCAAAGACTAATGAACAAATGATAATTCAAGCTAATAATATATACTGACTAATGCTACATGTATAAGTTTAGTATCAGTTTATATGATATTTTATTTTATAAATCAAGAATTCTAAAGAATTCTGATATGAAGAAGTCATAAATAAAATTATTTAGAAATAGATTCTTAAATAGATTTTGTATGTGGCTGCTAGACCACTTCGTAATGGAACTGTGGAAACAACTGTTAATAAGGCACATCATTATTAGTGTGACATTGTGACCTTGTATTTTAAATTATCAAAAATATACAAAAAAAAGTAACCAACTTTCTTCGACAATCTTAAAGAACTCTGTGTTTAAAGCTTCAGTGTACTCTTTCAAAGTTGTATACATCACTCAAAAGCTTTTGGGGGTGAGAGTATAAAGGGGATGATAGAAATTTTGATTGCATTTTTTCAGTTATGTGGTGATCTAAATCTAGACTAAATTCTTTATTAAAAACATTTTTTTTTTAACTAACAAATAGTTCAATACTTCATAATACAAAGTTTGTGAAATTTATCTCAGTATTTTGAAAGCTTTTTTTTCCCCCTGAAAAGTAGTATTGAATATGTAATATAAATGGTTTCTATTAAAAAAAAAAATAATTATTTCTGTAAACAAATGTTTTCATTTAGAAAAAGCATTGACAAAAAGCATTTTTTTTTAGCTGTAATGGCCAGCCCTACATCCTTTTCCAGCATATCCATCAATGATGAATATTTTTTTTATGTTTTTGTGGATACCTCAAATAATAAGAGGAAAGCAGCCACTTCCTCTCATGTATTTGTGTTGCACAACTGATCCTGTTTCTGTTTAATATGCTCTCCTAAAAGTTAGCATTGCTCTTTTATGCAGCATACCCTTATACAAAAGAACTTCATCACTGCCATTAAAATATTTTCCTTTATCTCTGTTATGATTCAGATTAGATTAAAAAAGGATAAGATTTCTCATAAGTAATCCTGATTTACCATGGGAAGAGTGATGTTTGTGATATTCAGGATATCCATTTTATTTTCCAATGGCCTCGATCAAATAACAAGTAAAAATATATGACTACAACATCTGATCCCAGTGATTGCTGTTTACATATCCAGTTGGGCTTCCACAAGTTATGTTTGTTTTAAACAGAAATCATAAGTAATAGAGAAAGTACAGTCACTGTGTACCTCTTTTTTATGAGAATTTTCTTGTCCTTCAACTCTCTCCCCTACTTTTTAAATGTGTACACAAATAAGGTAATAACCACAAAATCAGAAAGAGAGCTAAGGTATAAACAGCTCATTAGGGGGAAAATTAATTGATATAGTTAAGCATCACTGTAGAGACTTTTGCCCCCTCCTATAGCTCCTCTGCCTTTATGTTCCAAATCAGTTAAATCTCATATACGTTGAAAACAACTCAGATGTTTTTATGTGCCTGTATATCACCACCAAACTGCACAAGTACTCAGTCAGCTGGATAAATAAGAATGGTAGTATAAATAACTTTGCATATTTATTATTTTTGAACCACAGAATGGGAGAATTACAACTCCTGCTCATATTATTGCAAGTGATTATTTTCTTAATTTTTTATTATTATTATTTTGAAGATTACATATGCTTCTGAAATGCAGCTATTAAATTTATTTTAAAAAAATCAAGCTGTGGATCAAAATGTGTATGTCTGCCTTTATAGTAGAGATGAACCTCTGTGAGCTTCTCTGTGTAACTCTCTCTTTGTATTTCACTCTTCACTTACAGACCCTCAGGTTAAGAAACGTCATGACCATCGCTGCCAAAAACTCTAAATTAAATGACTCAAACAAAATAAGATGGCATTATATACTTCTTCATCACTTCAAGAATCACCACAATGACTGTGAAGTCATGGTAGTTGATGTAATTTATGAGGGAACGTGGCAGAAGTGGAAGGCAGGAGAGCACCAGCACCTCAGCAATTTCATTCAACAGGTTATTTTCCCAGGATAGCAGTTAGTCTTAATGTGGAGAAATTAGAATTTTTAGGAAGGAACAAGATGCTGCTTGCAGTTAGACTTTTTGCTGATTCTTTTCAGTTAATACAACAGAGTAATAACAAACAACCAAAAATGTGCATGCATTAAATCCAGGAAGGGAAAGAAAATCTCACATTCTGAAATAAACAAAATACCGACTGTATTCCTTGGGGACAGAACATTTTTTTAATTATTGTTTTCTGTGATTTCTCTTTCACTTTTCCTCTTTCTTCTTGTGCTGTCAGTTGTGTTGTCAGGAGGGCAGGCTCTTTATTTCAGCTACCTGAAGAGGGCAAGACATTATGGAAAAAACCCTAAGTGCACTTCAATTCAGTGAAAGAAATCCTGAACTCTTTCAATTCTACTCAAAATAAATCCCTGAATAAAAAATTTTCATTTAAAAAAGCTAATACGTCAAATCACTGGGGTGAGAGTAGCTATATTTTTAGGTATGTGTTATTTATTAACTTTTGTGGATATCCTGTGATTCTTTCTTTTTCTTTAATTAAGGGATTCCTTCCCATAAAAGGTACTATTGTAGTGCCAAGCTGTTATGCCTCAGGCAGAGCTACACTTTGGAAATAAATATTTTCCTGGCATTCTTAAAAAGAAAAATTATCCCAGCTATTTTTCTTAAAGGCTGCTCAACTTTCTCTTTACATTATAGCATCCTAATTTCTTATTTTTTCAGTCCTCTCCAAAAGGAAATAAAACTAGCTTAAAATTGGATCTTGGTCTAATCTTCATTTCTGGCATTGATCCACCAGAAATAATTTTTAAGAAATTCAAGAAATAAACATATATCTAAAATACATATGCCAACAGAAGCAGCAGCTTGTGCAAAAGTCTCTAGGTTCTGCTTTGGGAGCTTTTGGATCTTCTGGGGACAAGGTCCAGGATCATCAGAGAACACCTGGAAATCTTCTGAGAAACTTGACAGCTCCTACTGCTGCCAGATAAGACAAGGTAAGAGGAGCTACAACGCTGTGAGTCCAAGAAAGCTCTAGCAGCTTCTAAAGAGCATGAACAGCTGCCCTTGATCTAGGGTACCAGGAGCCTTTATTGCATCTGACTCCCAATTAGGGCAGGTCAAGCTCTCTTTAGCGAGTGCTCAGGAGAGGCCTATATGTAAGCCAGACCTGGAGCACATCTCCCAGAGGTAGTCAAAGAGCTGACAGAATCATAGAATGGTTTAGGATGGAAAGGACCCTAAAGGCCCTTGAGTTCCAACTCACCTGCCATAGGCAGGGACACCTCCCACTAGACCAGGTTGCTCAAGGCCCCATCCAGCCTTGCCTTAAACACCTCCAGGGATGGGGCCTCAACAACTAATTAATTAATGCTTAACTTCAACAATTAATCAATGCTTAATTTCAAAATATAGCTATCAGAGGTTAGGTAAAGCTCTGTCACCTGGTATGGTGTATTTCTCTATGGGAGAAGGGTAAAACCTCAGCCTTTTGCAAGGATGCCCTAACTAACAATCAGTATAGGATCAAACTGGAGTATGCTTTACATATTTTGTTGAATGGAATTCAGGAATTTTTATGCATTAGTAGCTCTCACCACAGATGATCATCATCAATGTTGATATCTTTCTATCTACCAGTATCTGCATATATATATGCAGTATATGCAGATCTGTTACTTACCTATGCCTATCTACTTAAAATACTACAAACTGAAAATGAAGACACTTTTGTTAATAATGTTTTTTTTACAATTAATGTTGCTTTAAGAAATGACTTCTAGTAATAACACAGTCATATTTTTAATGTTACACTGTAACCGAAACAAAAAGGGTAATTCTTTTTGCATTCTCAGTACTTCCGTTGTGCTGAGGCCACTGAACGCAACAGCACAAATGATGGTTGCTAAATCAGTTAAGCTATACTTGCTTTCTCATAGTGCCCTTATGAACTTAAAACTCATTTTAACACCTGGGAAGAAATTTTTGGAAGCCATTTAGCCAGGTAGTTTACTGATTTAACTCTCTCAGATGGGCTGAAAAGCATTTTGTTGTCAGGGAGAAAGGATTTTCAAGGTTTGTTCAAGGAGGATGCAGAATACAGCTTTATTAACACCATGACTACATATTATCAGCAAAAGTTATGCAGTTGACTTAGAGAGTTCTTGGAAATAGAGTAAGAGAGCTTATTTTATGTAACAGTATGGACCACTTAGTGGTGTGAAGAATCTGAGGATAAATCTGTTTACAAGATTGTTTCTTTTGTGGTTGGTTTGCATTTATTTATTTTTTTTTTTTAAGGAGGAGCAAGTACAGTTTAGAGTCATAAGAAGGTAGAACAAAAAGTTATTTTCATTAATATACCAAACTTATTTGGAGGAAGAAAAAGAATTATTCTGTAGTTCAAAATATAAAGAAATATATATGACAAGAATTACCTTCTTTAAAACATAAATGGTTAAAACAGAATATGAATAACATCCAGTATATTTTCCAACTGCTGAAACCTTTCACCTCAACTTCAAGTACTCAAGAATACTAGTAATTCTAAACTCAAAAATCACATCATGTTTCAGGCACGTAGTTTTTCCTAGTTATTTCTAGGAGACTTTCTCATCATGTATAAGAACAATACCTTATTCAGAATTTTCAGTTCTAATCTCTGCTTTGGAACCTAAAATCTATGTGTCACAGCCTTGAACTCACAGGTGCCTAAAATCTGCAGTGGATTTTGCTTTTAGCAAATAGAGTAGTGAGTGCTCCGTATGGAAAAAGTGAATTCCACAGCTGAAGCTCATGTAGTGTTCTGCCTTTCAGCTAATAAATATAAAAGCTGTAAGAGTGTCTAACTGAAACACTCGTGTCAATGCAGAGAAATGTCAATATTAATTTAAAAGGAACTGAATTTCACTTATAGTGAAAACAAAACAGTACATATAAGTGGGAGAAGGTTCAATCAGCAATGCTTACATCTACATAAATTGGTTAAAATCTTTTAGTTGTGAAGACACACAACCCGAAAAAGCTAACGTTTCTAAGTTGTTCTGAAAAGTTAAAAGACCACATCAAAGCATTCTTCTCATGAGATGACATAAACATTATTTTGCTGCTGTTGCATCACACTGAAATGGATATAGCTGTCTTAGAGGTGAGGACATTAAACCTTATAGCACAATGAGGAATACATCTACCTTGCAAAAAAATATGATTGATATGCCCACTATGAATGTTGATTTCCACTGAGTGTCATTATTGCTACCTACTTTGGACTGAGAAATCAATAAATAAGTGTCATTTAGATACCAGTTCCACACAGTCTGATTTAAATGAAAAGAAAATATAGATCTAGTATTTTGGCAGAACATCAATGAAAAATCACATTTCTGTCGTCTTCACTTTACTCATTCACAAACTGGGAAATAGATAATGGAACGAAAGAGAGATAATAGAATAGACTCTTTCATTATCTAAGTCAATTTATACTACTATGTAAGTAATTAAAAATATCTAAACTCTCAAGAAAATAAAGGTAGTCCGCAAGTGAAGTTCCTGAAAACTTCATTAGGGTTTTTTTTTTTCTTTTTTTCATTACTGAGATTACATCCAGCAATACATTAGTGATTTATAAATAGAACTTCTTAAAATTGTTTTAACAAACATCCAATAGTAATTGGATTACAAAAGCTTTTAAAATAGTTATTGCAGAGATATTGTCAGCTACCATTATTTAAACATATCCAGAATTTGAAATGAGAGAATAAGAAGCAGTGCTATCTGAAGATAAAGATAGAATACATCATCTTTTCTATTAGAAATTAAGAGATATTTCTTCGAATTTGGGGTTGGGTTGTTTTTTTTTTTTTTGCTTATTCCTGTTGTTATGAAGTTTTTAAAATGCTTCTTAGAGGATGAGTATCTATAGGGTGGAAAAATATTTGAGAATTTCCGATTGAAATTTATTGAATGTATATACCAACTCTGAAAATTACACTGTTGTCCAAATAAAGTTTATTCCAATTCAGCAAATGATATAAGAATAATGTTCATTGTAATCTAAGATATTAAGCTACTATAACTAACACTTACATATAAAATTTGTGCAACTGAACTTGTTTCTGCATAATGCTGAACTGTTTTGGAAGTAGAAACATTGACTGAGAGAAATTATTCCACAGACTTCAAGCCTCAGGCTTCGTATAACACTCTAAAACAAACTCAGTTAAAGTTCTTTTCTGGAACTGCAAAGTTTCCCAATCTCGTTAATGCAACTGTGACTGAGATATGTCACACTTGAAAAATATGGCGCATATTGATACAAGGATTTAGGTCCAATGCTCATTAAAAGCAGGATGGCTACATTAAATAGTTGGCAGTGAAACTAGGAAATCCACAAACTGTGATATTTATAATGTTAACAGTGGATTTGGAGCATTTTATGATTCTCTTTGGCCATTGGTTCGTCAAGTATCATCACCATAAACTAACTGCTTGAACACAGACCTCAAAGTAATACTGAACTTTTTATACTGAGCATATTGGATTTAAAGGGAAAGAAGCTACATAAATCATTGTAGAAAATTTAGATGAAGCTGAGAAATTCATTTTATGTTGTTGTTCCTTTCTTTCGTTCAAAATAATTAAAAAAATAACAGTAAGTTAGACACCTATAGTTCATTGTTAACACTGCTTCCAAAATGCTGGTGAATGTTAATAAAACAGGAGCTGGTATGAGACCCTAAACAACTATGTGTGCTTCAGGTGATGTTTATCTACAAATGTGGAGCAAACAAATAACAAACTCAGTCCATTAAGTAGGGATAATTAAATCATCACTAATTCATACATGCAAGAAAGTTTGTGTCAAGTTGAAACTTCCTGCATAAATTTAATGGTGTCTCAGAATATTTTATCAGTCTTTGCCTTGCGATGTAAAGAGATTTTAACAGAGCAGTATGCAAATAAAGGTTTTTACATTAACAAGCCTTCACACACATTTGACCTTGATTATATTCAAGATAGTGCAGCCTCAAGGTTGTGACATAGGATAAAATATGTTTCCTTCCATTTGCCTCTAGGGTTAATAATATTTTCAAACAAGAATGATGAGATAAACTTCTTGTGCTGCATGCAAATGTTGCTAAGAATGAAAAACGATATGACAAATTCAGTTTTTATTTTATCATTTGTTTCAACACTCAGGGATTATAGTGCCCTGCTTCACAAATCACTGAGTATTATTAAAGTATTTTAGGCTATGCTGGTATCCTTTGTCATCATTGAATCTCTAGTCACTGTTTTTGTTTTGTTATGCATGTTTTTTTCTTGCTTTGAATAATTTAATATATTTTCTGTTTCCTATTTCTTTTTTCCCAACAGTCTGTGAGTTCACACATTTAATTTTTGGATCAGTTCAGATGTAATATGTCTTCAAATACAGAATTTAAATATTTTCCCCAAAGTAATTGGAGGCTGACCTTTCATATTTCATTGGTAATCTTTTCATTTGTGATGTTCAAAAGCTGGTAGCTGCTTTTTTTGTTGGTCATGCCTCTGTAAACGCCTGAAAACAAGATAAGGCAAGCATTCAGAAATTCTGAAGGTTAAATCAGGTTTTTCACATAAGGATACAGCTATTATGAAGTAGGCAACTAGGGAAGAATTCATCTTTGACATGAGAGACATGAGTCAGATCTGCCTCTTTTTCACTTTAACAGTACCTTTTGTTGTGAAGTGACATCCAGCATTGTACAAGTAGTTTGATTCACTGCTGAAAATATTAAAATGGACGTATTTATAAAAGTGCCACAGATTGCTCATTCGTGTCAGCATTTAGTTTTAAGCAAATGGGCAGTTGTACAACAATGAACCGGACTGTTTCACAGAATCACAGAATCTCCTAGATTGGAAAAGACCTG
>VZSZ01001238.1:84088-96294 GCA_013398815.1 Ibidorhyncha struthersii | reverse complement strand
TTTAATACTAATATTTTATTAGTATTATTATTAATTTTCTTTTTTTTGCCGGGGCTGAGGTGCTGGCAGTGCGGCCCCGGGGTACCGGTTTCGCGCGGCACAGGTTGTTGTTGGAGGTGAGCGGTAGAGCGATGCCAGCTCAAGCCAGGCCATTCTTTCCTGCGCTCTGCCAAGGAATGTCTCTGCTGGTTGCCAGGTTTGCCAATAAAACCCGCGAATGAAAAAGTGTTGGTTTCCAGGAAAAGTACTTCTGTTTTTAACCTCCCCCTTGCTGTCTAATTACTGATGTGTTCAGCCTCCGAAGAACAGCTTCATAAAACTGTCTGGTAAATCCAGAGGCAGATGCTTTTGCACAGTTGTACGGTTACCGAGATGTGTAAATATACACACACATGCTGATATATATGCATAGCTAGATGCACGCATGGTTTCCAGAGTTTTACAAGGCATTTATGGGTATTAAGTACAATCGCACCAAAGAACCAGTCTCCTTTAAGGCTCCTAGGAGCTATGGTAATACAAGTAATAAAACTTAGATATCTGCATATGCGCTTTTATGAAGCCACAAATGCTCTCTTTGCACAGTTATTCGCGCACTGCTGGAAGTAACCCATTATAGCTGTTTACATACAGAAAACAATGTCTCACTCTGCAAAAAGTAAAGTGCAATAAAAAGGGGTGAAAGAATAGTTTGAAAACTAGAGCTCTCAAGACATATCTGTTATTTTCCATAAAACACCAGGAATGCACATAAGAGATGGATTTTTAAATGCACCCTGTGCAACGAACACATGGAACTTGGAGCTGCAGGAGTCCCATGGGCGGTGACCCCATGCAAGCCCTCTTTCTAGTAGGGCTCTGTCCTCAAAACTAAGCAGCGTACCGTTTAAAGGTAAAAGAAGTCATCCTTCAGTTCCTGGGTACGTTATCTCTGCAGTTTCCAGTTCTTTCCCTCTCTCTCCTGCCTCCACACGGCCACGTGCAGTACCATTTCTGCAAATCTATAAACAGGCTGGTGGGCACGATTTGAAACAGAAAACTTGCACTGAAGCAGAAAAGAGCCCTGGAAGTTTGTGTTTCAGTGTCCCTTCAAACAGAGTGCTTTGTTCTCGAAAACCAAATAAAAGCAAAGCTTTCAGTCATTCTTTTTTATCCAAGTGGCATTAACCCCCTTCGCTCCACTGTTGCGTGTTGGATGTGGGCTCTGGCACACCGCCTGCCCCACTGCACACCTCATGCCCCAGTTCCTGTCCCAGCGAGACCGGCTGGCCAACTGTGATGGCAACGTGGCTAATGTTGGCATGTGAAGATGGCACCAGCCAAGCCGAACAAGGTCAATTCCTCTGTTTTGCATAGCAGAAGAGATCGCAATCCTGTATCCAGTGCTAGATGATCCGCTTAGAGGTGCTTCACTGGCTAAATACAAATACAGGTCTTTTAAGATGGAAAAGACGCTTGAGGAATTATTTTTAATAATTAAGTTCTCTATTTAACTTGATAACCCCTAAGTGGAGCCAGAGATGCCTAGCTGAGACGTTTTAAAATAATTTCACATATATGACTGTGGGGTGTAAGTGTGGTTGGTGGGGTAGCCGGGCAGATACATACCTTTCTTTTAATACACAACTTTGCTCGCAGTTGTGGACGCAGCAAACGTTGAAACAGTAAGCTACAAACAGGACACCTGTGGCAGGACGCTTTGGTTGGTAGCTTCCCCCGCAATTTAAACAGGCTGGCCAGGAAGCAGAAGCCAGCATTTCCCCGTTCACTGAAGCCTTCTGGAGAGCTGCAGCGTGCTCCCTGCGCGACGGGGAGGCCCACGGAGGCAGAGGGAGGGTTTGCATGGGATGGAGACTGAAGCTACCGTAACCGTCCCTGTGGCAAGAACACCCACAGAAACAGGTAATTTGCCCCTCCCACACCAACTAACAGCCAGAAGCAAAAAATGTTAAAGTAACTTACATCATCGTTTGCCTGGATCATTACTAAGGAGGAACTGAAAGCTGTTTTATGAGGAGCAGACAGACAAGACTAGCTTGAGCTTGAGACATAAAAAACCCAAACCACTAAGATACCCGAAGGCATCCCAATTAAGTGATATTACCATCCCGATCAAGATGCAGTCATTGTTAGTAAGCATCCCTGATTTTTAACAGAGATATTCCAATGAGGTAGATTTCTTGATTAGGTGCACTTAATTTAAGTGGAGAAAACAGGGATGGCTTTTATAAGGGCCAGCTTCAGATGGGGACTTTGTCATTTGCGACAGAGCGTAAGTGGAGCTCAGACCGTGTAGCCCAAAATCACAGCAACGCCCCTTTGCCCCATGCTGAGCAGCCGTCTAACCTTGAAGTCCTCCAGCTTTGGTCGGTGCCTCCGCCTTTTACCTGTGGGTTCCCTGGGCACCGGTAGCTCTGCTGCTGGGCATGCCCGCAACCGCCTGAGTCAGAGCATCTTGGCACCTGTTTTCAGCCTAAATCCCAATGGGATCCAAAAAGTAGGCAGAGTGGCGTCTAAGTACCCGCAGGGGCTGATCCAATAGATAATGTATTGGGCTTTGGGATAAATTTGAAAGGAAGGTCCTTATCAGCTCTGCACCGCATATCTCTCTATGTTACGGGTCTCAACTCTGGCCAGAGCCTCATGGTTTTTGGATGGAGTGACTCGAGGTGACACGTTTTGGCAGAAGTCACATAGCTTTTTATGCCATTGCCTCTCTCCTTGTTACTCAGGCCTTGAGCTTGAAGGTCTAAAGCACAGGTTCTGTAGGAAAAAAAAGCAGACAGCAAGGCTTCCAAACAGTGGTCCCATTGAAAGCCCCAAGCTGAATCTGCCAAGTGCGCCGAGTGAGGAAAGAGAGGGTTATTAGGCTTACATCTAGCTGTGCTGTCCTGAACGTTCGCCATGGGCACAGCTACAACTGAAACAACTCTTCTGGTTAGGAGAGGGCTCTGCGAAAGGAGGTCGTGGTGGACAGGGATGGCCTCCCTGAGCCACGGGAAGAGCTTCATGTCTCTCCGGGCATCCGTTTCCCTCCAGAGACTAGGCTGGTCTTGCACCTACACACTGAATAAGGGAAGGAATGCAAGCCCTCCACCACACCTCTAGCTTTCAACATTTGCTGAGCCTGTTTGTCTATTTTGTTTCTTTTTGGTTTTCCCCCTATGACTTTTAAGATTGTAATCTCAGCAGGGTAGGGACTGCCTCCTGTTCTACATTTGTACGCTGTCTAGCTCCTGACTGTGCCCGGGATCTCGAGCTGACGTGCTAATAATGAATAAGCATAATTGTCTTGGGGGATACTCTTCAAGGATTCATCTGGAACCGAATGGATCGGGGATAAAATAGACCATTTCCTTTGGAAGAGAAGGGCTTATGGTAACCACTCGATTAAAGCGATCGCTCTCTGCAGAGGTGAACACAGGTGTTGCGTTCAGTGGTGTTCATCACGGATTTGCATGGACTGAATAGTACATTGTGTCCCTCTTTCTTCTAAATTTAGGGGAATGGCAGCAGCCGTCTAAACCTCTTTGAAGAAAAAGATGACACGGAGTTTTCTTGCTGACCTGCAGCAAAGGTGTGCTCTTGAGTTGTGCCTGTTTTTCAATTTGCCTGCCCATAGAAATTCCAAATGTGGTAGTTTCATGCAGTTATTTCGTCTCAGAGGTCTCTCGCATGTGTATCGTCCTGACCTTGCACGGCTGTGTGGCAGGCAGTAAGTCACTCCAGAAATTCATGTTTGAATTCATGTTTGAAATTAATGTTTGAGTTTATTCTTTCTTTCTTTCTTTCTTTCTTTCTTTCTTTCTTTCTTTCTTTCTTTCTTTCTTTCTTTATTTATTTATTCTTTTCATATTCTGCTTTCCCTTTCAAATGAGGCCAGATCCTCAAGCCATGAAGCTGAATTGCATCAGCTGTGGCTCTGGCTTGGAGAAATTAAAGGCAAGCACCTGTGCCAGCTCAGCACCCCCATGGTGAATGAACTCACAGAAGTGAAGTCACCGGAGAGTGAGCAAGACTAGAGCTTGGATGATGTTGCTGGATTTCATGTATGTATGTATGTATGTATGTATGTTACGTGCCGGGTAGCACCATTGGGGGGTGGTAGGGAAAACTGTTGCTTCGGGCAGCTCCAGCATTAAGATTTAGTTTCTCGCTCTGTTCAGTTTAAAAACTGTCCATCACAAGGTGCAGTGTGTAATGGTGGCATAGGGGTTTTGTTGCAGAGTTAAGTATGCTCGTTAACTCTTCAAAATAATGTTATCTCTTCCAGTGAGTTTCCCATTGGAGTGGATGGAAATCTTCCCATTGACTTTAAAGCACAATTTCCTCCACCCCCTCCTTCTTAAAAGACTTAATCAGGCATGTTTAGTAGAAACCTATGAGAGCTGTCTAATGACTGGCTTGCTTTGCCCAGGGAAAAATGTAACTATAAACTGAAACACGATGCTGAAAACTAAGTTTAGTAGAAAGTGTTTAGTCTAGTGCTAGATGAATGATGGAAGCTTGTATTTGTGAATAATTTATTTGACAATTGGTGGGAAAAAAAAATGACCGAATAAATTCTTTGCTCGTTTTTCTTTGCCTGTCTACAAAACCGGCTGAACAATGCACAAACAAATTGCTAATATTTATTCAGGAGCAAAGAGGTCAGCTTTTGTCAAAAGTGTTTTTAGCCATGAGTTGGACTAGCACCAGATTAGTTTAATTTTCTTGTATCCTCTGCGTAGTAAACAAAGGAAGTTGTTCTGTTAGTTTCTGAATTCACTGCAAATTTGCATCTCACCAGCAACACTTATATTCTATTGCAAATCCTGTGTTCAAAGACTCCGCAGATACTGGTGCTTGGCGTTCGTGCCCGTGGCCAAGCTCCCGAGAGGTAAGAAACTTCAGTGAGTTTCACTTTATAACCTGTACAGCGGGTGCTGCCCACCTTCAGCCCCTCCTGAGCAAAGTCCTGTGCAGCGTTGTAGATGGCAGTTACGTACCAGGCTGAACCAGCAGAAGCTCCGCTGCCAAAGAGAAGGTGTGTTTCGTGATCAGGAAGGCTGCCGTCTCCATATATGATGATGCAAATAGTTGCTGATTGCCAGACAGGAGCTGCTTATTAATTATTTTTCCTCTTGGTGAGAGAGGAAATACAGAGAGGCGGTGGAGTCTCTAAAGAGCTGTCTTTATTAGCTTGACCTGACAGCAGTACAGAGGTGTTTTGCTTGGGGACAAAATCCATGTTTTGTCTTGCAATTTAGTGAGCTTGTCTGCCTCACCTCCTACGCTTCCTCCTACAACCTTTCCCTTCCCCTGTGACACACCCAGGCTTCTTTCTTGCTGGTCCTTCATCCTCTGCTACCTCCTCCCATGCCACCAAAGGAGCTTAAAAATGTTCTAAAATAAATACATATTTTTAATGCTTTTCTCTCCTCCTCACCCCTTCAGAAAAACTACAGACTTGTTGGTTGGTTGGTTTGGGTTTTTTTTCTGCACAGAACACTGAAGGTACCAGAGCATGCCTCTTTCCACAGGTGATCTTCCTGATCCCAAATTCAGTGCTATTGCTGTCAGTAGGTTTCAGATTAGATAAGGACTTTGGTGCGGCTGGAACGTTACTGTGGATATGTGCCATGGGTTCCCAGAGAGGTGTCAGGCACTTGCAAGCCCCATAGGAGTCAGGGGAAGCTGTAGGTACTCACTCCGACATTTCTTGGACTGGGTCCTGTCGGCATGGTGCCTGCCTAAGCCTTCTCCATGTGCTATCAGCTGCAGCCGTTGCCCGTGCTTATGCTTATCCTCTTTGAGAGGTTTTCAGGTGCTCACCTCACTTCAATGTTTTCTCTTCAGGTGGGAACAGCCCACCCTTTTTGTGGCTTCACCTCTTCAGGACTGCCTCTGTGTGTGTGAGAGTGCAGAATGGGGAGGCAACGTGCCTCCTTCTAAGTGACGGTCACCTGCTCTTGCAGGAGCTGTGTTCCCCAGGCTTTCTTAGTTCCCATCTATTCCCCAAAGCTGCCCGACAGCGTGAAGGAGATGGGTCATACCATCATTTCTTCTTGGAGTGTGTGGGGGTCTACTTGACTCCTCGTGCAGAGAGGTTCAAAGCTGGTCAGGGCTCTTGCAGGACGAGGGAGGGAGGGAGGGATGAGACATGGAAACAGCAGGTCATATGGTTTCTTTTCAGCCTTAGCTCAGAGAAGCACTGCCTGATTAAATGCTACGGCCCTTGGCTGTACGGGCTGTGTCACAGAGCCCAGAGGTGCACAGAAGTACACTTAACTCCATGCCACAAACTGAAGTGGTCACTCACAGCTTTGTCCTCAGACGTGACCCAAATTCAGCACAGCCTTGTTTGTGCTCGGCTACAGAAAGCCAGCTAGGTGCCAGCCCAGCTCCTGGCATAATTTGGGGCAGTTGCAAGGTGGTAATGAACTATATGCTGCTCTCACAACCTCTTTCTCCTGCCTGCTTCTGAGCATAAAGAAGAACGGACTAAACCCAGCGACTCGTCCTGGCTGTGTGGGCTTAGCGATGGCAGTGCCGGACAGACGCTGCAGAGGAATCGTGCAGTGTGTAGGGAAACCGCATTCAGGCTCACCCCTTTTTGCAGTGCTGGAAGCTCAGAAGGCACCCCTAATAGAAAGAAGAGCCCAAACCCCTGGCTGCCCTGGCCTTCTTCAAGAAGAGGTCCCTCCTAAAGCCCCATGCGTGAGCTGAGTAAAACAGAAGCACGGACTTTGGGATTTGATGCGTGTGGGGCTGCTCGTAAGTTATTTGCCTGAGCTGAGTTCTCAGGGGAGTGCGTTTCCTTCTGTGTGCTGCTTGTAGGATCAAGCCCCGGTAAGCTGCTGAGAGTCGCTGCTGCTCCTCCTGGAGCCAGAGGCAGCTCGGGATAATCGGCACGCATAGGAATAAGCTCTGACAGTGGAAGCCTGGTAAGAGCAGAGTTTAATTTCACTGTTGTATGCAGCACTCCAAGAAAACTCCCAGACTCAGTCCTTTTTCCTTCAAGCACAACCCCTTATCAAGGTCCTTGGCAGCAATTCACTTACAGAAAGGAGCAGCTGTCATGGTATTCCCACATACAAACACGGAAAAACAACCCCTCCCTACTTTGAGTGCAGCAATGTTATGTAGTAAGAATAATTACAATATTTAACACTTGTATCTGCGCTTTTAATCTTCAAAGCACTTAACCAGCACTAGCTACAGGTAATCGTAGCTGCAGAGTGATCCGGCCGTTTGCAAAAAAGAGGAGAATTGTGTGCGTGACTACTCCAGTGGTCCTTCATGGGATGGGCAGGCTCAGTGCAAGTAGGACTGTAAAGGCTCGATGGCATGGATTCTCCTGGCTGCCAGGGCTGATTATTTTAATTTTTTTTTTTTTTAATTTTATTTTTCTCCCTATCACCAATTGCTGCCCCCCTGCCGGAGGTTACTGACTTCTTGGGTCTGTTGGTGGAATTGCTCACCTTATGGTTTCCCAACCCATCTCAGTCCCAGTGAAGCAGGTTAGGAAAGACCTATATGGGAGGCTACTTTAGCTGACCTAGCTTGTTTTGACTGGAATGGATGAGCGAGTGCTCGGACGAGCAGCTCAGCTGGCAGACCTGGGAAAGTGGTAACTCCTGGCAGATGGGCAGAAAAGAAGGTGAGTGTGGAGAGGCTCGTAGGAGGGCTGTAGGTGGCTGGCAACTGTGGCAGCTGGCACAGGAGCTGTGTGTCTGAAAAAGAGAGACGAGCCCATGCTGGTTCCTCCTCCTTTTGGTTTGTCTCTCAGTCCTAAGGAACTTGGTACGGAAAGCCTCAGTGTAAAAGGCATTATTTGTTTCCTTACCCTTCTTGCTGTATCCGTGTGGCTCTTGGCTCACACTGGGAAACTAGAAGGGGTAATGGAGAAATTGGTGCTGGTTTTAATGTTTTTGCTTTCAGATTTTTTTTTTTTTTGTGGGGAGGAAGGATGTAAGACAGCTGTTCAGTCCTACCATTTCTGTGGCCATCCCTTACTGCCTCAACTGCAAAATTGGCCATTTGCTCTTGTAACGTCCCCCCTGCGTTCTCTCTTATTTTGCTTTCTTACCAAGTTTGCTCATCCGAACGTAGTCAGGTAAAGCCTCTGTTCTTGCTTAGAGTAGGCAAATGCGATGAGTGGATGTGAAATGCGCGCTCTGATGGTGCAGCTCAGCAGGGTACCAGCTGCCCGCACCTGGGAAGCTAGAGCACAGCCATACACAGAGCATCCTGACCATCCTGTTCAGCTCCCTGCCTTCACAGGCAAAAAGGCTTTATATTTATTAATGTAAAGTGATCATGCAGGCAAACGAAGGCGGTGTTGATCTGGTCCCTTCCAACCTCAACGACTCGGCGAGTCTGGGTACTGGCTGTACTGTTTAGATAAGTTTGAGGCCCGCATACCTTGCAATTTGATTTTAAACAAAGCAAATCCAAACCTAACTGCTGGAACCTTTGCTTTCACTGGAAATCACACTCTTATCTGTGCAGTATGAATATCTGTTCTTCCTGCTGCTTAAGAGGAAAATTAAGGTAATATATATCGTAGGGTAATAACAATACATTAACAGGAATTGGTTCATTCAAAGGGGTTAGCTCGGGTTTTGCTTTTATTTTAACTGTTCATGCACATTATCATTTTTCCCTTGAGGATTGTTTTGGGGAGAAAGATTGTGAAACTCTGAGCTAGTTCTCTCTTGTGCTGCAGCTTCATTATTATGTGCATAACTCCAGAAAACGAAGCCTCTGCTTCATGAAAATACACCCCACAACAGTGTTGCCTCTGTCCCTTTGGTTAGTGAGGTTTAGTCATATAATTCTTCCAGATTTCATTATTATGAATTGGATAGCATTTTTCTCTTAAGGACTCTACTCCTGAAATTAATTGATGAGATGAGAATCTTGCCACGCTTTAAAAAAAAAAAAAAACTAAAAAGTTCCTAGACCTTGTCGTTACAGAAGAAAGCATCCCACGAATGTGAGTGTACCTCAGAAGCAAAGATAAAACCAAAATCTCTGGAAAGGAACACATGCAGAAACCAACCTCTGAAGTTTAACCTTGTGACTCTTAAGTTCCTCCTCTTTTGTGAGGCCTTAAATATTGCGATTGGCAGCGCTGTGGAAGGGGTCAGCTCTCAAAGCCAGCTGCATGCAGGCAAGCAATGCCCTGGGAGAAAGACTAAACCTGAGCTTGGTAACTCAGTGGCCTGCCTGTACGGTTCTGTGGCTGGACTTTCTGTGAGACCAGGAAAAAACATCCCCTGAAATCCTCTCCCTTGCTTGCACAGTTCCAATTAAGTGCAATCAATTGCTCAATCAATCTTTTGCTCTTAATAAAGTCAGTTATCTTTTTCCTTCTAATTCCCCTCCAGGTTTTTTAACAATTGTTCAGACAGACACAACAAGCAGCTTTTGTAAAGGAAGAGTGTAGGCGTTTCCTTTGGCTGTTTTCACTTTCTGCCTATGATGATGTTATGCTCCGCACCCTCCCCAAATCCTAATCATATACAATGAGTGTGCTAGGAGCCCATTTTTTTCTTTTTTTTTTTTTCTGAGCTGGCATGGATTGAGTACCCTAATTTGATAGCAAAATCATGCCAAAATATTTTTTTTGGGGGGGGAGGAAGAGAATAGACATTTTGTCATCTTTGTGTTGCTGATGAGTCAGACCATTTAAACTAAGGAAAGGTTTAAAAAAGGGAAGGAAAATGCTCTCCAGCCTTATCTGCTCCAACATTAATTTGGGTAGAAGGTAGGAGTGGAGGAAGTCTGAGTAAATCTGTTCAAGTTGCCTTTAGCCAGTTACCGTTGTCTGCAAGCTGAAAGAAGATGCCTTAAATTGTTGCCCACGGTTGAGTGACTGTGACAGAGAGGGAAAGGCCCCATGTGTGCTCGCCTCGGTTTTGTGTGTGTGCAGAAGCCATGTGTGCCTGATGCACCTATGTAAAAAAGAACCAACCAAACAAAACAAAAACCCCAAAGTCAGGTCTGGCTTCAGTGTATTGCTTTAAGCCGCCTGCATTGCCATGTGGGAGGGAGACTATGTTGTACCCATACAAGGCATATTTATACCTGAATAAACCTGTCCCTGGTAGATTTAACTCTCCTGACTTCAAAAACAAACAAACTGTACTTAATTGACATGGTCACACAACTGCAGAGATTATCCGTGGGTCAGGCCGTGTCTGGAAGCAGAACTGGTTGGTTCCATTCAAAGTGAATGAGAAGATTAGATCGAGCAGATACCAAGTAACTTAAGAAAAAGGAAGGAACGGAAAAAAAAAAGAAAAATAAAGAGGTGTAGTCAAGAGAGTGACCTGAATGGGAAGAAGAGGCAAGAGGGTGTGGTACTGTGGAAAGTGCCAGCAGCACAGTCCTTACTTAAACTTTACTTAAACTTTCCCACATGTTGATTTTAGCATAGGACAGTCAAGTCAGGCCTATATGTTTAAAGGGAAAGAGAGGGGGAATGTCAAGAAAGTGGTGTTACCCCACTGTGAAATAAAACCAAACCAAGTTAGTAGGAAACCTGGTGGCCTAGGGGAGCTGGGGGAAATCACGTTACACGAGGACACGTTTGCACTGTGACAACTCCCGCTCCCATCAACAAACTCGAGCCAGCTTTGCGCTTGCCTACAATCCTGTGGGCACTGACTGCTTGTGCCCCGGGCCGGCTTCTCCAGCAGGTTGGGCAGCCCGTAGCGAGCCTCATGCACCGGTGTTTACATTGCTGCCGGTCCCCGAGTCAGCTGATGTGGAGCAAGTTCAGCTGGGCCTATCCTGCGTGCAATTGCTGTGGTGCAGACAAGCCCTGGGAAGTTTAAAAGTGGGTAAAAACCCAGATGAATATGCTAAAGGTGGTAACAAGATAATGGGAGGGAAGCACCACCCTACCCGATAGGCCATTTTCAACTCTATTTTTGAGGCTAACCCTGCCGGAAGGTGAAGAGGTGAGGAAAAAGTTTGTGCATCTTATTATCCAGGCGTTTCCGTCCCTGCTCACAGTCCCCAGGTGGCTCAGTTGAAGGCAAATCCTCCAGTGTAGCTCAGAGGAGGGCTGCTTCAAATGATCCCAAATGACAGTGGCTCTGAGGCGCTAATATGGCAGCGGAGACGGGTTGGATACTGAGATTTCTCATGAATGCCCCTTTGCTTGGCTTTAGGGATGGAGGAGGTGTGTAGGAGCTGCTGTGCTGGTTACAAGCCAGGAGGCTATCTTCTCGCACTGGGGTGATCCTCCCTTGGCTGGGTCTTCTGGCCTCAGGGCTGTTTGCACTGTGAGGATGGCACAAAGCAGCCTTACTTCAGGGAAGGATTGGGGCCCGGGCCTTATCTCACTTTGATTATATTAAATAATCTATCTGTCTGCCACGTTATTTACATAACTCTTATTTAAATAGTTTTACATCAGACACACTGAATCATGAGACTGAAAGTCTAGACGACGCTTGCTGGGCTCAGCCTGCCTTTAACCCTCCTGCGTTGCCATTTTTCTTGTCTCTCCCTTCAGGATTACCCCGCTCCGCGCTCTGCATTTGGTCCTGGCAGGACAGAAGCAGTGCCTGGCGCTCCCAGGAATTGAGAGCGAGCAAACTTAAATTGCTGAGGGGAGAGATCAAGAGCACAGGGGGCAGAAACAGGGGAGGGGGAGAAGGCGGCAGGGAGGAGGGAGACCGCTGCGAGTTGTTTGTCTGGTTTTACTAGGTCAGCTCTGAGTGAGGCTGCAGGGCAAATGGCTTTGGACAGACAAACTTAGGAAAGGACTTTACCCCCTGAGGTTGCCTTCTGGCAGGCGCTGCCCGGGAAAGCTGCTCCAGGAGATAATTCATTTCACAAGAGCAGAAGAAGGAGGTATAGAGTTACCTCGTGCTAAGTGGGCTTATAGGCAGAGGCTGGAAGCTGGGAATTGGGAGAGAGCAAATGGAATAAAAAAGACATTTGTCATTTTAGAGAAAAGCCAAGAAAGCCCATTCATTTCCCTAGGTTCTCCCCACTCCTCTAAAAGTGCATTATAAATTACTAATAATTCATAAATGGCTTGTGTTATGGCACGCTTGACAAATTCATCCGTCTCTCCTTCTGAAGGCACATTCCAGGTTTTATGCCTTGCTGTCACAAACCTTGTTGTTATGATTTCATTATATATTGATTTTGATATATGTTTCCTGCGATACTGTGTGCACTGGAACCGAATCTCTGCTTTG
>VZSZ01001238.1:56838-84007 GCA_013398815.1 Ibidorhyncha struthersii | reverse complement strand
ACCGAGACTTTTGGTTCTTCATCTTTCGCCTCCCCGTGAAAAAAAGTTTGTCAAGGATCGCTCCAGCCCTGGCTGCCGCTTCCAGAGGGATTCGGGATGGCAAGGCTGAGATGGAGCAGCACTTCCACCTAGTGGTCTGCAAAAAATAAGGCAAGTGCTTCAACCTGGGGACTTCCAAGTCACACACCAAAAGCGTGAAGCCAATTTCAGAAACTGTATCTTGCCCTACTGTGTAGCAACGGATTATTCATATCCCAGAAATAATAACACAATAATTCGGGTTTTCTTTTCTGTTTTCAAGTAAATTCCTGGACTTAGTTCAGTGGGTATCGATGCAATTTGCTGGATCACAAGTTCAGGGATCCCGTGACAGCAAGGTGAAGCAGAGAAGATGATCATGTGTTCCTAAACTGAAAAGCTCTGCGCTGTGCTTACAAAGTGCTCTGCACCTGTGTGTGCATCCCAAAGTATTTCACACAGATCTGTATTTTCACCCTTAGCTTACGGATGGAGAAAAGGTATGAGGGAGTATGGCAGATACTTTAATAAATAGCATCTGTTTTGAACCCTAATTTTTGTGTGCTGTGTGTAGATAGTGTTCTCCAGAGAAGCTGAGCGGTTAACTGAAGTTGGTAAAGATTTAGAGCGCATATGGATCCAGCACGGCAGGATCCTGGTCTGCAGGATGATGTCCCAGTGCAGATATATAACCACCATAGCACCAGTACAGTATAATGTAATGCCTGCGGAAACTTAGACCCTCTGAAAACCAGACCTAGTGTCTCAAGCCAAGCTCTCAGAGACCCGACACCTTTGGGATGAGCAGATACTTCTGAACAAGTCAGAGGGGCCAAGCTGAGAATAACTCAGTGGGGTTAAATCACACCAGCGTGCCTGTCGGTACCCAAAACCCTATAAACTTCTAAGGGGAAGGCCCAGGTTTGCTGTCTCCTACTGCCATTGCCAGGCTGCGCTGCCTCCTTTCAGCAGCTAGCTGTTGTGAAAGAGGAACTTGCTGTTCTGCAAGGGCTGTTTCCCAACAAGGAGGCTCAAAGGGTGGAATTGTTATTGTGGAGACGGGGCAATTACACACACACACACACACATCCACACCCCCCTCTGATTCCTGTGAAGGGAAGTTGTAAGTTCAAAAGTGAGGATCAGAGCAACTGAGGTGATTCTGCCGTGAACGGCAGTATGTGATTGACATCTCTGGGCTGATTCAACATCCAGGCATGATACGAGGTGTGTTTAAGTTATTTTAAGATGCTGTGGCCTGCCTTAGGGTATCCTGAAATTCTGACACCCTGCCAAATAGATTTGACTCCCTGGGGGAGGGGGTGATCTTCTGATAGCCACACCCTCCTGATTGGCTGCCCAAATGCAATTATATTTAAAAAAAAAAAAAAAGTCTTTATTGACAGAGAAAAATGAATAATTTGTACTGGAGGAACACACAGGTCATTGTTCCTCTTCTGCCGTGTGACTCATCCGGATCAAGCTGTCTGTTTAGTGTATCGACTAATGCAGCAACTTGGAAAAGCTAACCCATAAGTGCTCCTTTTGTCTCCTAAAAAACAATCGCTGGGTTCCTTCTGATACTTTTCAAATTTTTTTTTTAAGCCTGCCGTGTTTTGGAACGAGAAGAGCACAGGCATTTTCTTGGCAAATCCTCCATAACCTTTTCTGTTCCACCCTTAGACAGTACCTTCTTTTACTGGGAATGCAACAGTAGTGCTTTACACCTCTGAAGAGAGGAAACCTTAATGACACGCCTGTGAAGCAAGTGAGTTCCGAGGGCTAGCATAATGTCACGCCTTATCGTTACATCAAGTCCCAAACACATTCCTGAGGTCTGGACCCCGAGCGTGACCTCCCTCGACCCGTTTCGTCGGCACTCACTAGCGATCTTCCTGGGACAGGAGCAAGATTTGAGCCTTTACCCTGGCCACCCCCTTTTCCTCCCAGAAATACGTAACGTTTGCGCTCCCAACCCCTTGCGCCATTGAGGTGGCTGCGGTGTCAGCGTAGGAGCCGGGTGGATGCAGATCCACCCCTGCCACTCTTTTTCTGCCCATCTGCCCGTCGCACAAGCAAGCGGCACCGAGAGGGGAGTTTGCACGAGCACATTGCCTCCCCCCTTGCGCAGCTGCCTGCGTCCTGCCCCTCGGCACGGCGGAATTGCCCCATGTGCAACCCAGCTGGAGAGCCCTCTGCCCACAGAGGAAGCAGGACATTCATCCCTAAATGCAGCAACGCTTCTGAGGGCTCTTTCCTTGTTTGTGGTGGTTTTTTTTTGTTGTTGTTTTTTTTCTGTTTAAGGTGGCTGACTGTAAGCTCCTAAGTTCTTTCAAATGAGGTATTAATCAGAAGTAGGCTAGTATGCAAATAAATATATTACCCCCAATTAGAAAAAAAGAAGGACTTCAGAGAATGCACTTATCTCAATACTGCTTGGGTAGCTGAAGCAGCTGCAAGAAAGCTAATAGCAGGGTTGAAACCAGACTTGCCAGCAATTTCATTCTTGGCCAGACAGTCAATTTTTTCATGCTTTTGTCTGGCTGTCTCTCTGTAGGGCTGCACAAGGAGAGCAGTTTTACTTTCTTTCGTTATTATACGTATATTTTTCTGCTGAATTCATCTATGACTGCCATAATAACTCAGTGGCACTCTGTTTCCAAGGAAGCTTGAGTGACTGAATAATGAAGATGAATCGGGATTCCAGAAAAAAAAGGAGAATTCTTCTTTTCCGTGCAGCCCAAACCCAATAATCTGCTTTTGCCAACCTGTCCCTATGAAATAAGAAAGAGGCATTCATTTGTACTGCCTCATTTTCCTCTGTGTACAGTGAAAGGATTTTTTGTTGCAATCTGTCACCCTCATGTGCACTCTCTAAACAGCCTGTGCCCCCTTCTACTCCAGCCAGTATGGAGAGCAGTTATTTTTAATAGGAACTCATTTAACATACCTATGTGTTGGTTTGTAGCAGAGGTCACACTCTCTGGACTTCGTTTTCAGCTGAGATCCTCCTCTGGACAAAGGTGATGTGTCTCAGAGCGTCTTTGGCTTGGCAGGAACGTTTATTAAAATACCACAAGTTCAGACAATGCTGGTTACGAGGAGTGCACAGTGCGTTATATGTGGGAGGACTGGCGCGGAGTTTCCAGTAAAAATGAAGTGACTTAGAAAACTCTTCTTCACCCTGGCACATCCCAGGGAGTGTATTCTGTGTCTGTGTGTCTGGTGGAGCCTGCTCGCGCTCGGTGCACAATGTGTGCTTGTACATGTCTCACAGAAAATCTTGGGAATCGTTTAGCTCCTCGCTCGCACACAGCACAGGTTTCAGAGTGTCCCAAAGAGTATTCTTTTGTGTCCAATGAAAGCCTGTCTCAGATTTTTAAGCATAGCAGGGGCCAGAGTTTCAGCAGCCGTAAATCAATGGAGTCCCAGGGAAGCCAGTGGGGCTCCGCCAATTTACGCCAGCTGAAAGTTTGGCCCTCAACTGTCCCCGATGCTCTGCCCTGAAGATGTGGGCTGCATGGGCAAGAGGCAGCGCCCCGCGTAATGACAGCCTGTGGAGCTGTAGCACAATGCCCGCAGCGAGCCCGAGCTAATGCAATGCGGTTTCATCATCCGTCCAGGCAACATGAGGACACCGATATTGCAAGACAATTTCAGGCTGTTGCCACAAGCTATTTTGCATCTCTTAGAGACTTCAGCTGTCACAGGAGCAGTGGTCTCTTCTCAGCCTTCCTTGGTGGTGGTGAAAAAAGCTGTTTCTTATTCCCTCTTTCTCTGGCCTCTCTGCATTTCACAAGATGGGGAAGGTTTCCTCTAGTGCTGTTTTTTTTTTTCTCAGTGCTGCCTTTGAGCTCCAGTTAAGCCCAGAGACTTTTTGTGATCCTGGCAGTAGGTCCCAAACAGTTGATGAGGGGCTTGAATAAGAACTGCCTCAGAAGGTGGTAGTCGATGGCTTCAAAGGCTCAAAGGCACTTTGCACCAGCCAACCTTCCAGTCCTGTCCTTTTCAGTAATCCCATGGGACTTGACTTCATGGCTGAAGATCTCTGGCTTTTGCTCTCTCTCTTGTCATCTTTGAATTCACTGCTTGACTGATAGTTCAAGGCATGCGTCAAATTTGAGGTAAACAATAGCACAAGATAAAGAAAAGGAGGAAAGTATTTTCAGATCCATTCCTTAAAACTGATGGTATAAGATTATTTTTAACTTTGTAGCCACTTGTAGGTCATTCTCCAACTGTGTCGAGTCTACAGATAATGTACCTAGTGAAAAGTTAATGGAGATATGCTCACTTGTACCTGCTGACCCAGTGGCTTCCCATTTTTTTTCTCTCCTTTTTGATCCATAAAACCCTAAGTGGGTTGGGATCTGCCAGCCCCCTTGACTTATCAAGGCAGTTTTGTTGCTGATAGTGCTCAATGTACAAAGTTACAGTACTCTGGTTTTCACCTGCACGCCTGCCTTCTCTTATGTCTAAGATTGAAAAAGAGTTCAGGGAGACCAACACCAAAGGTTTAAGAAGACCCATCTCTGCCAGAGAGCGCTGTGACTTCAGTTTAGATTGGGTGTTCATCTGCGCTCCAGTGACCCACCTTTTGAGAATACCTCTTGAACCCGGTGTAAGGAAAAAATACAGTCACATTGTGAGCTGCTCAGAAGTCAGGGTGACTAGTCTGTGGTATAAAGTATTGCCTACTTTTGGTTGTGTCTTAAGGCTCTGGGTGACTTTTTCCTTCAGTTGAGTGTCTGTGGGACAAGACACAAACATGTGAGTCGGAGAACTCAGACCTTCTGTGCCTATCTGCTATTGAAGCCAAAGAAAACTCTGAGTGAGGCTGTGGGTACGAGTGCTATTTTCATCTGGGATGTGAGTTCCTTAAGCTCTTTGGAAATCCCATTCTATGCCTGAGTCAGCAGTGCAGTGTTTGGCCCGTAGCGAGGTACCTACTCACTGATCCTTTTGCCAGCAGCAAGCAGACAAACCCAAACCTTTCAGTCTGGGTGGTGATTTCACTGATGTCATGTTAGTCTGAAATACAGATGAATATGACCCTGTTTCAGATACCAAGTTGTCCTCCAGCACGTCTTCAGCAGGAGTGGAGGATTTCAGTGGCTAGAAGTATGGCAGGATTTCCCTTTGTCCATTTATGCTGGTTATATTTGCAATAGTGGTGGATAAAAGCAAGAAAATAGGGTCCTGACGCCACAGTTACTGCTTTCCTGGACGTATAAGCTAGGTAAGTGATGGAGATATCCTGAACCGTAAATAGTGTGTTAACGACAAATGGCAGATCAGTGAGCAGGTAGATGTATTGTAGGGGGAGAGAAGTGGCAGAGCCCCACCTGTAGGACAGGCACTTCAGTTCACACTTATATCAGACACGTCCCTCTCTAAGGGGTGAGCTCAGCTCAAGGAGAGTGTTTGGAAATAAATGTGGGAGGAGAGAAGACAGAGCTGTGAGGTGCTGCTTTGAGGTCGCAGGCTTGCTTGTCTTCCCCGTTCCTCTTTTACTGGGTCTCTTAAAAGCGGTTACATCCCTTGCTCCCATCGCCACCGCCTCTGGGTGCCCGCTTTCCCTGCTGGGATGAGCAGATGCCTGGGCTGCTGTGAGCAACCCGAGATAAAAGTCTGAGTTGGTAGGTGGAATCTGTGAATCCCTGGGTGCACTCTCCTTCTCCCTCACCTGCCTTAAAACCTTTTCTTCAGCCATTGCCACCGCCTGAGCCACTACTCCAACCAGAGGAACGAGCAGGTCATGGTTGTGTTATTTGTGCTGACAAGTGCTATCACTCCAGGAGGAGGGAGGAAGGGGAAGACTGAGCCCTGCTCATTTGGGGTCTGCTCTTGTCCTTCTCACATTCCCCACAGCCTTAGCTCCCCTTGGGAGCAGTTGCAGTGGCCTAAGGAGGCTCAGGTAGTGGAAGGGAAGGTAAGCAGCACCTCTGAAAAGCCAGAGGAGGCTCTGAAGAGTGGCAGAGGATGGGGGAGAGCATCAGGGTTCAGGCACACCTGCCTGCCCAGCACTTCCACTTCTTGCAGTCTCCACCCGCAGGTGGTGGGTGTAGGGGATGGTGGCCCAGGCAAGCTGTCCTCTGGTTGGGGAGGGCAGACCCTCAAGGCTGGGCTGAGAAGGACTTAGTGAAGAAGAACATTTGCCTGGAGATATTCAGAACTGGACAAGGCTCTGAGCACCTGGATCTGACTTCGAAGTCACCTCTGCCTTGGGTGAGGACTTGGAGGTGGTCTCTGGAGATCTCTAGTCCAGCTGAGGTTGATCTGTGGCTTGTCTTCTTTTCCACTTAATCTTTGACTGTGAAAATAAAGTGCTGAGGTTAAATTAGATTCTGTTTGGAGCTGGCAAGTTAAGGTAGGTACACTTTGCCCCCTCACCAAAGCTATAGCTGGAGGGAATGCACCTAATTCAGTCACCTTTGCCTTTTAGTGTCTGCAGTTGACATAAGGCACGTGCATTTTATTCCTTGCTTAGCATCTGGTCCAAAGCTATTGCTCTGTGTTTATAAGCAGGGAGCACTGCAAAGAGCTGCATCTATGGGAGATGTTGCCATTGTCAGCTGCAGATTGCTATCTACCTTCTGAAGGTCCTTCTCAATCTCCTAGAGGATTGCTTAAGTAGAAGCTCCCTGAACCATTTCAGTCAAAATGGATTGGTTTAGCCAAGGCCTGCAATTTAAATCATTTGAGCTACTCAGGTGCAATGTGCGAAGGATGGCTGAGGACTCCCTTGAGCTGAAAGGACAGTAGCTGCTGGCAGTGACGTGTAGGTAAGGGGACTGGAGATTGTACCTTCTGTGGACGGCACAGCTGGAGCTAGCAGAGGATACATGGCCAGAACAGCTGTAAGGTCCGGCACAGTTGTGGGCCTACTGTTCCTCTTGTGATACTAGTTTTGTGCTGGTAGACAACTCTGATGTTGAAAGAATCACTCCTGGATTACAACGAAGTGAGGAGGATGAGGGCAGTCATCCTTATCTCCCATACATTTTGTTCGATGTGTAACTGCAGGCCTCAGAAGAAAGTTTTTTGTCCTTAAAATATGTCTCTAAAGGTACATTCGGCTACTTTTAAACTTCAGTGTGAATTGGGAAGCAAATTCTGAACGTTGTTTGCCAAAGCGTCTTATTAAAAACGATATGTTTACACTGAGAACAATCCGTGGGTGAAGCAGTCTTGAAGAATCTGAGCAAACTTCAGAAGTAACCTTAAGACCAAAGAAATTGCACTGAAGAAAGTAATCAAATGTATTTTCCTACCTATCACAAGCAGATTAGATAAAGGCAAATAGACTGATTGCTCTCAGCTCACCTGGGGAAGATCAAGTGGGAAGGAAATCTTCAGCATGTACCTTTCCACCTTCCCACACAGAGGATGCAATGCAGACCTTTTTTAACTTCGTGGTTGCCACATTCTGGGACACTGGTGTATCATTAGTCACATGGGGAAAAGACAAATACTGAGACCCAGCGTGCTAGTAAATCCAAGCGTGCCTGGCAGCCTTCCTTGGCCCTGGAAGATGATTGTCGATGCTAGTAAACTGCTAGCACATTCTCTGGCACAAACATGGCCCATCGCAACTGGTACTCTCTCTGAGCAAGTTTTGGGCCTGGTTTGGCAGCTGGAGTGTGCCAGGGACCTTACCCAGTAAGCAGTTAGCTTGCTGCCACCTCATTTAGGAGACTCGTTCACTAGCACACTGTTCTCCACCAGCTGGCCTGGATGTTTGGTCCTAATGCAATAATGGTCTAGTTTACTGGTATGGATATAGCCTGACTATAACCCAGCATGGGGCGTGTCTGTGCCATACTGGAGCCTGGAGCATGTTAGCTATTCAATGGCCTGTGTAGATATGTCGGTAAAACTCCTGGGCTTTCATGCTGTGTTACCTTGGAGGAGAAAGAGTTGGGACAAGGGGGGGCAAATTCTGCCATGGTGGGTCTTGGGAACACACTAACAGTGGGAGGGTAGAGGTGCCCAAAGCTCCAGTGTGTTCAGTCGGCCCTTGCCAACCTAGGAGCCTTGCAAATGAGCACAAATCCTGCCTGACTTATAGAATGATGAGAAGGAAAAATCACAGAGTTTTCCACGGTGCTACCTCATTCCTAGAGGTTTTCCTATAGGCAAGGGCAGAGCTGGGATACTTCGCCCATGACACCAAGTTGGAGGCTTGACTGTGCCATCCCTGCTTACGTACCTCAGGACAGGTTGTTGAGAATATCCACCTAATGAGGCTAAGCTCAAGACTTCTGTCCAAAATGTGCTGAGGCACTTGCATCATGCCTTGACCCTCATGGCTGAGTTCCTAAGTTTTGGCGTGGTTTTTGTACTTTCATCATCTTAATGTCTCCAGGGTTGTATTGCTATATTTACTGTACAGAGTATCTTTGGAGCTGGAAGGTAAAAAAACCTGTGGTATTCAGAGGTGCGTTGGTTTCCAGGTAGTGCTTGGTCGAGGGTGAGGTGAATGCCTGGAACAAAGACCTGAGTGTGTTTCAGAGGAAAAGAGACATCGTCATTGCTTTTGTCCCACAGACACAGAGAGCAGAAGGAGAAAGACCAGGATGTGCTCAGGGGTTGTGCGAGAGGCAGGGAGCATGTGTGAGGCTGAAGAAGAGGCAAAGAGAGCGAGCGTGGGACGGGAGCCACTGCTGCACTGGGGACTGGGACGCCAGGCTGAATATGAGAAAGGGGCTCTGAGCTGGTGGTGGGGAGCAAGAGACAAATAGTAGACTGCAGCCAGAGTAAGGAAGTTTCATAGGCAATTTATGGCTCAGACATTCTTTTGATGTCTGTGTGGTGGCCTTCAAGCTGGGTATGGGACAGGACCCGTTTCCTGTGCGCGCCAGCCATGATGTGCTGTGTTCTCCCCAGATAGGCAGTGACTCACAACGCTTGCTGCCTCTCATCCAACATCTCCAGATCTCTGGGACCTTTCAATGGCTCATAGTGCAAGAGCTCACAGTGCTGAGGAAAGCTTTTCCAGCAGGGAGGCTTTATTCTGCATCCAATACCTACACAGCCCAGTCTGTAACACACATGGACTCTGCCATGAATTGATGCTCCTGAGCTACCTTGTTGTGTGTGACAGCTACCTTTGCCTAGCTATCTCTTCCTCTTTTGCGCATGGAAGTAAATCTGGGTTGCAGTAAACCGTAATTTACTTATGCAATAAAGCAGCACAGAACATTGGAGATGATTTGTGCCCATTAAGCAGTTGAACTTAATTCTTTTCATTAGGCTAAAGGGGCAAACTGCACATGCAATAGTGGTTGCAGCCTTTCCATTATCTGTGTTGCTTTTCTGTTCAGTTGTGGGTGCTTTTCTCCTGCTGTGATCTCCACTTCTCTATGAATTTCTACAGCATTTAAAATAGTATATAAAGAATGGACAATCCATTTTCTGGGTGCAAGATATTACCATTGTCCTTCCGTGCAAAGTATCTTCCAAGGTAGCATTAGGTTATCCAGTCGTGATAAGAAACCAGTCTGCTTGCTGACATATTGTAATGATAAATATGCATCATTTGGATAATGCTTGTCTAATTCTCAAATCCTTGTAAATTGATTTCCATTTTCCCTATAAACTTCTTGTTTTCCCTCTTCTCCCCCAGTCTTGGTGTCAACTGTTAATATAATTAATGTTTTTTTCTATTTCTGCTTCCAGATAACTGCTGAAAATGTTAAACAAACCAGAGCTCTGGCAGGACCCCACTAGACGCTTCATCCAAACATATCATCTTACAACTCCGATAAAAGGATCTGTTGGATTTTCTTTTGGATGAGATAGTACATTTGTATTCACTGCAACCAATGTTAATGTGAGTAGAAAGCATCGATATCTAAATTAGGTAGATAAGTTGTTACAATGAGGCTATTTTCAAGAGAGAGCAGTATGAAAAGTGGAGAGCCATGGGCAATTTGCATTGAGTGTGGACTTTATTTCCTGCTGGGTGGTGCTAACACAGTGTGTGTTTGCAAGTTATTGAGTAACAGGCGGTAGGAACTGCTGGACTGTGAAGACTCTTGTATTACCCTCTTTAATGGCGGAGGGCTGGAGAGAGTTGCTCTGAGACATCTCTTCCTGGGCTGACTGGTACACACAGGAGAAAAAGGGGAACGAGGAGAACAATACCCATTTGCCCCCCCATGAAATTTGGATACAGGCTTTTATTCGGGTTTCTTTTTGACTCTCCCAAACATCTTCAATTGGCATATTTTCTACTGCCATTTAAAAATACTGTTTTGTAATAATAAGATTCATAAAAAGAATAAACAAGACAATAAAAATATATTGAACAAATAAATCTGATGGATTGAAAAAAGCGAGGCAGTGCCCACGCACTGTCTTCACCTCGCAGTTCAAAGCCACGGCCGAGTGCCTCAGCACGCTGCTCGGGTGGAAGTCACGAAGAGCACAGATTGCTTGGCAGGGCATCCGCCGCTTGTCTCTCAAAGGATTGCAAGTTTGGCCCTCAAATAGTGCTTTCTCCTTGTAGGTCTCCCTGCATTTTGCCTGCTGGCAGGCAAGCTGCCTTTCGTTAGTGCCTCTGTTCCCGTCTAATTGTGTCCCTTGCCTTGGGCCTGATCCAAGGCCAACGGGGAGACTTTCGCTGGCTCCAGTCAGCTTTTGGAGCAGCTTCTTTGAAGGGAAGGGCTGGCAAAAGGGCCCTGCGGAGAGCTATGAAGTGCTCATGCATGTTCTCTTTGAGCTTAATGGCGCTCTGAAGTGTTCATGCATTGAGTATCGGGTAAAAAAGGAAAAAAAAAAAAAAAGAAAAAAAACGCTAAGCCAGGAGAAAGAGGGCAGGGGAACCTGATCCTGCATGAACTGGAGTGCAGCTGCATAGCCTTGAGCATTATTGTGCATAGTAGCAAAAGTGAGGCCCGAAAGGGGAACGCTTAGTTAAGCGTAAGTGCCTCACCAGCACTACGAGATGCTTACGCTCATGTCTCTTCAGACATGCCTGCTGTGAGGCTGGGTGGGAGTATTAAGGGAGCCTGAGATTTAATGCTTTATGGTAAAAAGGACCAAAACAAGCGTTTAACTTGCACCTGCACGCGAGTCCCTGCTGGGACTGGCATGAATACATTCTTAGCATGTGGGATGCTGCGTGGCCATGGCTTTTCACAGGCCAGTGGCTATTTTCTAGGCTAGCAGCCTCGGTGTTTCTTGAGTAGTGGGAGTGATAAACAACCTGAATTGCATTAAATGAAAAAGGCATTGCAAATGCCCATAAAGAGAAAACAGTGCACGCTAAAGTCAACTAACATACTAGAGAAGTCCTTCTGCTGTACCATCAGCAGTGGTGGAAAGAAGCAAGAGCTGAATGTCACCAGTCAGTAAATATTGTGGAATCAGCATTAGTGAACTGAGAATTTATAAGGAACTAAAAGATTTCAGTAATGTGACAAGCAGGAACGTTTTTCCCCAAGCGCGGTTCAGGGATTTGAATTGCTGTTCGGGGATGCTATCTAACATTTTGCACCATTTCCAGGTAGGAGGGGCAGCTACATACAGACGCAGAAAGAGAAAGGTACAATGCATCGGCAAGTAGGATCCCTGCTTCAGACTTATGTCGCATCTGGGTGTGCCAGGGCTGAGCACAGGGTACATCTCCACTCATCGCCGCCTCTCGGTAAAGAGCATCTCTCTGCAAATATTATCCAGGGCTTCAGCAATGGACCCGGGACAGAAATTTTGATGAATATGGCATATCTGAGAGGTGAAAGAAATTTGCTCATGGACTGAACCCAAACTGGAGTTTTCCCATTCTGGGTTCAAGAAACCCAGCTGGGATGCTTGAAGGCAGCTGTCGTGGACGGCAGGAAGAGTGAACTTCCTTTCCCCAGACCCAGGGCTCACATGGTCCTTAGCCCAAGGGTATAATGAAAGCTGGAGGAACCGCACTGACAAACGTGATGATGTGGAAGGTTTCCCTGACTAAGAAACATTTGACTGTGAATGAGCTCCATGGGGAACTCAGAGTTAGGCTCCACAGAAAATGAGAGGAAAATCAAGCAAATATGGAAAGGAGAGGTAAAGAAATAGTCAAAGATAGTATCTAAAAGATGGAGGGAAAACTACAAGTACCAAGTCAAGGGGAAGAAAAATGAATGAAGACATGGAAAGGAAAGAACCCGGCATTAACACTTACTCTCTGGTGCTGACGTTTTATTTCATTTTCAGTCATTTTCAGTCAATTTCAGTCAATTTACTCTAATGCTGAACTGGCTGTCTAGTGAAAATGTATAGCTTTGGGGAACATTTTTTTTAATATTAACCTGTGTTTGATACTGAAATTAAGAGACTGACTTGTTTTGTTGGCTCTGTTATTTGGATGCTTATATTTGACACATTCCTTCAGGCATTGTTTTGTCAGTGGTCATTAGGGTAATGTTTTCATGGTGTGTGTGTGTCTGTGTCTGTGTGTGTGAGCCAGGGAGGAAGACGAGGAGAAAGTGCAACTTTTCCCAAATGGGGGTCATGACCCACAGGCTTAGTAGGTCAGAGTTGAGGATTTAAAAAAAAAAAAAAAAAGTATTTTAATTTCCTTTCTTCCATGGAATGAGGACTGAATGAAAGTGCAAAAGGCACACGATCTCCTGGCTGCCTTCAATTTTCCTGTCTTCAGGAGTTGGGTTTTTTTTTGACTATCTATGCTGCAATGAGAATTGTGAATGCTGGTAGCTCGTTACAGTTTAGGTAATGAGATGAGGACATTTTTCCCGATGCTAAGAGTCTTTATGGGGCAAACAGGTTGTTCCTTGACACATGCCTCTAGGCTGCCGCTGTGACCCGCGGTGGCTCAGCGCTGGCAACTTCATCATGTCTTTGCTATGCAGCACAGATGTCTTGGTTATTAACTGTGCTGTGCTGGCACAGGACGGACAACCGCGTGAGGGCTTCTGCTTTAAAACCAGATAACGTTCCCACAGCCTGAGCAGAGGAAGAACCTCTTAGAGCTCTGGTGGTAACGAGGGCAGTAAGGGCTTCCCAAAACCAGGGAGAGATACACACACACGTGCGAGCCCATCTGGCAGCCAGAGGGCAATCGCCATACATGCCCCAGCCATTGCCTTCCCCATGCTACTTGTTCCAGAAAATTTTGGTAGTTTTAACAAACACAGATTTCATAATGTTTCAAGTGAATATTGAATCAAAGATCTCGGGGCTGGACAGGAAAAATATTGTTGTTTGGATTGCCTAAATGAGGGTTCAGTTGCTTATTTCTGGCACACTACTAAGCTTGCTGGAGAAAACTAGCACAATCTCTGAGCCTGGGAGAAGTGATGTGGTGGTTGTTTGTTTGTTCAGAAGTATGTATGTGGCTTCCAAGAAAGCCAGCAGGATTGCACATGTGTATCTGCAGGGAAGAATTCCCATCTCCTGTGTCAAATACATCGTTCTTATTATACATTCATTGGAGAGACAATCCACCATTCCCTATCCTTGGGAATGTTTTGTGCTAAGCCGGTGTGAAACAGTCTGATGAATGGCAGGTGATTTAAAACTTGTTTGGCATCAGTTGAAAACCAATGGCTATTCCAACCAGGCAGCAGTCTACATCAGATGTTGATGCAGGACATAAGCATCTGACCCCTCTAATAAATATGAAAGGGCCGGGCAGTACGACGGCTGTGATGTGCGATCCAGCAGCGCAACTGGAGCTTGTGGGTCACACCTCACAGCAGCCTTGGCAGCCGGGCGTTGGGCCCCACGATGAAGCCAAGTCTGCAGAGCTGAAGAGCCCCTTTCTGGGCTGACCAGTGGAAAAGGGGTGCAGTGGGACCAGTTCAGTGCTTCGCATATATATTGAGGAAATTCACACCTCCTTGTGCAAATAGATACCTGCACTAGACAGACTTGGTGGTGTCTGGGTCCTTCACTGAAGGAGGGAGGTGCAAAAGTTTTGCCTAAACTTTTCATCTTTCTCCCCCCACGTTTCATATTTATTTAACTGATGCAAACCTCAGTGACACCTTGGGTGAGCTTTAAGTGATTCTGCCTTACTTTGCATTGCAATGGCCTGGAAGCACCAAGTTTCTTCTGTGACTCAGCAGTAGGGAGCGGACCTTTTCCCTGGAGAGGCGGTAACCTCCACCTGAGGTGTGCTATCTTTTTTATCTGCTCTTGACAGTTCTTTTACAATCAGTGACATATATTTTTCTTTCAGTTTGAGTAGATGGTTTAAACTGATTTGCTTGTTTAAGCTAATTTATGCTAATCCGAAGTAGCCCTATTTTTACCCAAAATAGCACCTAACAGATTTTTCCATAGGTTTAATGAAATCTCCTTACAAGATCTGGCTGTAGGTTAAATTAAAAAGCCCTGGCAGCAAATATGCACAAACCTGTCAATAATGCTGTGCAAACAGTACTTTGTTGCCTTTCTTAATGTAATAAAAACATACTCATGTTTAAAGAACTACAACAAAATTGAAGGCTTCAGGATAGAGTGGGTTGAAAAACAACCCATGATGCCTCTGAGAGGAAATACTTGTATTTCTTTAAATAAAAAGGAGAATGAAAAATACTGTACAGCCTTGAAATTATGAATAGAAATTGCAGAAAATTACGATGTGAGTATACGCATTTGTTGGTGTTGACTCAGAGAGGTCTTTTGGCTCTTGAGTGGCTCACAGCTGGAAAACGTTTAGAGATAGGGAGCCTTGTTAGCCTGTTACTAGTTTCTCCTATCATGTCTCATGGGTAACATCAAAAATACAATATAGCTTTACTCCCCTTTGTCACTCCATTAGATTTCCATTTAAACTTCCATCCTCCCATGAGCTCTTAAACAGAGCCTTGATTTGCATATTCTCCTGTACTACAGCAAAAGCTGTGAGGAACATTACAAAAATACAAACATAGGTTTGAATTATGACCATTTTTAGATGATTCAATTAGCTGCTAATAGGTGTTCACAGTGGTATGTTGTAATGGGAAGTCAGGTTGTAGTTAATGGTTACCATAAGTTAGAGCGGTGTTAAAAACAGCCATCCTGTTTGGCTCAGCCATACAATCAGAGCTCTGTCTTTAGAAGTTAGCATGGTGTACTGAATAGGCAGGAGCCTGGGCTTTTGCTGCTAATTTTATTGCTTTCCCTCTAGTGCTCAGCCGATATGAATAGGAATGCTTCTGTGGAACTGTGCAAAGAAGAGCCCTATTAACCCCCGACGATCCTCTGGAGGAATTTTGCATCCCTGTAGGGTGCTTGTTACTGCAATTATGTTTTCCATTATGGATTTTCTTTGGAATGTGCAACCTGCATGCAAAAATCAGATAGCTGTGAGTATGACTTTTAGTTCATCACAAGCATGAAGAGTGAACCCGTTGATGGTTTAGAGTTTTAAAACACAGGTAGCCACGGTAGAAAGTTAAGAGAAGTGGAAAAGAGACTTGTCATCTGATCTTTCCATCTGTGCTACATTTCAAAGATAATTTCACTCTTCTGTCCAAACACGTGCTACCGTGTTACAGAATGTTCTTAGTCAGGATATTAAGGGACATATGATTATGAAAGGAAAGGATATTACATGAAAAACATACAGTGCGTCGACAAGCCAAATATACAGTGGTATTAACCACTGCAGGCACAGTCACATATCAGCATGTATAAATACAGCGGGGGCGTGTCTTGCAATATGTCTGGTATGTGAATCTGCTGATCCTACTAATTAGTATTTTTTTTATGTATTACAACAGCATCTAGATATCTTAATTAAGGCTCTGCTGAGCTTATTGCTGTACACCTATAGCAAAAGCTAGGCACTGCCCCAAAGAGCTTCCAGTCTATCCAAAGGGCATAAATGAACAGGGATGGAGACAGGAGCAAAAGTTTAAGATTTAGCCAAGGATTTGCTGAACTGGAAGTGGGATCCTCAGCTCTGAGGAGGTACCTGAGCTCCACAGATGATGCACAGAAAGAACAAGGCATTTAAGACAAGGAATGGCAGCAGCTAACATACAAAAGCACCGTGCCAGCTAGCTGGTAAAATGTGGGGAAGGTTTATTCCACTGGCCCTCCCCTTTCCCCATGCAGGATTCAGAGCCCAGAGGCCTCTTCTGGAGCCAAATACCACAGCCCTGTCCCTAGATGCCAGGTCCAGCTGACGCTAGGGTGCACACCCTGCCACTGCTTGGGGACCTCTGAACTTGCATCTCTCAAACGAGCATTCTGCAGCGAGAGGGCTTCTTCAGGAGATGAGAAACGGTGATGTTGTCTCTCAGCCCAGCTAGTCCATTTCACCCAGGGACTGCATCATGGGGAAGACTTGGAGAGCAAACAGAGAGGAGACTGGAAGCTCCAGCTCCCCATCCCAAACCATCTCTGCTCATCCTCCCTCGCTCCAGACATCCGACCTCCCCCACATCCCGTTACTGCAACAGAGTCCTTGTGGCAGCCTAGTGAAAAATCAGTGGAGGGCCTTACAAACTGGAAAACATGAATATGGAAATAAAAAGTTAGTGAGTGAATCTGCCAGAGGCAGGAGGTGAAAGGCTGAGCAATGTGCCTGAGAGGCAATTTAACAGGGAGGGGCTAGGCCTAATTAATCTCTGGGATGAGGAGGTGGGTCAAGCGACAAGTGTGCTAGTGAGCATGCCTCGGGCTGAGCTTCTCTTTCAACACCTGCTTTATTAATACTCTGAGAGCAGTGGTACTGTGTATGGGGAAAGATTGGGTTTGGGTGTGGTGGTGGTGTTCTCCTCTTCCTTCCTTCCTTCCTTCAGCAAAGACATCCCATGCAGGCGGACCATGGTAGCCCTTCTAAGAGGCGACCGCAGGCAGGGGTTTTGGTTGCACCATTGTATGCTATGAAGTTGCCTGTAGAGATTGACTGAGTTGGGTGGGAGTGCTGCTGTGACACATGAGGATTTAATAGGGGAAAACAGGCAAAAACTCTTACGCTCTGAGCCGCAGTCATGACATTCAAAGCAGAAGGGTGGATTATATTGCTAGTTGTAAATCAGTGAGGCTCTGCCACAAAATAAGCTGAGACAGGATTGTCTGCTTCCCCTGGAAAACATCGGTTTGAGTTCCATGCTTTTAGGAGGGTGCTGGCCCTTCTGTAATGTGCCGTTACAAGGCTACTGCAGCTGCAAATTTAGTTGCTGTTTCTGCTGACTCTGCTTGGCTGGGTCAGTGTTTTAGGTACGAGCAAGCTACGTTATGTGTATGCAGACTTGCTTGGTCTGGAATATGTTGTATATCCTCAGGCTGTTTGAGTGGCAGATAGAAAGAAATGGGCTAAAACTCTGAAACACCAGCAAAGCTCCAGCGAGCTGACAGCCATCGGCTTGAATGAGCAGACGGTTACAGTGAAGGCTCTCACCCACGTAAAGAAACGGGAGCAGCTGACAGATCTTTCTCCTCGCTCACTGATCCTGCTGTGAGACTGCTTCTTTCCAAATTTTTTAATGCGGGGATTCAAGGGCTTGTTGCTTCATCTTAATGTCACTTAATAGGAGTCCAAGATTTGGAAATGCTGTTGTAATTTTTGGGGGTGGTCAAAATATAGGGCATCCTGAGAGGACCTCACGCATGCGTTTGGAAATTTTTGGAGCAAAACCTAAGGAGGTAATTGAGCTCTGCAAATGTTGAGAAAATCCCTTACAGTTCAGCAAGCTCCACAACTTGCTTCAAGGAGAATATTAGAAAAATTGAGAAGATTCAGGAAAAAAGTTAAAAAGGCAGCCAAAAGAGTGAAAAGAAGTCAAAAAAGCCCTCATAATAACAAAAGATGTGAGGTTAGTTCTACTTATTTATCTTTCAAATGAGTCGCCTGGCACAGGCTAAGGATACCTCAGTGGGATCACCAACGCAATAGGAAGGGTTCTGCAGCTTGGTAGACATAGGAGTAACAACCTGTGTTGGCTGGGAGTTAGAGCTAAGCAGCTTCAGACTGAAAACCAGGTGCACGTTTCTAACAGTGAGGGTAATTAACCATTGGAACAACTTACTAAGGATTGTGGTAGATTTTCCATGATTGCATGTTTATTGTGGTTGTTGTTCAACCACAGCTATTGAACTTAAAGTATGAATTACTTGGCATAATCTTATAGTCCACGTTGTTCTAGATGTCAGATGAAATGATCTCAGTAAGTCCCTCTGGCCTTAACATCCAAGCATTTGTGTAGGATGGGGAAGTTTATTTCTGTGCCCTAGCACAACAGCCACAGGCACTGACGTACGTGGCTGCTGCTGATATGGAACGGGAAGACTTGTAGGAGTTTGAGTCTCCGGGCACGCCAGCTCAAATCCAAACAGGCTAATCAGGTCTGAGAGGGACCGTACTGAACGTGGTGTTGAAACATGGGCAGGCTGCATTTAATCAACGATAATCCTGGATGGGTGTGCTACCTGCAAACTGCAGCTGGGTAACGCAAATCTCAGAAGAGATTCTTTGGTCCTTGGAGAACAGATTTAGTCTGGAAGACAGTTAAAAAAGGGAGTGAAGTCCTCAGAAGCGAAGTCGGCTTCACACTGTTCGTGCTCTGTTTCGCACAGTTAGTGCTGCTGAAATGAAGCTACTCGGCAGCTGACGGGCAGGATGGGACACTGAAGACTTTGGTCAAAAAACAATTTCACATTTGGATCCCTTCCCTTTGGACTTGGTGGCAGAGTCAGAAACACTCCTGAAGAGACCTAGGCAGCAAATTTCTGCATAGCTTGCCCTTTCTGAGCCAGAATCTCATTTACTGTTTTCTAAGGAGGGCCCTTTGAGCTTCTGAGAGCCTTCGAGAGCACCAGAGAGTGACTTGGGACTGTGGCCCTCATGTTACCATCTTGTTTTACATACGCACATATCCTCAGAGGGATAATATTTGAAAGGAAAAATTGTGCAGAGTCTTTGAAAGCAAAGCTGCGGAGAAGTTATATCTTACAGCTCAAATCTGCCTTTGAAGCCAGAAAACTCCCGTCCGCTATGGCACTGTGCAAACAGGGTCTGATGTTTTCCTTCAGCTGACCAAAGCGTGAAGAGGGAGAGGCTGTGCCGAAATGGGCATTGCCTGTAAAACTATACTCATGCCAGCCTGCCTGTGACAGTGACAGGGGATGCACGCTCCTATGAAGTCTCTGGCTGCGCAGCTCCCTGCCTTTTAAGACATGTTGCTCATCTTGGTGGCAGTCTCGGCGTGCTGTAGGGCTGCAGTAACAAAGCGGAGGTCAGTGAACTAAATCAAACAAGGCGGCACACGTCCATGCTCAGTAAACCCCCTGCCAAGGCTTGAGGCAGAGACCAGCAGACGGTCGGTGTGCTGATAGTTTATTCCGCTGCGTTATTCCGCTGCATTACATGGAGCCAGAGTCCAAACGACGAGAGGGTGAGCGGCTTGTCTCCGCACTGGAGTGTCTGCGGGTGAATTCTGAAGGATTTCTGTGTCTTAGGGTTTGTACCAAGAAGTGGGACAGCTGGAAAAGGAATTGGAGCAAAAAATATTCTAATCAAAATAGTTGTGCTCCTGAGGATGTTAAATCTTCTTATAATCATTTATGAAATCAAAGACCGACTTCCTCTCTAAGTGGAAAGTCGCTTCCACCAGATGGGGGTGGGAAACAGGGGACTGAACCTGATTAAAAAAAGATCACCATTAAATGTCATTCTCCAGGAGAGAGACCTGCTGAAATAAAGGAGATTTATGTGAGAGATTTAAAGTGTCCATGGTGTGGGAAGACTACACCAGAAGGAAAATTTGTTTGATAATTACACTGGGAATACAGGAAGGAAAGCCTAATTCCTGTGCTGTAAGGGAGGCACGGGTTGACAAGTAGAAGAGAAGCGAAGGAATCCACACTCGATTATTTATTAAGGGAGTCCCATCTAGGTGTATATGGCTGCGCGCAGTACAGCGCAAGAGAAACATGTGGAGATGTAGAGCACAAATTCCTCGTGCCTACAGGGAGGTAAGAGGAAAGACTGATCATGTGCGATTAGACACCGAACGCTGGCTCTCAGGAAACAGGGGGTCAGTTCCTGCCTTGGCTGCAGACTTCCTAGGGCTAGACATTTAATATCTTTGGTCCTGGTTTCCCATCTGTAAAATGGGAATAACATTTCTTTAGGCCTCATTTGTTTAGGTTGTAAGATGGAGAAGGCAGGTCTCTCTTCCACTGCGTGCACATGCAGTGCGTGGCACGATGGGCGCCCCAAATCTGCTTCAAGCTCTCATGTGCTATGCTGCTGATACCAGTGTGAAAAGGGGGAGGGAGAGACTGGGAAGAAAGCTAGGTTATCAAGAGAGTCCATGCCACTGGCAAGGCAGAGAGTTGTGTCCCTGACAAGGAGAGGTATGGAAGAAGACGGAAGTTGAAGATAGGGAGAAGATAAGAGGTTGTGATGGGAAAGTAGCTGAAGTTAAAGGCTGGGTCTTCCAAGCTCATTGGGGGTTTGTTTTGAGGAGGATTATGAGAATCTGAAGTCAGCACTTGCAGATGAACCTCGGCAATAGCTGTGTTGGCACAATTCTCAGGCAGCCTGGGTCACTTAATATTAGCAATAACAGGGATGGGATCACACAGTATGGAAGCAAGGAGAGTGCAGACAGTACTCACCATTAGGAAGGGGCTTGGGACTAGGTTCAGCACGGCTGTGCTGCCATGACTCTTCCCCCTGACGTGACCCTTATTGTCACAGAGGTGGTGCTTCAGGGCACCAGGGTGGTGAGGCAGAGTGAAGTGCAGAAGGTGCCCGGGACGAGAGACTCTGCCTATCCACATACAGACCAGAGAGGACTTGTCCTGGTCAGGCATCTCGCGCTGTTTCTAGATTAGGCTTGATCTATGTCATGCGGAGTTGGCAGCCTCAAAGGGGAGTTACGTGATACTCTTGTGTGGAAAGATTGGCGAGGTAGGGGTGGAAAGGAAGAGGGTTAACAATAGAGTGGCTCCCGGCGTGTCTGGACCGCTGTTCTTAACAGTGTGGGCTTCTCACGATGCTTGTGGAGGGATAGGGGTGTCTGAGAGTCTCACATCAGATGCACGGTCCTAAAAAGTGAGCAACCCACTTCAGTCTATACTCTAAACTGTAATCCTGAGAATGGCCTGCCTAGCAGAGCTCTGTTGATGCCCAGGGATGTGTCTGACACTGGAGACAGACCCCTCTCTGTCGAGGGGATGTTGGTGATTGTTGTTTCTAGTTTGTCTAAAAACGTGTGTATCAACAGCTCATCCAGGTCTCAATTTGGAAAAGAAATACACCTTTCACTTGGAGGGGGAAAAAAAAAACCCTTTAAAAAAAAAAAAAAAAGAAAAGAAAAGAAAAAAGAGAGAACGAGAAAAAATTTATTGCTTGGATATTCCAGGAGTTGCTTTTTTCTCTTTCTTTTTATTCCCTCTCTCTCTGAAAGACCTGCCTAGTTATGAGTTTGAGAGTCTCAGGACTTGTCTACACAGGGAAATTTATCGGCCTAATTATGCCAGTATAATTAGGCTGATAAATTTGCCTGTGTACACAAGCCTTAATTTTAAAAGCTCCATTGTCTGTGAGTGCAAGCCTAGTGAGCAGTTGTATTTTAGGCCCCTGAACTATGCTTGCCAGCTGTGGGCTGACTGCCGAAGTCTTTGACCGAGTTTCCTCATTTCAAAGCAGTGGGGTTCTTTGGATACTAAAAGCCTGTATTAAATTAAACAGGAAGGTATCAAAGGAGTCATATTTTGCTGAAGCAACTTGCAGTTTCTTGTGAAATGTATTGACAAGGGTATATAGGTCACCGCTGCCTCCTGCTTGGTGGAATGTCAGACCTGCTCCTGTCTGTGTCTCTCTGGTCGCTGGCTTATCCACGCAACCGGCACCGTTAGCAGAGATTCCCTTTTAGGTAAAGGATGGCAAATGTGTGGGTTTGACGGTGAATACCCAGAGATAGGTTCTTCCTATGGCATAGATGCATGGTAGAAGTGGTTCTTATAGTCACAGATATATGTGCAGCACATGAATTTTGTTTTGTAATGTGTACTTGTCTTTCTATGCAATCACAGAATCCCTGGCACAGAGGTAGAAAAACGCTGGGCAGTTTTGGAGAAGGAAAATGTGTATATAATTATGTAGCCGATTAGCTCTTTCTCACTGCGGCTGTATACAAAACCATCTTGGTCTGCACATACAATTAGGTAGACAGCTGTGAAGCTGAGGGTATTTACAGAGTGAACACACGGTGTGGTCTTGTGGCTCAGGCGTGATCACTTCTCCACAGCCATTTAAAAAAGTGAAAAACCCAAAAGAGTTAGACTCCATTACAAAATGAGCTGGCTGAAATAATAGCTGTCCCCTTCCCAAAAATAGGCATTGTCCAAAATAAAGGGCTGAGCTGGCTTCAATGTGCAGAGGAGTTTTGCTAGTGGGTGCTTTGCAGAGGTTTGCATTTCTCTGGCAGAGAAACGGGAGAGAGCTCCTCAGGAGCTTGGGCAGAAGAAACAAGGTCCTCGGAAGCGATGAGTGTTTAAAATAGTCCTGAGAAAAGTCGGGAGAAAGAACCTCTGAGCAAAGGTCTGACCTGAAACAGGCCTGAATTTGTGAGTGGTGATCCACATACTTGTGTTTCATTTCCAGTGTGGGAGATGCTTGGGTGTATTCGTGTGCATGCAGAATTACAGGATGTCACCAAGAGACTTGTACGATGATGTCTTGGCCCATGTGACATTTGTGTGTAGTTGTGTATCCTCAGTTTGGAGAACTTTGTCTGTTGGGTGGCTGCTCCATTTTCTTCCTGCTGGAGAGGTCTCCTGAATTCCTGGGGACAGATCTGGGTTTAACAGCTATTCATAGGAGCGTTTTGCATTTCTAAGCCCATTTAGCCGGATTTTCTTTGTGTTAGGATAAAGCTTTGGGGCCTAATCGTGATGCAGAGAGAGCGGGATGTAGGGAGGAGCAACCTGAATTTGGAGTCCTGCTGGGCTGAGTTGGGCAACAGTGCAAGTCAGGCCACATGCAGCTGGGAGGAGGAAGGGGTGCACATCTCAGTTTTACCTTGAGGCTTCTCCAAATCACGCCAACGGGCAGGTGCTGACTGTCCTTCCATTTTGCAGGAGTAGATATTTTCACATTTTCCAGTGCTGAACAGCAAAGGGGACCTCCGGGAACAGAAGGTGTGAGCCTGGCCTTGCTGTTCATCCACCCATAGGAGGGAAAGCGCGGTGGAGATCCCCCAACCCGTCATGCACGGACATGTTTTATCATTGAATCAAGTATCTCCATGAGCTGCAGACCCAGTGGAACTGTGTTTCCTGGGGATTTGTGTCTGTAGGGTGTACTCCGGTCTCCTGAGAGTGGAGCTGATCCTGCTGTCTTTCCTACAGTTGCGTTGCCAATCCCCTCTATTCAGATGTCTGTTTTCATGAAGCTCGTGGGAACGTTGTGTCTCAGAGGTATTTGCTCCTCTGTCAAATTTGGTTGAAATTGGAAAACAGGTCGAAAAATTAGTAGGGAGACACAGGCGCCCATGGCTTAAACATATAACTTGTGTGCATGATTCATCCAATTAATTTTTATACATGGTGCTGAAAGATCTCATTGAGGAGCAGATCCAAATAGTTCACAAATGCCCCGGCGAGAGCAACAGGACAAGTGGAAGATGAGAAACAACACGTTGGTGTAGCAGAGAGGCGTAGGAGGAGCATGAAGTAGCGGTGGGATGATGAGGATGGCCATCAACGTGATTCTCTCAACGGGAAGTGCATCCTCTGTGCTCAGGAATTTGAGAGCTGTGGGATGCCTGCTTTCGGAAAAAAAATATTTTGCTACTGACAGGAGAGGGCGCGTGCTTTTTGGAGTCCCATTCATCTTCCCAGCACGAGAAACCATTTCGTAAAGGAAAGAGATTACCTAATCGCGCTTTGGCGTTTTCCTTTGTCCGCTTATCTTACATTTCCTAGCCATTGATGGATAGGTAAAATCTTCCAGTCGTGACGGTATGAAGTCCTACGTACCTCAGTTGGTATGCAGAGCTGATACAACATGAGCTCTCCGTGCTCGGGCGACGTTAATGTGTGTTAATGACAGAAAGGTCTAGCAGCAAGGTGCAGCACAACCTTTTTCACATGTGAAGGTGCTGAATGGAAGTTTTGAGATTTTTCACCATCATTTAGAAGCTCTTCCTTCTCAACTATTGCAGACTGATGGTTAAATAAGATCCTGTTAATGATCTTTGGTTAAAACCTTTTTTCCTGCTTAATTGTCACAGTCTTCTCCGCCTTCTCTTTTTCTTTCTTTTTTCCTTTAAAACTGTGTCTGTAACTGTAATCTGTGCAAAGCTGTGTAAAATAAGAATCCTGTAAAGACTGAAGGTTATCTTGTTTGCCAACTTCTCATAAACCTAATGTAAATAATTTAGCTTTTGTTTTTTTCTTTTTTTTTTTTCTTAAATTTCATCATTAACAGATCTGTGGAGGGCAAAAAGGAAACCCATGCTTTCAGATAGGACAGCAGAATATTAAATATGCAGCTTTGCCATAAAACTTTGTGGTGAAATAGAATCACTTGTCAAGGCATTTAGTTTATTTTTACTATTCATCAATCATATTCCTACACCAGCCGGGTGCCCCACGCAAATCAGGGCTCCTTTGTGCTACATGTGATACAAACACACAGTGAGAGGCAGCTCCAGGCTCAAACACTACAGCATAAATATCCTGGTGATAACTGGGCATCAGTTCTCTGATGCCCAATTAATCAGTTCTCTAATGTCCAGTCTTAAAGCACCTCATCTTTTGCTGTTGTGGTGGGTTCAGTGATGATCCTTCCCCAGATAATTCCAGAAGTAAAATTACAGTATTGGTGTAGTGGTGTTTTACCAGAGAAATGTTTCTAAATTGCAAGTTAAAGAGCATCCCAGTATTATTTCTGTCTTTTACTGTGTCAGTACAATAGAGAGATCTCTGTTGCTCTTTGAAAAGTGTAGAGAAAAATGTGAGTTTCTACATTCGGGCTGCACAGGGTTCAAGGCTATTCACTGTGTTGGGCTGAGGAATTAATTTTGTGAATCTTTTACACATGGTGACATATAAACCAAGAGCTCCTTCTTTTGACAGTATTTTTGCAATGAATCAGTACTAAAAATCATAGGACATCCTGGGGATTTTACTAAACTTTCTCAAACATTAAGTCTCATGAAAAAATTAATGGATTGTGTGATCTTGTATTTGATATCATGCCCTGGGACTTTTTTTAAGTCCTCTAAAGCAGTCTAATAATTTTAACCCCATTTCAATAATGTTATATATTTACTTTTCCAAGTGAAATGTGCTGTTCCCTATAAAGTGTCTGTAACAATTTACATCTGTTAATTTGAACTAGTTTAAAGTTACAGTTTTACCCCGGTTAGATGGTTTTCTAATAACGTGATTATTTCTTGATAATTGTATTTGAAAGAAGATTTGAAGCAGTTAAAACACTGTTCCTAGTGATCTTCTGGAAAAAGTATACTGAAAATGGTACATGTACTTTATTGTCTTACACTGTACAACCTTGCTATATTTTTGTGCTTTTCCACACATTTGTAGCTAATACTATTCCTCACTGAACATTTGCACCCTAATTTTCCTTGTGGACATAAATTTTATTTTATTTTATTTTATTTTATTTTATTTTATTTTATTTTATTTTATTTTATTTTATTTTATTTTATTTTATTTTATTTTATTTTATTTTATTTTATTTTATTTTGACATCTGTAGCATTTCCCCTTCATCTACACATCTTTTCACTGCAGCCAATGTGTCACATAACTTCTCTTATGAGTCTCCCAAAGTCCTGGGGGTCAGGCTGCAAAGTGAAAAATGCAGAGATCTAGGAATGGCTCAGCCAGCTGAAAGTTACGGGAAGGGAAAGGCTCCAGTTTCACTGAAGGAAAAAAAAAATAAAAAGAAGAAGAAGAAGAATGGCTCCTTTCAATGCAGACGGAGGCAGTCTGGCTGAGAGTCAGTGAGGTTTAAAAATCCAAGAGGTCCAATAACTGAAAATCTGTATAGATTCAAAGCAATATTTTAAATACCGCACAAGTGCAGATAAAAAAAAAAAAAAGTGTGTGATGGTTTTTCCATCCTCCTGGTGCATATAGCCAACCACGTTCCAAACCCAGGCAGTATTTCTTTCCCCCAAACCCTGAACACATGTGGCGAAGTCCAGTCCATGTCGTCAAAGGATGTGGGTGAAGAGTTCCTCTTGAAGTAACTCCTTCAGTCACTTTTCAGTGGGATGGGGATGATGGCTGGTTGCTCCTAAGCAAAAACCCCCCAAACTCTTGTTATTTTGTTAAAATACGAGCGTTGCTGCTGTTATGAAATGGGTGCTGAGCTAGGGATCCCACAGGGATGCAGCCGTCAGCATCTCCCGTGGAGTTACGTCTGGTGACAAGGCTCCAGTTGGTGATTTCATGACAAATAAAATGATATAAAACCCCAGGGCCGCAGGGTCTGGAACACCTGGTTGTGGGTTTGTACCAAGAAGCTGCCTCTCCTGCTCCTTTCTCTCCATCCCTCTCCTGCTCTTTGTGTCTCTTTCTCTGTCTGTTTGCCTGCCTTTCTCCCCTTCTCACACTCTTATTCACTGTTCCAGATTCTTCCCATCATCCCAGACTGGCTCCGAAGCCTTGTACGAAAATGTAGGGAGAGGGCAAAAGATCAGTGAATAAAAGCACTGAGTACTTACCTCTTAGAGCCTGTTATACTGTCAGCTCAAAGTTGAAGTGCAATAAATCTGGTGGTCTCACGTTGGTCCCCGGTGTGCTGCAGTCCACCTCATAAAACTACTACATAATTAAGTACAGTGCAGTACAATTGGCAGTCTCTGCTCAGCCCAGGCCTAACAGTGAGCATATAAACCCGCTCCCGGTCCCTGAAGGTGGAGGCTGGAGGTGACGGGGAGGCGGGGGACGGCTCCGGCTGCCAGCGCAGCCCTCCTGCCTTCCTGTGAGGACGGGGGAGCTTGGTGTTCCCGGCGCTGATACACCCCGGGAGCCCAAATATTTAAAGAAAGAAAAGATGAGACTTAGCAGCGCAGGTGATGTATCAGTATAGGTTGGGGGCCGACCTCCTGGAGAGCAGCTCTGTGGAAAGTGACCTGGGAGTCCTGGTGGACAACAGGATGACCATGAGCCAGCAATGTGCCCTGGCGGCCAAGAGGGCCAATGGCATCCTGGGG
>VZSZ01001238.1:43354-55444 GCA_013398815.1 Ibidorhyncha struthersii | reverse complement strand
TTCTCAGTTTTCGTTCGTATTCGTGGTGCTGCTGTTTTTCTCTCTGTTGTGTCGCGGCCAGAGGTGTGCAGATGTGTTCTCTGCCCATGTCTGTGTTTATGCAGTGATTCAGCTGCTTTGGGGTAGGACTGCTTTTATTATGCGCACTTGCACTCTGTGACTAGCTGATCCTGCTCTATGCCATGCCTCAGGTGAATTTTATTTCCCAGGCTATAACTCTACAAAGAATCAGACTGGTTGAGGTTGGAAGGGACCTCTGGAGGTCATCTAGCGCAACCCCCCTGTTCAAGCAGGGCCATGTAGAGCCAGTGGCCCAGAGCCATGTCCAGATGGTTTTTGAATATCTCCAAGGGTGGAGACTCCACAACCTTGCTGTTCTGGTACTCAGCCATCCTCACAGTAAGAAAAAGTTTCTTGATGTTCAGAGGGAACCCCCTGTGTTTCAGTTTGTGCCCATTGCCTCTGGTCCTGTCAATGGGCACCACGGAAAAGAACCTGGCTCCATCCTCTTTGCATACCTTCAGGTATTTATATATATTGATGAGATCCCCCCGAGCTTGCTCTTCTCCAGGCAGAACATAATTAACACTTTTTCATGGAAGGAAAGTATGGAAAGTGTCACTGATAGAAGTTAGGTACCAAAAACACTTTGGAGGGGCTTGATCTGTAAATTCTCAGTCCTGTGATGTGAAACAAATGGCCCAAAATAAAATCTAAATCCTCATCGTACTGTTGGATTAACCTGATCCACCCGTGACCCAAGATCTGCATGCAAACTTCATGCGTGGACTTCATTTCAGTGTAGATGGGACTGACTCCCACCCCAAATACAAAAAGGCCAAGTGCCGGGAGGTTAAAGATTTGTACTGAGAGTCAGCGCCAAAATGTATGCCAAAATATCGTTTTGAGGGAAGGACATTGGCCTTCCAATTCTTTCAAAAAGTTTTTATCCTCAATTTTTTAAGCAGGAAACCAAAGTTACTGAGCGTTTTTTCCAGAAAGCAAACTTTTTGGTCCAAGTTACTTTTGGTATTTGGGGAAAAGTATTTTGAATGGTCAAATGGTGGATTTCAGTTGTAAAGCTCACTAAAGTCCTCTTCTGTCAGTTTGTCTCACAGAAGACAAGTTGCCCAGGTTGTGCTTTGGCCAGATTCTTCCAATGAACTATTTGTAACACACATCTCTGTTATCATTATTGCAGTGACTTTTCACTGGACAGTCCTTGTAAGCTTTTTTGTGAGCTGGAGCACAGCTTCAAGCTCTGCATTGAGTGAATGGTTGGAGCAGCAGCAGTCGTATGGTGTGTACGTGGACATCATCCACAGTGACTCCCACTTACGCCAGTAGCCCTTGTTCCTTCACAGAACTTTCTGGCACCACCCCGACCCTCTTCTTCCTGCCAGAGGTGCTGCATTTCAACATAGGTGTGGTGGGCAACAGCATCGTAACTCTTCCTTGCCACGGGGCTGTTCTGGCGCTGACGGCAGCCTGATGGTCTCAGTGTGAAACAGCTGCCTGTACGAGCCCTGGAGCTGCACCTGGAGGGAGTGAATTGTTGGAGGTACCTGAGTTGGCTTTGAATAGGTTTGGAGAGTTGAGTGCACAGAGATTCAAGAGCCAGAATTAGGAGAGCAAGTCCCATTAACACCATGCTTTGCTGGAGCTTATGGACCTTCTGAGGTGCTCTGGGTGAGCTCTTTGTGTGGAACCTGACAGGGATGAAATGTCGGCTATGGCTGTGAGTGCATGGCTGGTGAGGGAGCCGGCTACGCTGTAGACATCTGTGACAGGCGTGAGCTCCTCACCATGCCTTGTAGAGCTCCCAGATCAGGAGAGGATGGCCAAGAAATGGGTATAAATTGACTGGCAGTGGGACTAATTTTGTCTAGCAGGTGGTATCAGAATGGAAATACTTACAGACAGAGTCCTGGATTTGGTTTGCTGAAAGCAAGTGCTGGTGTGTAACTCCGAGTTTTTCCAGATTGCCCTGGGACAGCATTAAGCCTGATTATAACACACAAGATCAAGTCACAATATCAGTGCAAAGTGTTTCCTTGCCAAATTACAACAGCCTTATGCAGTTCTTGGGTGAGATAATCAAACTCGGGCTGGCGAGGCAAAGCTACCTGCTGTCAAGTCACAGCATTGTCGCAGTTTGGGGCTGGAGCTAAGGCCCCTTTTGGTGGCTCAGGCCCCTTTGGTAGCATAAAGCAACTTTAGTCCATGTCAAAGAAGCCGAGAGGCTCTTTGCCCTGTAGAGGTGCCTGCTTTGGGGGTTTCTTGCTGCCTCTTTCCATCATGTTGCAGAGGACCTTGCTGCGGGAAAGGGCTTATTGTAAAGGGTGCCCCAGTAAGCCAGTGGCCAGTTGCCCCTTGGCCCCAGGAAACCCTCCCTGGTAGCATGGTCTAGGCAATAAGCAGCTCTGTTTTACGTCACAAGACTGCCCTGGCAGCCAGGATAAAATTGTATGTGCATACCTCTGGCCTCCGAGGATGCACAGAGGCTGCACCGAGCAATCCAACCCTTGGTGTCCGTCAGGGTTTTGAGTTCGTCTACAGTACAGATTAATGTAAAGATGTCAGGCTAAAGTGCAACTTCTATTAACTGTACATGTGGGCACTTCAATTTTGGGAGAAGATTCCTTGTTCTGCTAGTGTAATCCACTCACAAATGGGATTCCTGAGCAATTGCCCCTGAACAAAACCCTGTAGAGAAATGCCCTTCAGATACCAGTTCCTTCGCTCCTGTCCTCTGGGGGTCTGAGAATGGATACACTAACCTGTAATTGCCAGGATTAATGTCATGTTGGGCCAAAGTATGAGGACACTCCCTGTAATGGGTCTAAAAAGTTACTGGGGAGGTGGCTGAGTTTCCCTGTGATGCAGACCTAGTTTGACTCTACACAAAACCTCAGTTATCCGTTTGCTTCTACTGTAGCCATTTCATTCCTACTTTTCTTAATCTATTTCTGGAAAATTCCTCTGAAATGGTAGTTCTCCCACTGAGGCAAACAAGAGCCCATTCACTGGCGAGAGATATAGGCAAGAGAGACAAGCATTTTTTAAAAACAGATTTGAAGACATTCCATATTTCCCTTCCCATTTGGTATATGTCCATCTGGCTACCAAATGCATTGGAACTTCTCTGGGCTGCTGCTCCAAGACATCGGTCCGGCTGCCCCAGAGGTGAGAGTGAGGAGCCGGTGCCGGCAGGATGGGTACTCGCTTCCCGCAGGTGGGTGGTGGAGCCCAACACCTCCGCCGCCTTAAAAGCCAGGCTGTTTAACACACAGCCGAGGATTAAAGACCCCAGCAGCCAGGCAGAGGGGAACACACCATTTTAATGTTGCCATGCTGAGTACTGGAGTTTTAATGCCTACCTCTGAATTTCCTACCTCGTTGGGTTTGGTTTTTCTTTTTCTTTTTTTTTTTTTTTTGGTGGGGCTCTCTCACAACGTTAACATTCTTGTAATATAGTTTTTGTTGTGTGAATACTGTCACGCTGTCAGCTCGAGAGTGAAATGCCATAAATCTGGTGGTCTCGTGCCTGTCCCCCGTGTGCTGCAGTCCACCTCGTAAAACTACTACTTAATGAAGTACAGCGCAGCACAATTGGCAGTCTCTGCTCAGCGGCAAAGGCTGAGCACATAAACGCACGCCTGCCAGGCTTGTGCCGGGAGGTACGGCCAGGGACCTTCCGCTGCTGAAGTGGGGACAAATTTCTAACTAGAGGTGACTGAGAAGTCTCTTTAAAACTGTAGAAAAATGTTTTATAAATTGTTAAAAACCTATGCTTTTAATCACGGGCCAGCGTTTCTGGGCCTGCTGGGGAGAGGACACCTTTCTTTGAATAAAAGACTGCGTGTACTCAGAAAAGTTTAAGGATTAATTACGATGGATTTGGGAAATGAAAATGAAAGAACTTTAATAAATTGTTAGTATGCCATGAAAGCAATACCTTAAGGTTACCCAGAGGCCTTTCTTCCATCTATCTCACTCACAATAAGTAAGACATCATTAAAACTTATATTTTAATTTATTGTAGAGCCAATATCTGAAGGAACTTTACAAGCATTAGTGTATTGTTTTTCCTACTGCTCTTAATTCTTTCTTTTTTATTTTCAAGTATGCAAGCTGAGTGTTGGAGAAGTTAAACCTTTCCAGGTTACATAGCAAATCATGGGTAGATCTTCAGTCTCTTGACTCCTACTGACACTCTGAACTAGTAAAATGCCTTTATTGTTGACCTACAAATTATAAGTATTTTAACGAGAATGTTCCCCCTCTCCTCCCTTCAGCACCTTTTGCCTTCTACCTCAGCAGTGTGGGCATCACTGTGATGCCAGTACTCTCTCTTACATCAGCTTATAATAAATCTCTGCAGTCTCTTTTCTACAAGGATGAAGTTACACTAGCTTCCGTCGTGCTCTGTCCCCGAGTCAGTTTGGATCCGTCCACACGCCCTTTAGGAATAGCAGGCAGTATCCATGCAAGCTCAGAGCAGCTTGGGTTGGAGCTGCAAAACCCGACTGACTGGAAGCGGAGTTGGAGAGGGTACAGGTCTTTGCAAGGGGCCCCGACGACTCATTCTGTGAGCTGGAAAGTGTAGGCATCCAAGCTTCATCTGGATATTTAGAAACCCTGTGTTTGAAGGCCAAATTTAGACCTATGGCTTTTGTTTGAGCACAACCATTATATGAGTAAAAATGTCCCTGCTACTAAAATAACAAGGTCTGAAGAGTGGTGAAATTGACACCTTCTTTGCTTTTTAGTGATGTATAATGACTGCATAACTGCTGACATGTGGTGCTCACCGTGAGCTTTTCTTCAGATCCTGACGTCCTGCACCCACTGCGTCACGGCCACTGTGTTACCAGCGTTTGTGCCGTGCCCGTCCTTGTAGGCTCTGAGCTGCAGTTCCTTGTGAAAATCAAGAGCAAACAGCGAGGCGAGCCTGGTGTGGTCAGGCTGGAGAAAACATTGGTTGAACCATCAGGCCCTGGATCTGCGGCAGCGGAAGCGACGTAGGAATTGTGTCCTGCTGTCATCTCAGCTTCTTTTCCAGACCCTTTTCCGTTCACATGAAAGTCAGAGTCAATGGAGATTTTGCTGTAACAATAACAACAGAGTAATTCCCAAAGTTGCTGGCATGAGAATTTTATTTAGCTACAGCTTTATTCTTTGCGAGGTCTCCAAGGAAGGCAATTGTTTTCTTCTGTCTGATGTTGGAGGTGGAGATCTAGGGACAGGTCATGGACTTCCTCAGCCTTCTGGTCTTGGTGGTTGAGGGAGAGATCAAGGCCGTTATTTTCCTTTCACTCTAGTTTCAGTGCAAACGCCTCCAGAGCTTACTGAGTAAACAAAAAGCTTTAGTTTCCAGTGCTTTTTCAAATGGATGCTTTTTGGAACAACCCACACCAGTGGAAGCAAAAAGTACGCAGTATGGGTAGAGTCGTAGGCATCCATAAAACCAAAGGAAAAGGAGAAACCCTTTAATTCACAGAATGTGGTTTTGCACATTGAAAGCTGTTGTAGTTCCCGTGTTACATGTGCACAGTAAATCTACAGCGGGAAGAGAAACTTGAGGTCAGCGAGGTATTTACCATGAAGCTGGACTGCACAACATGTCAAAGCAGTTGCTGGGAGCAATTCGCGTTCCCCCTGTGTTGCACTGAGACTGCTGCAAAGGCGGTGGGTCTCAAAAGGGAGAGCACTTTCCTTCAGATCTTGAAGGACCGGGGAGGAATGAGGAACAAGTAGCACGTCTGCCAGTGCCGAAATGGTAAACTGACACCGGAACTCGGCTTTTCTGTGAAATAACGCTTGCTAATACAGTCATGTGTTACAGAGATCGAAAATCAGATTAAGGTAATTGAGAGTAGTCAGGCAGCGTAGCAGTGTGTGCAAATGGGTTGGTAAAAAAATTGTAAGGAAAATATCATTGTAGGATTTGGTTTGTCTTTCCATTAGAAATGAAAAATGAAGCTAAAAGGTGGTTTTCTCCTGTGGGTATGAGTGTACATGGAATGACCCAGCTGATGAGGCCAGACGGTAAGGATGAAAACCAGAGTGCAGGTACTGCGAAGCACTTTCCTGGCATGATGACTGCTGCAACACTGTGTTTTGCCACCAGGTATGTGCCCTTCGCAGGTAGACCTCGTGCCAGTCACCCTGTTGCTGATGAGCTGCCAGCACCCCATGCAAGCCAAAAGCCATGGTGCAGGCATGGGTGCGATTGTCCCTGCTGCAAGGGAGCCGGAGAGGGCCTACCAGCCAGCGCTGGGATTCGGGACAGTCACACAGTGAAATGCCTGTGCTACGTCCCGTGGGCAGTGGCTGAAGGTTGGCTGGATTTTGGTGGCCAGGTGCTGACATCCACTCCGCCTAAACATGAACCATTCCCCTGAACTTTCTCCTGGCTCAGGGCTGCTCCAGAAACAGTGTTTCTGCCTCAAAAATACCTAGCAGATGCTTCATAAGTAGCCTGGATGACAGAATTATCATCATAATTTTCATTCCCTGCAGTATCAGGCTCCGTCATGGGAGGAACTCTGCCAGCGTAGAGACAGGCAGCATCCTTGCCTCGCAATTTGGTTATGAAAACGTAGTATCTAATCATCTGGGGCCAGCGTGCCCTGTCAGTCTTCGCTCTGGCCGGGCTCCCGGTGGATGCCTGCCCTTTGCTCGCTGCTCCCACGCTCCTGCTGGAGTGGGCGTGTAAATGACTCAGATAAAATTTGACTGACTGGTAGAAATCTGGTATAGGGGTAATTCAAGACAGGGACTTCGGGGAGTCTCTTTTGTTGTTGAACATCAGCAGATGTGGCAGACAGCTTCGTGAGAATGCTCTTTCACCAACTTGCTAATACCCTGGCTAGAATTCACTATTCACTGACCTCATAGTTCATTACTTAAGATTAATCTTGACTTTGGAAAAAGTTGGTGAAAAAAACAAGGTAGCTCTTCTTTCTAATGCTGTGTAGGAAAAAATAATTTAACCACAGGAGCTAGATCTTCTGCTGGCAGAAGTCAGCATGAGTCCATTGTCCTAATTTATTGTTATGGTCTGAACACATTTGAGATGTGGAAGAATTTTTTTGTGTTAAATGGAAAATGTTGAAGTCAGTGACAGAAGTCTTGTTAAAAAAAAAAAAAGCACAACAAAAACCCCCGAAACACATGTTCCAATTTACAGGTCAGTTGATATCCTCCCCTGAGGCTGCCTTAATTTCTAGTTTGAGCATGTCAATAAATCAATGCCACAAGCCATCAGCGAGGCAATATCCAGCGAAGCAGCTGCCATGTAAACACCACACTCGGAATTCAAAAAAGCGTAGCCAAAAATCTCTCCATACATTTTCTTACTTCATTAGTTTCTGCTTTACATAAAAATAGCTGTCATTTTTGCAATGAATAATCATGTCTGCCTTAGATAGATATGTCTACACGATATGTTTGTTAAATAAAGAAGAGGAAATAAGTTCCCGTATGGAACCTGTAAGGCAATTCTGAAGTATGGTGTTTTTTTTTTTCTTGTTAATATATGTTTCATTCTTTAAGCACAGATTTTGTGCTTGTTATATGTAGCTGCAGAGGCAGCAGATAAAGCAACATCATTACGCAAAAAAAAAAAAAGTGATGATTTTATGTGTATACATCACAGGAGAATATTATTGCTATGATTTATAGAGGGAGGGTCGTAACACAAATAAGACTCTCTGGAGGGTAGACTTTCTGCCTCATGCTATGTGCATTTTTCACTGCTATGCAGAGTGGCTGTAAAATGCTCTCTTATTGGATCCTTAAGGTTTGATTTTCCTCTAATTTGTGCTGAATGCACTTGTGCAGGTGAATACAAATCACTACCATGACTGGACCCCTACTGTCCACTGAATCTGCAGAAGTGCAGATGACCGCATGGTCTTCAAGGCCAAGGGAGTCGAGTCAGGTTTGTGCTGGCAGGTGGGGACCTGGGAAAGGGAGGTCCCCCAGGGCACCCCGAAGCCTTCTTGCCCCAAGAAGATAAAGACATCACAAAGACAGGGAGATGGGTGACAGAGAAGCATCAGAATTTCTTCAGCCTTCAAAGACTAACACAGTAACCTCTCAGATCTCTCAAAAGATCTGTAACTTCTGAAAACTGACATGTCCAGCTTCACAAAGGTATTATGGGGCACCGCCTGCATGGTATCTGTCATGCTGGATACTTCCTGCAGAAATTAAACTAAACATGTAGTTCCCGGAACAGAGGAACTAACACAACCTGGTTTCCTGCTAACCTGTCTCACAAGGTCTCTTCCCCTCTGGATTCTTCTGTCTCAGACAGAAAAAGCATATGACAAAGCTTTTCTCTTAGGGGAGACATAAAGAACAACAAACGCTTTTCTCCTCTTGGTCACCGAGGTGCAAAAAAAAGCGTAGCGTACTGGAGACCACAACCCCCACCGTCAAATCTGGTCAAGACAACTAATGAGAGTTCGGAGTGGGGAACAGAAACAGACAGACAGGCACAGCGTGACTGCACAGACCTTGTTTCCTTAGGAAACCGGGCTCAAAACAAAGCACACAAGTCTGGTATATTTATAGCAAAAGAGGTGGGGGGCTTTCCTTTCCAGAGGAAATGCAGTACTTTCCTGGGCCTGACCCTCGCTTCACTGGAAGCAACACTAGTTCATGCTGCCTGTAGATCCTGTCCTGCTTTTCCCAACCTGGAAGCCTGCACAAGTTCTGGAAGAAGTTAGTAGTGCCTGCAGAGGTATCAGAAGATACCTCAAACACTCCAAAGGAACATTTATTTCTGTATTAATGCTATGTATAAGATAGGTCTAAGGCATCTATGATATATAAAAGAGTCAGATAAAAATCAGCCAAAGAGAAAGGACCATTCTGAAGACAAGCTGCCCCAGCTCCATCCCATACCACCACTTAGTGGACACTACATGTTACCAAGTACAAATTTGTACCTTTTGAGCGGTATGACATAGGTATAACTGCCTGGAAGAGTATGGTGGTCTCCTTTGTAGGTGGGAAATGAGGAAAGCAGAGGGCAAGGCTGAGGCAAAGTCAGCCCAAAGTCCAGAGACCAGGCAAATTGTTTCTGCTCTCAGGTTTGAAGATCCCTTCCAAGGAAGAGAAGAACTGCGTGAGCTAGAAGAGGCAGTATTGTTGCTAAAGCACTTGGTAATCTAGAATTCTTTGGCTCTACCACAAACTTGGAAGTCTCTTTGTGCCTCAGATGCAGCCCAACCTCTCAGGAAGCCAAGAGACATATAGATATTGGGATACTGAATACTAAAAATAGCTATTAAATCTAGTCCCTGACAATGCAACATTGTTCTCAATTTGAAATTTGTTGGAGTTCTTTTGTATTTCAGGTTCTTGTGTTTAGAATTGGCTGTGGAAAGGTTTTCTGCCTTGTACTCAAAATACCCAAACCGGGCTTAGGTTACTAGTTAAACATTATGAAGTGTTTTTTAAAGACCTGTAAAATACAGAGTTACTTGTTATATAGCTAAGCTTTTATTATTTGCTCTTTCATGCAGAAGTATTTGCAAAGCCAAGGATAAAATGTCTTTCCTCCTGATCTTGTGTCTACTGATCACAAATGCAGATTAGAGTAAGACTCTCCACCCTAGCTGATACTGTGTGTTTCTTGACAGCCCCCTATAGCCTGTACTACATAATTGCCTACAGTTTTTCTTTTCAGGGTGTGATTTCCAAAAGTAAAAGAAAGCAAAGCATTCAGAGATATTTCTAATCTGTCACTCTACCTCCTCTACTACTCCCTTGTGGATTCTTACAGCCATACCTTTCTGGCCCTTCTGTGGAGCTGAATGTGAGATAATCTTAATTGATTATTTCAGTTAATTCCAAGATGATTCTGAAACAAGCTTAACCATAAACTGAAGAAAAAGCATTGTTTGAATTTCTCACAGTTCAGTCTTGCAGCAGCATGTGCAGGCCTGTTTCCACGTTTTAAGGTAGTCATTGTTTTCAATGACTGTTTTATGTCCATGATCAATTTACATCCTTAACCATAATTTATAAAAGATTTCACTGTGCGTTTTGTCCAACATTTACTGACTTGTACTGTCAACAGTACAAATGTATCGTGGTGTTTAATGAATGTCTGAGTAGTTAACCCATTTGCTATGAATAGCAGCAGACTATAGCAGAGGAGCTCTTTCTGGTTGTGAGCAAAAGTTAATAAAAGATGTATCTTCTTCTTCCTTTGGTACCTATTGTTCTTCCTGACACTGACTTTTTGTTGCCTTTCATTAAGATATATTTAAGAATTAGCAGTCTGATTGCCTTTCTTCATATAATGTCATGTACTTTATGGCTCTGTGGGGAGGCAGCGGAAGTGCTAACATGTTCTGGGAATGGTATCATAGAGGTAATTGAACAACATGTTTTCTGTTGCACTGTCTTTTTTTTTAAAGTCAGGTCTGGACACATCTCTGTACGACTCTGTAATGGAGATTAAAAACAAAGGCCTGATCCTTCTCTTGCTTCTGCTGGTCTAAGTGGGGAGAAGTTTTGTTGGAGTCAATGCAGTTACATGACTGCAAGCGAATCGTAAGACTTGGTATTTTGAATTTTGCATAAAAGGTGTTTTTAATAGCCCGCAGTTTTCTTGGCATGAACTGCATTCATGACTCAGGACATACATGGTGGGCTGAATTTATGCTGTGTGCAGGTTTCATCCAGGCGGGATTTAATGCAAAACTTGTAAATGTTCACATGTGTATCCACTGACCTCTGCTGCATAACTGCCACCGGAGTCACAAATGGGACATTAGCATCTGTGACTCAAGGTGCTACCTAAGACTATTAGTGTTGGCAAGGCCAAATACAGGAGCCTTGTACGGCCACTTGTGCAACACATGACTGGAAACGTGTGCTCCACACTACATTCAGCCTCTCCCGCTAAATCCCTGCCCGAGTGAGGATGTGATTTATTGCATAGTGACCAGGTTAATGTGTATATCTGTACTCAGACTTGGAGTGAGAATAACAACACGTAGACAATAACGATGGAGTTTCATTCACAGAAAATAGGTTTGGAGCCCTTCAATAAAACAGAGCACTGTGGATAAAAGGGGTATTTAGGAAGTTTCTGTGTATATGATATTTGTGCTTTTGTCGCTGACTTACTTCCAATAAGACAAATAACAAGGAAATTACACCGTTTTTATAACCAGTACAGTGAAATAGTATTTAAAACCCCTTTTATTTCAACATCAAAGCATACATAAAAGAATAATTTGTTCCCAGTGGAATAACAAGACAAGACAGGACACTTTGCTGTCTTTTAAAGCAGGAGTTTTCTTCTTGCCAAGAACTTGAAGAAAACAGATCTGCTCAAAATGGTGAACTGATGATTTTGACCTGTTAGCAAACTAATGTCCTCAATATGAGGAAGAGTCAAATTATTATTTGATTTGAGAGAGAATAAAGATTAATGAGGTAAATTACATGGAAAAGAACTACAAATACTCACTATCAAATGCGTATTGTAATTATATTTGTTCCTTTGAAAGCTTAAAGGAATACCAACATTCAATCAAAGAGGAAACCATAGCAATTTAAGAGCCGGGAATAATTTTCCTCGTTAAATCAGCTCCAAATCCCACTGCAATCAGTACAGAGGCTTTCTTCCACTCCTACTTTCTCCTTCCCCTCCACCACCTTCACTGCACTAAAAGGGTAGCATTGGGGGGGTCTGTATGATCAGCACGCTCCGTTTCTTGCCCTTGGTCTTGCCTGTTGGTAGGAGCACATTTGTGCGGGGTCCTGTTCCACCTGGGTTGTGCCTGAAGAGGCTTTGGAGGAGGCTTGGCTGTAGGGGACTCAGACGAGCCTGGTCCAAAGGGCTGCCCTTAATGGACAGTGTGGACCTGGGCTGGAGGAGAGACTTCCCCACCAGCGTGCCTGGCTGCCGGGCCACACACTCAGAGAACCTTTCCTGCAGCAGCCGGCACGTGCAGAGTGTCAGCTGCTGTGCTCCTGCGTGCACGTGTGGGCATCCATCACCGCCCCCAGCGCTTTGAACAGGCACTTTGTAGATGAGTAGGGAAGAGGTAAAAT